>VZTR01031395.1:1034949-1088033 GCA_013400775.1 Chaetops frenatus
AAAAAACCAAACCAAAACCAAAACAAACAAACAAAAAAATCAACCATGAGGGGAGGTAAACTGCTGCAGTCACACAGAAGGGTTTGTGTGTGGCAGAGAGGAGAAAATGCAAAACTGGATAATTTGGCTTAGCAAAACCTCTCTTCTGAGGGAATCCCCCTTAGGCCAAGCATCCACTGCAGTCTCTTTTATGATAAAAATCAGCTGGCAAGAGGAAACCCCTCAATGTGGTTGTGCTCCCCCAGTAACTGGCAAAAAGGCATTTTGGATAGGCTGGGATGAATGTTCATTCCAGCCCCAAACAGATCCCTGGGCACACAAACAGTGACAGCTCCTCCTGCTCCTGGCTGGGGCAGATCTTTTTCAACACCAGATTGGTGGCCTGGACTCACCAGGAGGTTTGGGGCAGAAAATTCTCTTAATTTTCAGTTTGCCATCTACTGCCAGCTAAATATTTACTGGCTTGGAGGGCTCCAGGGAGCAGCAATGTAATCTTGTTATTCTCTCTCCAAATTGTTTGTACATCCAGCAAACCCCCCCTCATTATCACACAGCTGCCAGGCTGATAAAACCCCTGGCAGAGGTCAAGGTTTTGAAAGCAGTGGTACATTCAACATCAAACACAAAAAATATATTAATTTTAAATGCAATTTGAGGCTGTTTTGAACTAATTCTTTGAACAAGCTTGTTTCGCAGAGGAAATTAATGAAAAAGTTAAAGGCCAAAACAAAAAGCTACAGGAGAGACTTGCTATTTTCATTAATAAGTAAAATAAATACTCTGAAAAAGCCTTTCTTCAGTTCTGTTGCTCTTAATGCTTTTAAAAAGGCTTCTCACCTGACACAGAAATGCTCAGACAACAGGTGCTTATTTTGTGCAAAGCTGCAGGATGACAGATTCACATTCACGTTAGGGGATGCACACAAAGAAAACTCAAGTCCAGCAACATCAGATGCAAAGTTAAATGCCAAGAGAAATCATTCCAAGAGTAATAACACATTAAAGAAATATAAAAATGGCATTTCAGTCGTGCAGAGGATTCAGTCTGCATTAGTTTCTTTTAAAAGTCACATAATGGGTAAAACATCTGCATCCTCTGAATCCCTGTCTCCATTATTTTCAGGAGCCAGAAGAACCATCAAGGAAAGACCCAGGATCAGAAGGACACAGAAGGAGCTGCTTTTCCAAAACGAGGCTCATTCACAGAAGTCAAAATGTTGTTCCTCATTCCTGCTTATGTCACCCACATCCTGGGGAGTTCCTTTTTAACCTGGAATGTGGCACAATATAAAAATCTACTGATATTATTTTCTGGACTTCGCTGAGGAAATCAAGCTAATGAGGAGAAAACCATAAAAAAAGGTGTAGGGGAAATAGATGTCAGGAGATGTATTCATGGCCATTATGAAGAGAGGTGCACATCATTTTGTTCCTGTGACTGAGCTACGAGTGAAATCCAATTTGCTCAGATTTCACTGTGTAAAGCAGGTGAACAGAAAATAAACTTGTTCTAAAATAAATCAACTTTTCCATACTGGAGGACAATCAAATTCAGAGGCAAAAATCAAGATTCAAAAAGCCTATAAAGGAATAATGAAAAATGGGCAGACATAATCAAAATAAAGCTTTGACTCATTTTGCTGCCACAGCTGTAAAAATGTCTTTTAAAGCTGCTTCTTTTCTGCAGATCACAAAAAGGAAGGTGCCAGCCCTTGCATGCTACCAGTGGCTTGTTTTTCTTAAGTGTTTGTTGTGCCTTGCAAGCCTAATGAATTATGTTTATAAAGGTTAATTAGCTTTCTCCTATAATTCTACTCAAATGCAAAACCATAGCGTCTCAAACAAATAAGGAAATACACACCCAATTGTTATTCCAAATGCAAGCCAGTGGAATATTCCAAATATCTTCCTTATTTTTCCTAGCAGACAGACTGGAATGTTTTAACCCCTTCCTGCAGAACTGCTCCAATGCCATCCAGGCACAATCTGTGCAAGACACAAATCCTGATCTCCAGAATGACCAGAAGGGCTCTGTCCTGCCTGGAAAAGCCTCAGGAAGCTTCAGATTCTACATTTTGTACACAGAAATGTGAATCCCCATGGCCAGTATATTCCATATACATCATAAAAATTAAATTAAGAGGTACAGAATTATTCCTTATTTAAGCACAGGGACTCTGAGCAGAAATTCCTCTTGCAACCCAAAAGAGACAGGTCACAGTGCAGGAACAACCAGAACAGTGGGGGAACAAATGCTTTGCAGGAAAGCTGAAACACAAAATTCCCAAGCTTAGAGTTCAAGTTAATTGAAAACATTAACCACTCAAAAATATTGAATTTTAACATTAATCTCTGTTTTGGAGGATTATATTTTCTGTCTGAATAGAATAGCCAGCAAAGTCCACCTTTTGTTGGTGTTATTTCATGGAGTAAATTTTCTTTTTTCACACTGCAAACTTTCATGACCAGGTAAATTTTCTATATTTTTCTGTCAGTGATATGCAGAAGTGTGGAAAGAATAGAACAAAAATTATTTGATTCAGTGGACAAATGGCATGATTGGGGTTTTTTTTTGCCTCTTCTGCTCCTTAATATTGCTTAAAGTTCTACCCATATTTCTAGCTCCATTCAACCTAAAATTAACAGGTACCATCAAACAAGCCAGGCTAAATAATCTAGATTGCTCTGAAACATCAAAAGAGTTTTTACCTCACAACACATCAATTACAAGTAAGCATAATCAGTTATTTGGCATAAAATGCAAATAATCTCTTCCATTACTGTAGAAGTATCTTAATCAAGGCTCTAAAATTAATGCAATGATTCAGAAAACACATTACTGTTCAAACAAAAATATTAGGCATCTGTGTTTTCCTAAATATGTTTTGCTAATTTATCAGCAGCAGCTCCTTCCCCAGGGGCTCATGGTACACAAATTTCCATGTTTTGGTCTCTGCCTTGAAACCACCCTCTCGATTTTCACAGGGCTGCGATTTTTCTCCTGCACTCTTAATTTGTCATAATAAAACCCAAAGTGATGCACAACAGTTTTCAAACAACTCAGAAGTTGGTCAAAAATGTATGTTCATGCACACATAGCCCATGTTCTGAATTTTCCAGTGTCTTATAACACCCCTTTAAATATAATCTAAATTTAAATTTAATACAAGCTTTAAATATAATTTAAAGAAATATTAATACAAGCTTTTATTGTGGTATGCATAATTCATTTGTTTGGATGCTGCTTGAAATTCCTACAGGTTCAAGCCTTTCATATTCCGTGTTTGAATAGATTTGTGATCAAAACATGAATGCTACTAAACTTTCATTAAGAAAAAAAATAAATAAACTCAGAGGTGATCAGGGGCTCAAAGAGTTCTGTTCTATGGGCCCTCTCAGTGTCAAAATTCATTAAAAAAAATCAGGTAAGAAGCAGTAATTTTAGTGTCTTATTTTTTGACCTCATGACATGAATAAAGGTATATCAATATTGGAGTTATACTAAACAATATAAGCATCTTTCTGCAAGGCTCTGAATTTAAAGCTCAGCTATTAAGTTAATATTAAACTAATTTGATTCTTTGTAGAATTCCTCACAAATATTCTCTCTTGTTTTCTTTTGTGCTTCTATTTACAGCAGGGTGTAACCAAAACCTACAGTATATAAATTTATATCTTTAATCTTCATCACAGAAGTTTAGAAAAACTTACAGTCTGTAAGATTAGTTCACCTGCAGATTTCAGCTTTTTTCCCCCATTTTTCTGGCCATTTAACAGCTTGGGAGAATGCTGACTGGGATTTGCATTTTATTTTAGCATGATGATAAATTTGTTTTTGTAATTCTCTATTGACAAGGCAGCACCCCTGATCATGCAGCATCCTACAATAAAATGTGGGAAGGGATTCTCTGTACATAAACCCAATAGCAATTTAGACATGAATTGGAGTTTTAATTGCTTTCTTTCTGTAATTTTCATCATATTGACAATTTGAGCTGTCTTAGTCTACTTATACTGTTCTGTAGTATAATTTTGTTCCTTATTGACACAAATACCCTATAGCAAATCTAGCCATTAGGTAAATTTAAGCCTCACTCAAATTTAATGATCTAAAAATGCACAAAATCTCGAGCCAGTAACTAAACAATAAACACAGCAGAGAAGATATCTTGGTATGGTGAGATTCCAAGTAAATTCTGTGATTTTTAAAGCCATCCAACTATGGCAGCATGGATTTCCTTGATGGATAAACAGGGAAATATTTCCCTCCTTGATTCAGACTCATTCTAAGGCCTGCAAAGTTGCAGCACAGGACATGGGTTTGAATTCCCTGGCTCACCATGAAAACAGAAGGTGTGAGACAGGCACTGCAAGTTCTCACTCCTTGGTCACCTTGGATGGAGACAGAATCCTGGGGACTGAACAAATCTTTGAGTTTGCCCAGCACTCTTTTACTTTTATTACTGCTCTAAGAATTAGTTTCTTCTAATGAAAAAAATATTCATTAGTTATAGAAACAGTCTGAGAAAAAAATAGAAAAATAAATTTGAGGGACATCCTGCAGCTGTCAAAGAGGTCCTCTCCTCTGGGATAATTGGGAGGGGGGAGATTTTCTTTCTGTGAAATTCTCAGTCCTTGCTGACCATAGAAGGAGGCAAATTTGCTAATTCCATCATTGTTTTTGCAAACCCTTTCATCTTTCACCCTCTGCAGGATGTGAGGGAAGATTTTTGCTGCTGATGCTTGAGCTCTCCAAAAGTGTCTCCAAGGCCACAAGTCAGAGCTGCTGGAAATCCAGACTTTACTGGGGGCCTGACATTCTCAGTCTGCCTGGGAAATCAGACAGAGCAAACTCGATGGGAAGTGAATGGATGACACAGAGAATATCCTGAGCTGGGAGGGACCCACTGGGATCCTCAAATTCCAGCTCCTGGCCCTGCACAGGACAGCCCAAGGATCCCACCATGTACCTGAGGGCATTGTCCAAAATCTTCCTGAATTCTGGCAGGAGAGATGCATAGAGAAGATCCTCAGAAAAAAAACTTAGTCAGAAAGGACATTATAACCTTCTTCTGGATTAGAAAGGAGAAAGAATAATTCTGAAGTTAAGTATTTATTTACCTCTAATAACAAGGCAGTTAATCTTTTCAGATTAGCAGAACTTGTTTATAAACCTCCTCAAAACCAGGGAGCTTTGAGCTCCAGGCTTTGTTTGGGATATAACTCTGTGTACGATGAATTAATAATTCAACTTCCTAAACAAAGCCTCCACAGCATTCATCTCTGCTCAACAAACAAACACTGGCAAGCCAAGTCAGGGCATCCTGAAATGCAAATCACCAGGGAAGAATTAGCACAAGATGTCCCTCTGCTCTCAGGAGGGAGGTGGCTGGAGCTGTGCTATCCAAGAGAGGAGAGACAGCTGAGATTTTGAATTTGTTTTCATGTTAAAGCACCACAGCAAAGCTGGAAGGACTTGTAAAAGATAATCCAGCTCAATGAGGCAGCAGCAGCGACACCCAAAGCATTCTGCCAAATTCCTGCCTTACCCACAAAGGCTGGGGCTGACAAAACCAGAAAACACAGCAGTGAACAAAGCAGGGCTGTTCTGTCACTGTGCTCTTGGCTCTAAACCCTCAGGACGGACCTGTGGGACATCCCACCATTGATTTAAAATCCCACGCCCCCCTTGGATGCTGTTTTAGCCAGCCAGGTTAGGGCAGTTCGCAGCCCAGGGGACTCTGGTGGCTGCAGCTCTTCCAGCTCTGACATCAGCTGGACATTCCAAAGGCCACCAGTGCTGCACCCAAAACAACCTGCAGCACAATTCCTCCATGGCTTCTCTTCCCTATTCTTCTTCTGGTGTATTCCTAGAGGTCACAAAGAGATTTATCTGTAGGAACTTCAGCACTTTATTCCACGGACTCACAAACATCAGATTTGGGTAAAATTGCTCTCAGAGGGGGAAAAAAAATCCACATTCCTTTGCACCTAATTTTTTACAAACTGCCTGAGAACACCTATGGTTAATATAGGGTTAACCAAATCTGCTTCTGCTTTATTTTTTTGGGGGATATTGATCAAGAGAAGCTGTCCTCTGCTTTCCACAGGTGGTGACAGGACACAAAGTGAAATGTCAGGAATTGGTAGCTGATATCATCCAGCACCTGAATATAATGAGATTAGAAAAGGAGATTGACACGTTAAGACAAATGTGTTGTGGTATTTTAATTAATAAAGTAATTTTTCTGTATGTGTGAGAGAAGGAAATGGAGCAAGCAGGCAGGAGTAGGCAATGCATCCACAATTAACGTGGGTTCAAGAATTGTTAAATTTTATAAGGTATTTTCTCAGAAAAATAAAGAGTGGGCTGATGAGAGTCAGTCTTCTAGCCTGAATTATTCATAAAACAGCTTAGCCTCTACTGTTTTGTAAAAATATAAACATTTACAGAAATCCTATCACTATATTTTTATATATTTGCAAATAAAATTTAGCCAAATTCTAGTCCTCTATACTTCATAAATATGAGGGGTTGGAGGGGAAAATCTCTGCTTAGAGAAATAATTTACAGTTCTTTAATTACATCTATGGAGCACATGGGATATTTTAAAATACTCAGTTTTTTTTTTTTTTTTNTTTTTTTTTTTTTTTTTAGGACATCTCTGGCTAGTGGCTGGGGTTATTAAATGAACAACTGTGAGCATTACAATTCACGCAGAATAAAGTACAGCTTTCTGCAGCTTCATTTATGCTCTTAAAACACAAAATAATGGGAGTTTTATAAGCTAAGCAGATCTTTGGGTTTTTATGTGTTCAGTTTTTAATGTATTACTATTTAAGGGAAAATAATATTTTTCTCTGGAATAAAAACCTGTTTTGACTTCTGAGGGAATGTGTTGATGTGTGAGGAGTTAATGGGTTGGCTCTTACCTAAATTAGGTTTTATCTACCTAAAGAATGTCTAAACTCTGGTAGATAACACCACCCATGTGAGAAGAACTGGTGGTCTCCAATCTGGGCACCAAATTCCAGTTATAATCTAACAAACCACAGTGCCAGAAATTGGATTTGAAGGTGGATTTCCATCATTCTGCTGATAACATTTCATCATCTCCCATTTTCTCCTCATTAAACCACAGTGACAAAAGGACACGAGAATAAAAACCTTTATGACAGAAGTTAGAAAAATGCAGAGGAAAATTATCATTTTACTGATCCTCTTTTCCCTCAACTCCTTCCATTTTTCTGACTCTATTAAAGATTTTTCATCACTGTCAGCAAAACATTAATGTACAAATATTAATCCCTTCCACAAATACATATCCTACTCATTCACAGAAATTTGCACTATGTACAAACTCAGAATAAGTCTATTTAAGTTGAAAGCACAGACAAAAAACCCCCAACAAACCCAACAATGTGAATGTTCCAAATAATTTCCTTTTCCTCCTAAAAATGCATCAAAACTCAACTTTTCCTTCTCTTCTAACAAGCCCTACCACATCCCCTGTCCTCCCTGACACTTCTGGCCATGAAGGAATCTGCTCATTTTTGCAGCCAGGTGAAAAAGGCTCTGCAGCTTTATCTAACCCAGATAAACAAACACCTGCCAGGAGTTAGCTCCTATCTGATAACAAACTCACTGATAAGGCTGCAATCAATTCTCATCAAACCTCACTCGAAGGTGGTTGGCAGAACCTGGGACACATCCTCACAGAGTGCAGCCATGCTGACTTTGAAAACTTGGTTCAAACTGCTGTCCATTCAATTCTGATGTTAATAAATACTCAAAAATTTCTTGTCTTTGTTACCTTCTATTCAAATTTAAATCAAATGTTTTCTCAGACAGGTATAGGTTTCTGTGTACAACAGAAATATTCTCTACAATAATTTTCTGAACTTCTATAGGGAAAAAGAATAAATCCACAAGGTTTTTTTTTAGATCATAGAATGCCCTGAGTTGGAAGAGACCCACAAGAACCATGGCAGTCCAACCCCCAGCCCTGCACGGGGCACCCCATGAATCCCCCACCCTCTGCCTATAAAAGTTGTCCAAGCACTTCTTAATTTTGGCAGGCTTGGGGCTGTGACCACTTCCCTGGGGAGCCTGTTGCAGTTCCTGGCTGGAAGATGGACCTAGATACCAGAATACTTTGGGTTCCTCAGGTCTCTGTCCTTTCACAGAGCTTTTCATGACCTTTTTTGAAGGGGCAAAGCCAAGCAGCCCAGCTGGGCTCCTTCAGCACTGAGCCATTCCCAGCTCACCAGGTTTGCTGCTGTGGGCTCCTCGTGGTGTCTTCCATGGCTCTCCCACAGCTGGGAGGATCTTCATGGACACCTCAGGGACCCTTTCATGGAAAGGAGCCCCAATAAAAACCAATGATCAAAAACCAAATAATGCTGTGACAGTGCCCCTGTGATCCTCTCCTACAGACCATTTATTGGCTGGGACACCAAACACTAGACAGGCACCTTCAAGGAGAAATACAGGCTTGAAAGATGATTTAACTGCAGTCAGATGATTTGGAATTATTTAGGGGAGAGTTAGAGGAGAAGAGACAGCTGTTCACACTAGAACCTGGGATGAAATACTTGTTTCATTACAACACTTCCCCAATACTTAGGGAAAAAAAACCACCCCTGCCATCAACAAAAGTCCAGCAATAGAAATAAAATTTGCATATGATTTATAGCTAAATTGAAAAGCACAATATGTTTTGAAATTCCCACATGGATGTAATTTCTTATTCATTAAGGGATAACAAAACTTATAGTATGCAATTTAGAACTAATTTATATTTCAGTGACAGAGGTTTGATTAAGAGATACCACTGAAACTAAAGCATGAGGACCAGCTTCTGGTTCAGATATAATGCAATTTACAGGCATAATTTTATGTCAGACAAGGAGAGGCTTTTCTTAGAAGAAGATGCTGCAACTATTAATTTTAGGGACAAACCTGTATCCCTTGTAGGTAGGGCAGCTACCCAGGACATAAAGAGAAACTTGAATTTTCTGCCCTGGTTGGTTACTCAGAGTCTGCTACAAGGAGATGAGCTCTGAAGAACAAGAGACTTCATTTGGCAATACAGCATTTTTTCTGACTAGAGACCACCTCAGCATGAAAACTGAGCCATTTTACTCAGGTAACAAACCTTAGAAAGCTTCTAAAACACACTCAGCTCTTATAAAGACAATATTATTGGTATTTAATTTTAAATCTATGGTAGCATAGTGAGAAAAAACTCTTTCTGAGTTTAAAAAATTCACATTTATGAAACAAGAATCCTGTGTGCAGTCATACCTGTGATACCTTCAGAGCACAATGCAGGTTCCTCTTATCACCGAGCAGTTTTTGGTGTAAAACAACCACAAACATCCAGACCAGGTTTCCTCTTCTTCCACTGCCCAAAGCACCTAGACAGAAACTGCTTAAAAAGGTCTCACCTGCAATACCTAAACTGGCAAAAGAGCTTTAGTTCTTAAAAGGAAGCACCTGTTTCATCACCTGACCTGAGGGAAATTACCAACAATGGGAACACACACAGCTGATTGTTAAAGATTATTCATAAAGGCTGTTAAAAAGGCAGTGTGGAAGAACAAATGTGCATATTATTTAGGACAAAAGTAAGCAAAAATTAGGACCCTCAGAGTAGGTAGGGAACAGGTAATCCTATAAATCCCATTAATCCCAGGTACCCTGCTCCTAAGGAGGTTAGTGTTAGTGCTGCATCCATTTCTCCAGCAATCTTTGGGACTGGGTTACCTTTACAATTTCACACTTCAGGACCTTCCTGAAAAAAATTTCCCTCGTTATTTGAATTAAAAAATGGTTCTAAGTCGTTCACTTGGTTGTTCCTCATATATTATACTGATGAATAAACAGGAATCTCATAGTTTACTTATGAAGAAGACAATGACACCTAATGAAACCTAAATGTCTTCCACATTCTCACTCCAGCCCTAATCCAGACCTCAAGAAATGCTGAAGAAGCACACATTGTTTGATAATTTTAGTTTAATACATTAATTTCTAAAATAAAACTGGATATCTCAGAATAAAAGGAACAGAATAATTAAAAGTTCCCATTTGTGTAATTGCTCACAAAAATCTCCAGTCTGGGAGCAATTTTCTGTGTGTTCTCAGATACAGGGACCACATTTGCCAATAAATCTGAAATCAAGACAGAATTATAAATTTCATGACTCAGATTCTCTTCAATCATGGAAAAAATATTAATTCTGAGAAAGACCCAGTAAAATGTTGTGTTGTGGTTGACAAGAGTAAATAAAAGATCTGGACCAGAATACTCATCCTTTTCTTGGCAGCAGGGAACAATAATCTACCAAAAGTAATGAAATCTCTACAAAACATGTATCCTTTTCTCATTTGAATTAATGGAACATTTATGGTCATATAAAAGTAAAAATTGTAATCTCAAGCAGAATATTATAAAGAAAATACAATTTTAGCTGTGGCTTCAAGAATAATCTGCATCCAACAGGAACAGCAACACCTTAGGCCCTTATTCTGTTCTGAGAAATGAAAATCTCTGCATCTGTGATTGTGAGTTAGAATTGTTTTATGGAGGAGAATCTTGGCTTTCTGACTTTGCTGCTTCCCAGGTCTGCTGATCTGAATGTTCCAGCAGTCTCTAGGAGAGGGCAGAGCCAGCAGGGCTCCAGCCTCATCCAGTGCACGTTCTGACAGGTAAAATCTAGATTTGTCTGCCAGCATCTTCATCCTCACTCCCATTTGCTGCTGACTGTGGCCTCTCCCCAAAGCCTCCTGCACCTGGGACAGCCTGAAAAATTTGTACTCCTCCAGTTTACAAATCACTGAAACCTCTGCAGTGAAAGGAAGGGAAGAAGTTCTCCTTCCTGGCCATCCTAGGAGTGGAAGCCTGTGCTCAAGGAGGAGCTGGCAGAGACCTTGGAGTGGTTTTGCAGCTCCATCTGCTCTTGCTGTGCTGACAGGAGCCTGAGCCAAGGAGGCTGCAGCTCTCTGGCCAGCCTGCCAGTGCAGCTCTGGGATGAGGCTGAGCAGCTTTGGGAGAGATCAATCCTGCACGTTTTATGTTGCAATTTTGCTGTAATCGTTTCTCAAATCTCCTCAAGAAAATGTACATTTCTACACATGTACAGCTTGTGGTATGCCTTGGTACATTTTTACCCATAGATGATTTAGAAACTTAAAAATGGCCTGACACTAAATTTAGTGATACAAGACTTCTCTAGAGATGACAACACCTTGTTTCCACCATAAAAGCCTCAATGAAATAATTCTAGGCAGCACAAATTTGCTTCAGATTTTTGTACAAGTTTGAATAATTTGCTATTAACATCTGTCTGGTGTTTCCCAGGCACCAACCAATACAATTGGTGCCCTACATTGTTTCATATGAAGGTAGAGAATTTTTTCCCGACTCTTTTCCATGCATACATGAAATTTTTCATTAATTTTATGATATTTATCTATTTATTCTCCACCTGTCCTACAGGCTAAAGAAAAGAAGGGAATGAGCAACCATTGTTCTCCAATGAATTGAGGGTCTATAATTATATCAAACCATTAGACTAAGTTTGCCATTAATTGAAGCTGCTTACTGGACATAAATCTGATATTAAGCCATCCTTGTTTTGACCATTATCTCATTTTATATCAGTTGAATGGATTTAAACTGGAAGAGGGTTGATTTCAATTAGATATTAGGTAGAAGTTCTCCCCTGTGAGGGTGGGCAGGCCCTGGCACAGGGTGCCCAGATTTGCTGTGGCTGCCCCTGGATCCCTGGCAGTGCCCAAGGCCAGGCTGGATGGAGCTCTGAGCACCCTGGGACATTGGGAGCTGTTCCTGCCCATGGCAGGAGGTGGAATGAGATGAGCTTTAAGGTCCCTTCCAACCCAAACCATTCTGTGATTCCATCCCTGTAATTGTATAATTCTAGGATTATTTCTCAAGGTGCTCCCTACAGTCTCCACCTTTTATGGCCCTATCAGTACTGCCCTACTTCTCAGTAAATTTCCACTGACAATGTTGTTCTAGTCCAAAATAATCCCAATTTTCTCATTGCATAGTACCCCCAGCTCCAGAAAAGTGATGCATATGGAAATAAGTATTCTCCAAGACATTAAATTTACAACACCATTTTCCTCTGGAGTGGCTTGAAAACAGAAACATTGCAAACTAAATGTTGGCATTTCAAGATGTTCATGGCTGTGCTCAATTTTTAACCAGATTTAGCAAATTCCCCCTCCTCAGTTAGGGAACACAGCTGAAAAACTCTGTACCAATCTTTCTGATAGCTGAATAATTCCCTAATTTCTCTGTGTAATTCAGGTAACAAACAAAAAAGGTTGCAGCAGCATGAAAACTTTAAAGCTTATAATCATGGCTTATACAAATAGATGTGTTTCTGTCAGTAGATTTCCTAGGGATAAATTGACAATAAATTATACTTTTATTATTATTTTCAGGGTGCTGTTGCAGTTTGTCTTTCCCAAAACCTAATTAGGATTATGTATCATACACCACTCAAAATGGTTCTATCTAGCCTGGAGTTAGGCTGATTTGTTCCATTCCAGGGTGAGTATTTTCCTTCTAATACTTCTCCTGGGAATCTTTAAGCAAGAAAGACATCATTTCCATGAGGATTGCTTCACTATACCCACACCAAATGTTGGGTGTTAGTATATTCTTGTATATCATTGCTATGTGTTATGAAAAAAAAAAAAAAAAAAAAAAAAANCTATGTGTTATGAAAAAAAAAAAAAAAAAAAAGAAAATAGTAACAATAAAATCTCATTACCAATGGAAAGCGCATAAGGTTTTTTTTCAACTAATGCACCACTTCTGACACTTTTCTTATTTATGAACAAGTTCAAGTAATTTATATCAAAACCAAGACAAATCAAGATCTAAAAAAAAAAAAAAAAAAATAAAAAAAAGGAAACAGATTATGCTTAGTTATTGAAAACAAAAATGCAAACATAAAGTATTTGTGTCAGGTGAGCCTTAATGAGTTATAACTCTTTCAGAGTCTGTTTGCAACATTTTAGACAACACAGCTGACAACCAGGATTATTTTGCTTTAGACTGACAATTCACTGGCTTGGGTTTTGTTGAGTGGAGGAAGGAGGATGGAAATTTGTGAGGAGTGGGGGTTTCTGATCAGAAATTTATGTTGAAAAATGTAGATGCAGTGATTAAAACAGTTTGCTAAAATGTTCCTGTAAGAAAACCAGACAAAATGACTCTGAAGAGATTAAAATATTTCCTTTTGTCAAAAAGAAATGCTTTGATTTTTTAAATTCAAAACATGTTATAATTTTTATTATTTCCAAACCCAACGTTGTGTTGCTCCATCACCTTTCTAATTCTGTAGAATGCAAATGAGATTTCACCTGGTTTGATATTTATGAAAACTTTTTTTTTTTTTTTAACAACACCTGACAGCAATTGCTGGTTTTGTTTGTATTTTTAAAAATGCACTGAATTGATTTCAACAGCTGTCCAAGCCCTTCAGTTTTCCATAGGACAATGGAAATACTCTGCCAGAAAAAGGCAGCCAAATGCTTTCTAATGCACTTTAAACTCTGATCACAGAGCTCTGTTGGACCCCAGTTAAAGGCAAGGAAAGAGGCTGAGAGATTTCCCAATTTCATGTGCTCCTGGTTGTTTTCCTTGCATGCAGTGCAGCTGATGCCTCAAAAGGTGTGTGACTGCAGCATTTTATGTTTTTCTTTCTCATGTTATGAAGAGCACACTGGAAACAAAATGTGTGCATGGGGTGACCGTGGGCCAAATAATTTCCCAGGCTAGAAATGATTTTTGGTAACACTCACTGTGACCAGATATTAATAATCCTTCTGCTGTTCACTGTAATGATGCAATAATGAAGAACTAATCTGTTATTACTGAGGAGGTAATGCTCTATATATTTCACAGAAATTCCACTATAATTGGCCAATCAATGTTTTACCAGTATTTTAAATTGTTAATTTGTTTTTAAGGGTAAATGTAACATAAGTTAACAAATGTTGTTTTAAGTAAGGCTGAGGCCAGCGATTTTCCAATGACCTTCTTGGCTCTTTTGGGAAGCTTTGCCAACTCATTCAATTACAAAGTGAGAAGGCAGAGTGGCTTCAAAACAATTATAAAAGCTGCCAATAAATTTCATTCAACCCTTCTTACTTAAACACAAGGTCAGAAAGGAGAAAAAAAGAGTCATTTTGAAGTCCACTAGGCCAGATTTTCATTTAAGGGGTTCTAAACCACAAAAACCAGCTTTGGATTAATGTGGGCAACTTGAGAACTCCCCACAAAAAGTTTGAATTTCGAAGGAATTGTTCTTTCTACTGAAACACAGATCTTCTAAAGGAGGTTAAAATTGAGGACCCGAATTCAATGATATTTCAATATCACTATTACCATTACCATTATTATTATTATTATTGTTGTTGTTGTTATTTTTGTTATTGTTATTATTAATATTACTGTGGAATTGCTCTGTCCATCTGAACTGATCACTGCTGCTTTTCTCTGCCCTTTGCTGTTATCTGTGGCCAGGAGATGCAGTTCCAGCTCCTCTGCTGATCCCACCCCTCTCCTCGTGCCTTGAGGACAGATTGATGCAGAGCACCCAGGCTGACCTCAGATATTATACAGTAATTCTATCATTTCAGTGGAATTAGGTTGGTTTGGGCAAAGTTTTCAAGAATTGATGGTTCAGTGCATCCAGAAATGCCAACACACACGTTGAAACAATTCTGTTTCCATGAAAACAGAAAATCCTGTGTCCCTTCCAAGCAGGAAACAAAAACACTTCTCCAAAGTGGAGAAAAAAAAATCTGAGGCAAATATTTTCCTCCATTTCATTCTTCTTTTGAATGACACATGTAACACAACAGAAATGTTACTTTACTCATAGGATAAATTCTCCAGGGCTCCTCCATGGGAAATGCCTGTGAGCCAAACTGGGCTGCCCCCAGAACAGCTTCACTGGGTGCTGTATTGTCAGTGATAAAATAATCTGGGATAATGTTCACACAGGTAGTTTGAGCTTTAAAACACCGAGGGCCCAATTAAACTGTTTCTACACTCTTTGGAAGCTGGACTTTGGTCACCTTTCAAGGGAAAAAAGAAGAATGAATCTGTGTTTATTTGAATTTTGCAAATTTTTAAGGGCTGACTGCAGATATTTTAGCTTAGTTTTATCTCCACTTAAGTAATGAATTTTAAAAAGAATAGGTTTAAAGTGCTTGAGCACACTAGAGGGAATTCTTTCTACTAACTTTAAGTAGAGTTATAAGATTTTTTTTTTGTAAT
Organism: Chaetops frenatus; assembly: GCA_013400775.1. Taxonomy (NCBI): domain Eukaryota; kingdom Metazoa; phylum Chordata; class Aves; order Passeriformes; family Picathartidae; genus Chaetops; species Chaetops frenatus. The sequence continues at coordinate 1,050,279 of VZTR01031395.1, forward strand.
CTGGTGATCTAAAGTGTCTCTCAGAAGAAAATGACAGTCTTTTAAGTTTGATTTTCTAACAAATCTTACAAGCATTCTACATGATAATATTCTGCTTAAGAAACTTACATTTGTCTCTCTCATAAAGCAGATGTAAGATTTTACTACCACAATAAAATTCTTCCTTATAACTCTATACTAAAACTGCCCAAAAAACACTTGGAAATTTGGTGTTCAAAACACACAGGCAGATCTTTTACTGGATGTTATGGGGGATGTAAATTTAATTTCTGAACCTTATAAGATATTTGATGCACACATTCCTGTTAACCACTTTGGTTTGTAAAATTAGCCCAGAAAGAAAAAAAATGTAAACCCACAGACTTTTACACTCTCATCTCCAGTGTAAAACAAGGCAATTTGTGTTCCCTATATGCCTGACAAATATTTGCATATTATATAGGTAGAAAAATATCTCTCAATGAAATCACTTAGCATGGCAAAACTTTCCTCTAGTGATGATTTATTGCTCTGATATTTTCCTTCAGGAAGGAAAAAACAATGCATGCAAGCCATGAAATATGCAACCCCTTTAAAATGACTTCACTTAAAAGAGGTGCAAGTGAAAAATCATTTTGTTTGAGCACACGCAGGCATCGATTTCAGTCTGCAGGCAATGCACTGCTCTGGGTATTTGTCACAGTTCCATTTACATCCCCAAGCAGCAGGAGATCAGCACAGCATCTCCAGTCACTGGCAGGGCTCAGCAAAACCCCCCCAGGGGAACCCTCAGCCTGCCCAACACCAGCCCTGCAGGGCATGGCTTGGCAGGGTTTGGGTCCCACCCGGTGGCTAAAGGATGATGCTGATGGAAAAGGGGCACTGAAATTGTCCCTCACCCCACTGCCAGTCAGAGCTGTAGAAAGGTTTGTTGTGGCTTCCCCCGTGAAATTAAAATTCTAATCTATGTGGGATAGATATATTCATTTTATGGGTTGTATTTGTATCTTACCTACACCACCAAAACCCCCAACAAATAAAATTCAAAGATGCAGAGAAGGAGCTCACACTGGCCCCATAAAATCCCAGGTGCAGGGTCATGCAGATCCTCAATCTACAGCATCCTCTGCACATCCCTATAAGCACATTTTTCAGAAAGCTGCTGTTTCCATAAGCCAGAGTGCCTTCACTTTCATGAACCACATAATATTGTTATTTTAAGGGCTCTCCAGCTGAATTTCCTTCTGTTTAATGGTCACACAAGCCCTTGCTAAGGGCTCAGTGCTGTTCCCACCTCCTGAGGAGCAGGAGCAGCCCCAGTGCCATTGCAGAGCTGTGGGACACAAGCAGTACCTGCCATATTTTGGTTTTTCCACTAAGCAAAATCCATTGAAACCAACAACACAGACATCCTATAAACTCTGAATGGATTTTGCTTCATGAAAATAATACACCATATCCTCTCTGTCCAGCAGTTCACAGGGCTCTGATCACACAGAGCAGGGGAGCAGCCAGTTCTTCCCAACTCTGCAGAGGGTTTGGACACAATTCCACCTCATCTCATTCCCTTCAGCCACTTGGTCCCAGCCAGTTCTAAACTCCTGCAGGGTTTTTGCTGGAAGATTGGAACACAAAAGTGGATTTTCTGTTCCTTTCCTTGCAGAAATGCTGGGATCAGGGAGAGCTGAGGAGGAAAGAGGGGAAGAAGGACCCATCCACCCTGCCCATGTTTTGTGTCCCAGCTCCCAGAAGCTTCCTCTTTATTTCAAGGACATTCATACAAGGGAAAGCAAGAGCAAAGGGACCATGAAAAGTGAAAACAAAATATGCAGCTAATTTGCAAAATGTGGTCAAATGAGTATTTAGATTCAACTTATTTCCAGAAGCATAACTGAACACTTCTGGAAATAGAACTGTGGTTAATTTTTTTTCAAAATATGGAATTAGCCAGATTTCCTGAAAGAGCCTCCCCCATTAGAAATGCAACAGGAATAATAGAAAATTATCAGCATTCTCAACATTAGATAATTTAAAATCCCAGGGACTTAATATGATTTCCTACTCCTGTTAGGTAAATCTGTATTAAATTCCTATTCAACAGCCTGTGCTGTTCTCAGCCTGTGCCCACCTAAAAAACAATTCCAGCATTTTACAAGTAACAGCCCCTAAACCCACTGTTTTGCTCTGGTAGCTGTGGCCATTTTTTATACTTATTTTGCATTCAGGCTGCTACAAAAAAGAAATCCAGAATGGAAATCAGGCCCCTTGCATACATTTTAAACACTAAATCTGACTTTTAGAAAATCAAGGTTATGCTTTTCTTCCTATGTAAAAATCCAACTGCATAAAAAAGTTTCCAAGGTTTCAGCAACACCGAAATTACAACTAATTTATGAAAACTGTGTTAGTGCCTGCAAACCTTTGTTGTAAATTATGCATGCGAGCATGGAAATGCTAATGAAAAGAGGATTTCATTTACAAATGATTAGTACAAATTCAGCAGTCACTATAGTTATGCCTCTCTAATTTATTTTCTTGTAGAACATGCTGTTTGCCAGGTTTGGGCCATTTATTTCTACACTGTTGAATATCAACTTTTCAGACTTTAATGTCACATTATCTTTTTTATCCAGAGAAATGTTCATTTTCCTTCCAGGTCTTCGTAAAATGCAGTCCTTGGGTTCAAAGGTAAACATTTGTAGGAAGGCTGCAATAAAAGTGATGCCCTTTCATACACCAGGAATTGCTGAAATTACTGTGATTTCAACTAATGTATTGAAGAAAATGCATATAATCAACTTCAGCAGGGCTTATAAAATTTTTTCCACTCAGCAGACAATTTTTAATTATTTTTTTTTTAAATTTTCCTCTTTATGCACATTAGGATTTTTGTAGGGATTAGACCTTCCTAGGGGAAAAAAAAAAAAAAAAAAAAAAAAAAAAAAAAAAAAAAAAAAAAAAAAAACAAAAAACCTCAGTGAGTCAGCATTCCAAAAAACATTCTATGGCCCTTTAAATGAGAAGAATCCATAGTGAAAAGCTAAATCTTTTTTTTTTCCTTTTTCCCAAAGATCCATGTTGGTGGAAAATCAATATTGGCTTATATGAAACATATCCAAATGGAAATGAAAACCTGGGTTCTAGGGAGTCATAAAAAGATATTGTAGAATTCCCTTCAAGGTTTATTATTAAATAGAGAATGTGGATCTTTGCAGTGGTGGTGGTGATGTTCTGTGGATTGTTTCAGAAGGCTTTGAGGTTGAAACAACATTTTCTTCTTCAAGGGAATTTGCTGCTTTCTGCCAAATCCCCTTAAATATTCCAGGCTGGGAAGTTCCAGCTCTGAAATCCTGTGTTTAGAAGCAAAAGGAGACTTTTGCCCTCATTTCTGTGGTTTTTTTAGAAGTTGGGCAGAAGGTTCACAGCTGAAGTTTGGTCAAGTCAATAAAAATATTTGCAAGCCTGGAAAGCCTAAAGAATTATACAACTGGTCCTGTAATTCTGGCCCATAAAAGAGGCCACACAAGCCTCCAGATGCCTGCAAAGCCAGCCTGTCAGCAGACTATTAAAAAATATTAAAGTTCTGGAAAACAGACTTGAGGCCTTGATCAGACAATGATTCTGACTGCACCATCTACCCAAAGCAAATACATCCATAATGTGCAGGGCACATTTGCCTTTGACAGCTTTATTTGTTCATTAAACATTTATGTGAGATGGCTTTTAGCATCCCAGTCCATGATATTCATCTAAACTTGGCTAGAAAATTAACAGCTTAAGTAGTCCTATATTTTATCATATTAACCTCTCTTTGCATTTTTACAGCAGTTGGGATAAGACCTGGCCTAAATCACACGTTTCAGGATGGAATTTTAAGAATGCTTTTTCTAACATTTGTTGTTTGGGATTTTTTTTTTCATATGATGTGGTACAGCTCCTTTCTCTGATAACTTGGTAACAGCAAATTGATTGCAATCACTCAACCTAAAATGGGATTTCTTTTATAAGCAAATCAAGAACACGACTATTGGGAAGGGTTTAGCTATCAAATTAACATTGTAACCTGCTTGGAGACTATTTCCTTCCAAACAGTATGGGGAAAGATTTCCAGGAAATTCATGCTATATATAGGACTTTAAATAGCATTTAAAAACAATTATTCATACACTTGTAATTTCATGTTCTATTAGCTAAATGCATCTCCTGCAAATCCAGCTAAGTGAAGGAACAGGGATGAAGGCAGAGAGTAAAATACCTCCTATAATTTGATGATCAGAATAATCAGAAGTTATCTTAAAATAGGCCATTAGATTAAGAAATTGTAACAATTAAAACTTCTGGGATTTAAAATTATCTATTTTATGAAATAGTATCAAGGGATTATACAAGCAGACATTTTGAGGGTTTACATGCAACCTGCGGGCCTGAAAACAAGAAAAACCCAAAATAGAGCTACACACTGGACAAAAAGGAACTGTGGAATCTTTGGGATCTTCCACCAGGCTTATTCCAAGGGCATCCTCCTTTACTGCAATGACATTGAGAAGACTTGCCAAACCTTTCAAATTAAATGGGATTTGCTGACCACTTTAAATGTCTTTAATCTTAATTTAGTGATATGTTTGCATTCAAACAATGCACACCTGAAGAAAAAAAAGAAGTTGCCAGGCATGGCAGCTTCAAAGGCACAACGTGCAAGAGACATTTGCTGAGGCAGCAAAAACGATTTTTAAACTGACTCTTTTATTTCTGTTTATATCATTTACAAACTCATCTGCTTGTGAATTTGCTGTCTGTAAGGTACCAATGATCAGTGTTTCACTGTATCACAGGGTATTAAATCCCTGGTTTTTAGGGAAATGGTTTTTTTCCCAAGCAGCCAACGAGGGAAGATGAAAACAAGGGGATGCTCAAGGAACCCCACCCAGGAAAGCCTGAACACCCTCCTGGCTGGCCAAGCACAAATCTTCATCCTGCTCACAATCTCCAAACTGATGGCCCAGAAACCTCTGAGAGAAATATTAATAAAACAAAACCAGGTATGCAACAAATTATCAGAAGGGTAATAGAGAAAACGTGAAAGCTTGGAAGCAGAATAATTACTGCTCTAGGAGAGCAGAGCATCAGTCAGCTGTCTGTCTGTCTTACTGCTCCTTTCTCTGGAAATGCACATTTTAATTTCAGTCTTATATACACATCCAATCTTTTGCTGTTGCTTGCTAACAAAACAAAAGTAATCAGGTCTTATCCACATGAAACAATGATCTGTCTTCCAGGAAAATTCATTTGCTTTGGTTCCCTGCAAATTGAATCCACTGAAGTTGTGAGGCTTCCATAATGACACACAAGAGTTGAAAATTTGGTTGTGATGTCAATAATTTCACACAAAATTGACAGTAACTTGATAAGGTGCTGCCTTTATTAGATCTGTCCCATCGTTAGCAGGAACTGCCTTTGAGACAAGTCCACATTTCACAATATCCCCATTTCTGTGCTCTCACCTGCTCAGCTGCTCCTCAGTCACACGTAGTTAATTTCATTCTTTTGTCAACGAGCTTAAACATTTTGATGCACAATTTCCTTATCAGGTAGATAACAGTATTACCTGAGGGCAAAATCCATTCCTGACGTGCAGATGCTGTGAAGCTGCTGTGCTGGGGACAGTGGCCAGGACAAGCTGGGCAAGAGGAGCAGGGCAGGAATAACTGATGTGATGTGGCAGGTGCTGATGGTCAGCCAGAGCAGCATCCTGAGCTCTCAATTCAGATATCCTTGATGGGAGGCAGAAATGGAGACATGGGGGAATAACAGCAATGGAAATGATGGATGTACAACCCACAGCTCCTGGGCTTGTGCCCCTTCAGGTTTTTTACAGTTACTTTGTCATCTGTCAAATCTTTTGCTGTAAAGAAACTTTAATCTAAGCTAGCAGACACAAAGGTTTCACCCCTCAAAATGTCACCAAATTTTGGATGAACCTATTTGTAGTAGCAGGGCACAAAAGGAGGACAGGGTTTCACCACAATCAAGAGAACAGCTGAAGCCCCCAGAAAAAGGGGAGCCTGTTTGTTATGGATACACAATTTTATAGGGTTTGCAAAGTGAGAGAGGATTGGAAGATGAAATCCCACCTCTCAACCAGACTGGTGAAGTGCCCAGTCCATCAGATTCCCTTCTCCAAGAAGGAATGGAAACAAAGCTGGTGTTTTTAGTGCAATGTGTGAGAAAATCTGACTGGAGAATATAAATTTTCAGAAGGCTGTCAAAACCAGGGCGACACCCATTGTCTCTAGAATATTCATGTACATCCAACACAGAACAGAACCACCTTATTCTGGTGAAGGACTTGGTAAATACTCTTTGGAAGGGAAGGATCCAGAAGAGTTGCTCCAGAAAATGAGATATTAAAATCTTTCAAGGATTCTAGCCTAGATTAGTGAGCATGACTTGACTGAACCGTGCAAGACCGAACAAGCTATCATAGTAACAGCTACAAGATTGACAGAAAAGAGGTTTTCCTGCTTTTCTTCTCCCCCAGCCACCACACACCTTGTGTGGGAAGTGGCCTCTGTGGCAGAATGCAGATGGATGATTGGCAGTGCACAGTGCAAATACCAGTTGGCATTTCAAAAAACTGAGGGGATTCTGAGGATGCTTGTAAATCCTCACAAAGATACTGATAAGTTTTTCACTTTATTGATATTAAAAAGGCATTGAGAGTGACAGAACAGGATGATGAATGAAATGTAAACGCTCTAGTCAGGTGTTCTGGCCTAACATTTGCTGAATTTCTCATACTTTGGCTCTGGCATGTTTAATATTGCACCTCTCCAGTGGAGCTTAACTTCTTCAGCACCAAGGCAGACAGAACAGCATTTATGATGGGATCTGATTGATTCTCATAAAACTTGTTATTCAACACACACAGTTAATTTGAATTTCTGCTGCTGATGAGTGAGTGCCAGAGAAAGCACCTTCTCCACTTCTGCTCGAGTTGCTGAGGTGCTGCTGCCTTCAGTCCTGTCAGGGAAAACTTCTCTGAAGTACAAGTTCAGTGATTTAACTGGGGCACCACTGCAGCTGCTCCTCCTCAGTTCCTCATCTGTGTAGGCATTTCATCCACAGCTGCACATTGCACACGGAATTTAGGGGAAAAAAGAACCTTTTAGTAAAAGCCAGTCTCGTTTCTATCATTTTTCTAAGTAGGGTTGTGATCAAATCTCCATTGCCTATTGCAAGAACCAGAGGAAGCCTCTTTAGCTTCTCTAGTGCAACGTGACTTTATTGGTGTTACAAAAGACTTGGATGAGAGTGCAAAGCAAAGTCTGATGCAAATTTCAATATCTATACCCATCTTTCAATAAATACCCAGGAAAAAAAACCCAATATTCAGCCCTATTTCTGTTAGTCTGATTATCATAAACCCTCTCTCATTTTACCATCTGGTTTTTCTAGTGCTAAGTTTTCCATCAGGAAGACCTTTGCAATTCATACCCCTTGGAGGGAAAAAATTCAAATAAGAACAGCAGTGATGTCAGTTTTCCTTGGTGAGCACCTAAGGCAGGGGTGATGAGGGCTGGCAGTGGGGCTACAGAGGGTTAGGATTAATGGATATCCAAAAAATGCAAACACATTTTATATGTGAACTTTATAAAGGGGCCCAGAGAGATGTAAATCAATCCTGTGGATAATCCCAACACAACATATATTTATCTTAAATCTGTGTATCATGACATTGTTAGGGAGGAGGAAAAAAATAATATAACTTTAAGATTTTTTCTCCATAAGACTTTTATTTCCTCGTTAACACCTGATTTTAATGGAATAGAAATAAGAAATTGACTACTAAAAGAAGTTTCACAGCCTCTCTGCTCCATAAGAAAACCTAATGAACTTGAATTTTAATCTTACTTTTTCATTAAAAAAATGTTTTTAATGTTTAATTTTTGCTTTTTCATACTAAATGACTGAAAGAGCCTAAAAAATTAGCCTAGCCTAAATTGGGAGCAATCACCATGTTTTATTAACTGTGAGGATCATCTTCTGGAGAGCAATCACAAAACTATTGAATATTTTACTTTTCTCATCTGTGATCTTTTCTTCTGTCTCATTAGAAAACAACCCAGTGAATAAATCTTTCAGTGCCCAATTCTGTATATTCAGCTCCCATTAAACACATTGTAAGAGATCTCAGCATCTCAAAAGGACTCACTTCTCATCTGCCTCATCTCTCCTGCAGTTTTCAGCACCAATTTCCTCCCAATCTACTCAATAAATTTCCAAGTTTTCTCAGTTTTGAAGTGTCTCTGTGTTCTTTTCATCACCCAACCACGTGTGACTGATAGACATAACTGAAGGTGCCTGATTTTCTGATACATAGGTTGGTAGATATTCTATGGAACTCCAAATTAAACACAAGGAATAAACAACCAGAGACAAGATTTTGCCCAGGAAAAGAAAATAGGTTGAAATTTTCCACTGAAAATGCTGTGGATTCTTCCTGTAGTGGGAATGCTGCAGGGAAAACTCAGAGTCTTAAAAATTCTGTTCTATATTTTATTAGGGGAGAATTTAGGTATTATTGTACTAATGCCTATCAGTCAGACAGCAGCACAAATCTTTGTTGTTAGTTTATCTTGCCTCTCTCCTTGGTCTGATAACAGATTAGCCCCTGGGCTCTCCTAAAATTTGTGGTAGTGCAGGAAAGCATCACTGCAGGAGCTTTGTAATCCCATTGTCTGTGCCACACGAGTTAGGATTACACAGAATCCCATTTTCTCTGATCCCAGCAGGTGCCAGGAGAGGTGCACAACGTTTCAAACAGGAAATTGTGGCCACAGAAGATGTTCTCTGATAATACCTGACTGAGCTCTGTGTTTCATGTTCCCCTGGTTTGGAGCAGAACCTTCTGAGAGTCACAGGTCACTTCAGAAACAAGAGGTTTTGATCAAAATACAAACTCCTGTACTGAAGTTTCCTCTTATCTTCAATAATTCACCACATCTCTGCCACCCTTTGCTGCCAGTGGCTTTCTTTTTCCTGTACAAATGGCAAAGGATTGATCAGTTCAGACCATAAACCCCAAATTTACCCCCAGCAACATTTCCACCTGGCCTGAGAGCACTCAGCTGGTTGTCACATTCTTGTGTCACCCTGGGAAAAGGAGCTGAGCTCAGAGACTCCCTGAGATCTGAAAGGGTTTCTCAGATTAAATATGGTTTTACTGGTCAAACTGGAAACATTTGATAGAAAAACAGGAAAACCAGCCTCTTAGTAGAGGTGATTTGTTGTGTGGAAGGTCTGCTCCTTTCTCTTTTCAAGTAGCCTGTGAAGCAATTCTGCTTTGTTCTATAACAAAACATGAATATATTTTAATATTAAATAGAAAAAAAAATATCATTCTTCTATCTTAATAGAAAAATAGGAAAATATATTTCAGGCTAAAAAGAAAACAAGAAGAAACATTAAATTCTAGAGATCGTATTCCTTAGGATTATTTCATGATCTTGCTTAATTTTGGCTTTTGTTTTCATCATGGCAAAAAATTCCATGGGAACAAGATAGGAATTGCTGTTCTGACACCTAACGATCATTGGCTTTGGTTTTGGTATGAATGAGTTGCCTCATGCACAGAGAAAATAACACAAGCAACAAACATTTGAAATACATTTCTGCTGTTTTAGTAGGTTAGTTGTCTTTTGAGAGAGCTTTTTAAAAGGGAAGCAGATTTCATGTATTTTAGTTAAGTTTAAAGTAGATTTAGAGGTGCAATTTGCAGATTACCAGAGTCCATTAGCCTGGTACCTCATTAACATATGGCCCTGTACCTCTGAGGGAGGATGAGCCAAAGCAAGGGCTGGAAGAATTAAACCAAAAGATTTGAAGCTCATTCATTTTGTACAAATAAACCACCAAAAAGAGTAACCTGGATATTAAGAAAGTTAAAGAATCTGGTAATTATACAGAAATCTGAAAGAGGTGAGAGATCTCTGCTCCTTTTGAAAATAAATCTTGGTCTAACTTATCCAGTGTGGCAGTGCAGAGCTGAAAGCCTGGTTGCCCACTCTTATTCTCCTGGTTTTGGGAGGAGAAGTTGTGCAGAACCAGAATTACCAACACAGCTCCCAGTAAAGCATGGCCCAGCCTTCTACTGCAGCACAACTTCACTGAAATCCCTTTCTCATGCCAGTACTGCCCCTACCATTCATTTCTAGTGGTTTTCTAATGGCTTCTTTCTCCACAGATATCCTCAGCCCTGCCTTTATTTTCAGCCTCAAAAATATCACTTTTCTTTATACCAAAGGGTTGAGATTATATTTAGCTGTTGCAAACAATCAATTTAGAGGAGAGTAAAGCTTGTTTGCTAAAATATTTTCCCAAATTTCACTGTATCCCACGGATTTTAGGATGGACAGATAGCATAACAACTCACATCTGCTCAACAGGTCTGCCAACCTAAATCTGAACAGCTCTTGCCTCCTCCAGCCCTCCCATCCCTGTCTCCCTTCATTTTGCAGGTTCTTATTTTTAGACTGAGATAACAAGGCCTTGTTTACCTCTTGTCACTCTGACTGGATCATCTGAAGATGATTCTTACTCTAATTAGGCCTTTTCTCCTTCTCACCATAAAGTGGGGACTGGGAGCAACAGGAGGGCAAAAATCCCTCAGCCTTCACAGGGATATCCAGGAGACACAAGGCAGGAGCTCACACAGACTCACACTTGTGAAGAGATTTTTGGGAGGAAGGCAGACTGGATCTGCCACCCCATCCATGCCCTGTCCTCGGGAAAGCTCACTATAGACTGAACTTGCTGTTCAGCACTCATTAACAGGTACCAAAAATTATTGCAGGTTAAATAGAGTAGAGAGATGTGAGATAAAACAGAAAGTGAAGCAAAAATACAAAAACTTAACACCAGTCAAAAGTGTGGGAATATTTATAAGATTCTAATGCAAATATGCACTCCAAAGCCAGCTCCCATTGTTTTAAATTGCCATTTTTTCCCCAGAGGTGCCACCCAGCTGCAAGTAGGAAGCAGCAGATGACAAAGCTGCAGCTACCTCCCAATTAAGAATGGAAGGGAATCTCTCCAGCTCTTAAGATGCAGTGCACACCACACACATTCTCTGGGAAGTTTGCAGCCTGTGAAAGGGAAGGTGAAGGTCAAGGAGGAAGCCACAGAAACCTTGGCTACCTGCAGAGTCTGCAATCAAGATGTGTGCAGCTGATAGATTCTGATATTATTCCCTGAAATGATGTCTTTTCTTCCCATAAACGTGGTCACTGCATTGCTGATCACCAGGGCTTTGTAGTGGAGTGCTGAGGTGATTTATAAAGCTCATGTTTTCAAGGCAGCTCGTCAGGGAATTGAAGCAGCTAAGATGTTGGTAATCACTAGACCTGAAGCAGATCTGACAGCCAAAATACCAGTCTTGCTCAAAAAACTTTTTTTCTCAGAGGCATTTGCTATAAACAACTTTGGTTCATCTGTAGTCCAAAGCAGTACTGGAATTTGCTGTCCAGATCTCACATTCCCTTGCTGAGCCCCCTGCCCATCATGTCCTTCTTTTTCCAGGCAGGGCTAGAAAAGATTCTTGCCTGCCCAGTAAATTATCAACAACATTTTCCATTTAAAAAATTAGTCAGTCACAATGTGATTTGCATGGGCATTCAGGAGAAAAATCCTTTTTTTCTGCTAGATTTTTTTTCTTTATACAGCACCTTGTTTTGGCACATAGACATCCTCACCCCCATTAAATATCAAAAGTTTCAAATAATCATCTGAGCACAATTTTTTGTTTGAATAGAGCTTTGATCTTGAAGAACTAAATAACTCAGATGAGACTGCTCATTCCAGCCACACAATAATAAGGAAACCTTTGCAGTGAGAGCAGCTCACACAAAGCTTTGGGACAGAAGCCTCTCCCACTGGTGGTCACAGACACGCAGATTTTGGATCACTGGCAGAAGAGGTGCAAACAAAACTACCTCCCAGAGAAGACCAAGCAGTAGCCAAAACTAAAGAAATGCATGAATAAATAAATAAAAGAAATGGCCTTTATGCCTGAGGTCAAACTGAGAATGGCAGTAGAAGTGCAGCAGCTCCAGGTGTGCTCAGGAGGTGAGCACAGGCTTGAGGTCCACAACCATCCACTTTCCATCAAACCCTGAGGCATTTGTTTTCTCTCAAACCACCTTGTTTTGCAGGACTCAGCTTTTCATTCACTGGAGCTGCTGGGATGTATTCCCTTCCAAACTCCAGGACCTGGGCATCTGGTTTCCACTCAGAACATTTTTGCTAAATAATTCCACTGATTTCAGCAAGCCTGGGGCAAAGCAGGAATAAACAAAGCAGAAAGTCTCCATGTGGAGAGTCTGGTTCCATAGAAAAAGTGAGCACTTCAGTCACAGCAAAAACATTCCTGTCCTGGACCTCTGAACAAAGGGAAATCAGCTCCCATTAAGTCATTTTGTTTGTTGGCTTGTGCCATTGGTTTGAAATTCTGCAAGTCACACTGCTTTTGATACTGGTCCAGCTCCTTTCACAATCTTTTTCAACTTGTCTCTTCACAGAAGGGCTGGGAGGGAGGGCAGGAGGTTTTTCTATTCTACATGCTACCTTGCTTCTGCCAGTCTTGTTACCACTAATAATCTTAAATACTTTTTCCAGAATTTAATCAGGTGTAGCATTTAATTGGGTAATCACCTGCTGAAGTAAAAATAATGTTTCTAAGCAGCCCATCTGCCTTTGAAACACAGAGAAAAAACAGGTTTGAGCAGGTAAGTGGGAATGCAGGGCTGGTATCACATGCTTGGAACGGGAGTTGAGGGAAGAGATTTGCTTCAAAATAAATCTTCCCCCTCTGCTACCTGTTCTGCTATAGATCAGAGAGAAATTCGGGGGGCTGCCTTCTGAGTAAGAGATTAAAAACCTCACATTTCTTGATGTTTCCATTCTTTCACCCCAGCAAGCAGCAATGCCCAGTGCAGACTGAGGACATTTGGTGACTCTGTACAGCCCTTTCTCATCTTCAGCTGAGCACAGCAGCTTGATAGCACTAAACACAGCAAAGGTGGCCTAAACAAAACAGCAAAAAGACATCTGGATTTTTGTAGACAGACAGAGGGCCTTTAAAATCAAAATAATTTTTCAAAAACCTTAAATAAGGTTTGTAGACATGATAACATCTGAATTCCCAAAGTAACTACTTTCTGCTAGACAATAAGACATGTTTAGTGTGAAGTAGAAGAGAAATTTTCCTTGTGTGCGCTACCAAACTGGTAAAAAAAGACAAACCAGTTAGGGGGATTAAAAATAGACACAGAAACTCCTGAACACCCCTGGTATTTAATCTATTCAATAAGCTACTTGAAAAGAATGACGAGTAAAATAAGGTGCCAAAATTTGCTTAAAGCAGAGCACAGCTGAGGGTTCTTCAACACAAGTAAGAACAAAGTAGAGGGGACATAGGATGGCTGACTATATATTGATAATTCACCACACCTTGCAGCACAAGATCCATAGGGATGAGAGCATGTGGCAGCAGCTTGAACATAAAGAGCAAAGATGTAAATCAAACTTGTCCTTCAAAACTCTGAATTAAAATGATGGAATACCTTCCAAAAGGACAGGCTGGATGTTAATAGGCAGAAAGATTAAAAACCTCTTAGACAAATGGAAGAGAACTCCCTCAAGGGCTATTCAGCAAAATGGTGTGGATATAATATTCTGGTGAAGAATACTGCAGACAAAAATATGAAGAGCCCTACCTAGAGAAAAATCTGTAGGTTTGCTCTGCTCTAACTCTTTTTCTGCAAAGCATTTGCTCCTGCCTGTTGTGTCTGTTGGTTTCTCCAGGGTCAGCTGGACCCTTGGACTGAGCTGTTGCTCACAGCCCTTTGCTCCCAGAGCCCTCTGCCCTTTGCATGTCATGGGGAGAGTTTCACCTCAGGACACTCAGACATGGAACAGAGCAGTTTTCCATCTTCCCTTGCAGCCACTCCACTCAAAAAGGGAGCCTAAAGCTACTGATCTTCTGTTGTGCAGGGAATGAAAACCAGACGAGAGAGAAGAAAGGAGAAATCTAATGATAGTCAAGGGATACCCTGCAAGCCTTTTCAAAATGTAGAGAAAAAACAACAAGCATCACATAAATAAAGAAATAAAGACCTGAAGCCATAAAACAAACAAACCCCCTACCCAACCAACGAAAAAACCCAACCCAGCCCACCTCTAAAACACTTATCTGTTGGGTGTAAAGAAATCTATTTCTAAAAGAAGGATTTTAAAAGCAGCCAAAGTCTGGGCTACATTCCCCCCATTCCTTGATTAAGAGCAGCACTCAAGGATAACAAGCAGGCTTATGTTGCACAAGGCCTTGTAAATAAAGTATGAGGGAGATAAACTCACTTTTACAACTTTGCTGGGAAAGCTGGGAAATTAATGGAAACCACCTCAGTCCTAAGATAGCTTCTCCCAAATAACAGAGTAAATCAATTTACATAAAAGCCCCACAGTGCTATTGTTAGCCTATTTCCAGAGCTCCTGCTTCCTTGTTTAAAGTTAGCCTGCACCTCCAAACCACAGGGCAATTTCTATCTGTGGATTCTTTCCTCACTTTCCAGCACCATTAAGACCCTCCAGGATGTATTTTACCACCCTGCTCATCCAAACCTCCACCAGCAGCCTCATACATCACCCCAGGCCTCCAGGCGTGTGTTAATTGACCAATAAAACACACCTGTAGCATATTAATGTCCTAATAAAACACTCTCCATATTCCGTAAATTTTGTGTTATCAGTTCTCCATCAATTATTTATTAAGAGCCAGCATAATAAATTATCTGCTGAGCAAGGTGCAATAACATGAGGACAAAACAGTGCAAAATACGTTTTATCACCTCCTCACTGCAGTTCCAGTCCTTGTGGACACACTGCATATTTCTGAGTGCTCAAAATGAGGTAAGATTGAAGTTTTCAGCACTGAATCTCCATACTCAATTCATTAAGAGATTGCTCTGTTGAAATTAACAAAAAACAGGGTTTCTGACAGTATTTACTTGCATCAGGTTCTCTCAATCCTAATGTTAGTGATCCCCTTCTGCACAGAATCCGTAGGTTCATCCTTTGGGAGTCCTCCTTAGCTTACTCTGTATGAGGGTTAGTGAACAGAAATATTTCCACTAAAAGTCCTTTCAAGACTAAATTTTTTTTTCAAATTTCAGTGGAGAATGTTTAGAATACCTCCAAACGAAATTAGCACATATCTAAAAGGAAGGTGTTGCATCCCCACAAAATTAAAATCCAGCATGGATTCAATGATCTTATCAGTTTTCAAGTGAAAGCCTATTTAGGTTGAAAATACTTTGGGTTTCTAATAAATATTATGGTTAAATCCAGATACAGCAACAGTCAAATAGAAAACAGATAAAAGCTTGGAATAATCACTAAAACATAACTTTTAAACAATTCCTGAATCTTTTCTCCAAGGGGAAGTTAAAATTCATTCTGCTACAGTTTGCAGACTTAGATGATTAAAACACGGCAGATCCACTTTTATTTCCTTGGTGTTCTTATTTATTGCTGCCTTTACAAGATAAATGTTTCATGAAGTTGAAAAGAATTCAAATCAAAACTTACAGAAGTGGCTGAAGAAGTCAAAGAGGAAGGAGAATCAGCAAATGCATGAGTTTAAAGATTATTCTGTTGCCTCTTGTTAAAGGAACGGTTCTTATGTCGATGGCAAATGAAGGAGACAGAAAAAAAGAAAGAGCTTAAGGTAAGCAGAAGTTTAAGGGGATAAAATTATCATCATTGTTATTTTCAGTTCATTGTGGACCTCCACCTGAAAGCTCTCAGCAGCTCTAAGAACAGGTGAAAATCATGGTATTATTCATAACCTTTCAAGGAAAAGAGGACGTTCATCTCCATCACCTTCAATCCACCATACATTGTTTATGCCACTAAAGTGTGTCTTAAAATAAAATACAGGAACATCTGCATTGCAAATATAAGAGAACTAAAAGCTTTTATTGTCTAGTGGCTATTCAAAATGTACCTTTAGGGTCACATTTTTGTCTGTAATTTACTCAGTGCTTCAGTTCTCTGTGTGGTGGAAATTACCTCCGTTGAAATTTTGCATCTGCAAACATTTACCCTGCTCACGTGGATCACTTAGACCCCAGAAACTTAAAGTGAAGAGAGAAAGTTACAACTCAGCACCACACACAAAAGTCAGCCTTGGCCTCTTCAGATATATCTGCATCAGACTGTGGGAATTTATCCCACAAGCAGAAATTGTATTATACCATGAAGTAAGAAAAAAGCTGTTTCTTCTTGTACAGGAGAGGTAATAAACCAGATTCTCTGCCTAAATAATAATCAGTTTGAATTTGCACATGTAAATTATCCCCCCCCAGATGTCTCCAGGAAGCAGAGATGCTCGAGAAGGCAAAGCTCCCTCATGTAGAAATAAGAAGGAAAACGATGTTCTGCAAAATCTCACAGATATTTTAATTTGGTGCTGGTGCAAAATGCTCAAATAGGCATGAAAAACCTTCCATGATGACAACATTCAGAGTGTTTTCTGAAATGTCAGAAGCAAACATTAAATAGATCACCAATCTTTCAATGTAACTATGCAAAACTGGCAGAGCATTCAAAGAATGCCTCGAGAAGAAGGAAACAAAATGCTCTACTTTCATCAAAACAAGACCATAACTCATTTCAAAAGTGTAATTTTGAGGTGATGCAACAAATGCTCAGAAAACAATATTATGGGTTTTGTAAAATATGTGGGATATTTTCTGCAAAATCTAAAAATTATAATTTCCTCCGTAAAGGATCAAATTACCATTTTCATTCAGAGTAATAACAAAGCGCTTCAATATTAAATGTCAAAACAAACTTACTTTGCACATTCAACCTAACTTTATTTCCTTGTTTGTTTGGATTTTTCCCTTGGATATTAAAAATGCACCTATGAAACTTGTCACTTTTTCTACTGCATACAGAAAAAAGAATTCAAAACAAATCCAGTCCTACTGTGAGTGAGTTCTGGCATGGCACACTTGGTCTGAAATTATTCAAGAATTAACAATAGTGTAATTTCTAGTTTTATTTTTGAATAATATTTTAATAATATCATTCTAAATATTATAGGTTAGGGTTTTATTATGAGAAATAGTCCTGAAGAACAGATTATGGTTACTCATTTAATTCTGAAAGTCACCTGAAAGGGGGAAAAAAATATATTTCCTCCTATCTTGCTGATTTGTTATTTTTTCTATGACTTTAAGTCAAACTGGAAAAAAAACCCCCCAATTTTTCATTAATTTTGTAGCCTGTAATGAGGGTTTATATGGAAATGGAAACTGAGCAAACTAGAACTGCCTCTTTTCTGACATTTCAATCTGGTCTAAAAATAACGACTCTAAGTGTGAAATACTTCAGAGAACTTGCCCATTAAAGCATTAATTTAGATATTAATATTTTTACCTTCATACTTTCAATGTGCCAAGAATAGCCATTTTAACTGAAAATAAATAATGGCTTAAATAATGGGAGATGGATTTCCAGATCCACAGTCCTATTTACCCTATCAGAGAGCAGTCACTCTTCAAACTAATTCATAGGTAAATTAATTATATAGCCTTATATCTTTCATAAAGTTCCTAATTCAATTATTTTTATGTTTCCCTTCTATTTAAGAAGTTATTTGTGAATAATAGTCAATTATTAACAATTAATAATTCTATTTACCTGAAAAGCCTCTCAGCATCCAAACCAGGATCAAAGTGCAGTGAGGAAACAGAACTTTGAAATCAGGAACTATGAAAGAATTTGTTCATTTTCATGTTATGAGAAAGATGAAATGGGGAAGTGCAAGATTTGAGCTTTCTTTTACTTTTATTTTTTTTAGATTAGAACTGTATCATTCTTTTGGAAGGTACTTATATTGTTTGAATCAAACGCTTCTGTTTCCCCCCCTCACACCTTATTTTTTTTTTTCCTTTTGCCTTAGAATTAGGAATTTTGATCCATTAGAAACAAAAAGGCCCAGGACAGATTTTAACAGAACAAGATATTTATTTGCTCTGACTTGGCATAAAGTGAAGCATATGAAATTAAATCCTGCATTAACATGAGAGCAATACATGTCTCAGCATGGATTTAAACACAGTGGATCTTGTATTACTTTTGTTGTCAAATCCTTTTAAAATGGTATTTTAGGACAGCAAATTTTAATAGGATAAAATGATACAAAAGAAACAACATCTAAAATAAGTACAATGAAACTCTAGGGAAAATAAATCTCTGTACCACACAAAGCTATTTGATTTCTGGCTTAAATTTATCTATTATTTCCATGGGTTGTAAAAAGAACCAAGTTATGAATTAATAACGGGATGATTATTTCCACTTAAACAAATCTAGGAAGCTGGAAAAGCACTAAACCTTTTCTACATTCTGCCTGAGTCAATATTCCCTTTTTTCAGATATTTCAAGAACATTTCAGTGGTAATGGACATAAGTACAGCTCTGGACCGAGCACCAAAACCAATCACAAGAAAACTCCTGGGGAAAAACGCACAGCACTATCCATTCAAATTCATCAGCACATCCATTCCCATTGAAAACTTGTGAAATATTGATTAATTCTTTCTGTTTGCTCTTGCACATCCCCAAAAACGGAGCTCATTCCCCTTGACAACTGACCATGCTTTTGTGCTGAGCTGCCACACTTTGGAGGGGAAGAGCTTTGCCTCTGGCAAGAACCCTTCAAAGAGTGTTTGAAGCTCCCCTGCAAAACCCCCGTGGGCAGGATGGCAAGGAAATCCCATTTTACACAGCTCTGTGTGCACACATACAAATACAGGTACAAAACGCAGCTATAAATCGGAGTGAACACTGGCAAGGGTGGCTGTGAGAGCTGACGTCTGACTGGAGCTGATTTGGATGTTAAGAATCTGTTCTGAGCTGGTCCTGACCTGTGGAGAGATCAAAGCACCTGGAAATGATGTCTGGGGTGAAATGCACGGCCAGGGGAGGCAGGTGGAGCTCACGTGGTGCCACGAGGGAGTCCAGGTCAATAACTCAGGTAGACACCTCACCTTGAGATGGGTTAAAACATCCAGCTGAAATGAAAGCCAGAGCTGATACCCTCAGTAGCACTCTGAGATTAACATGTATCTTTTGGTTAAACTCAAGATTCACTTGTACTTTTCATTTAAAACTCAACAGCTTTATTATTCTACAACGATAAATCAGCTTTTTCAGCTTTTGGTGCCAAGTCAGCTTCCTATCAAGTAAGAAACTTTGGAATATATGTTATTAGTACTTGCATAACTCTTCTACAATCCTGCTGGCTGTAACCTTAACAGAATACTTCTGTGCAGGACATGGTCTCAGTAGGAGCTGGGAATAACAAATTAAATATCCTGCTTTAGGAAGACAAAGGTTGGATTAACATTTGTAGCAAGAATGGACTAGATTAACAAATAGTGCAGTTAAAAATGAGAAGTGCACTAATAATCAGAATAATCAAGAAAAACAAATAGGAAAGAAACACCTCAGGTGGTAAATAACAAATAAGACTGTGGAAAATTATAAAAAAAAAAAAAAATTGAGTTCAGGGGCAGTGATTATGGCACAGCCACAGTGCTGACTCCATCCCCTGGTCCCTGGGGGTTCAGCCAGGCAGAGCTGCTGCAGGTCTGGCCCCCAGAAGGAGCAGAGTGGGGAACAGGCAGCAAACTCTTCATCCATGGCAATGGAACAGACAACATTTCACACCATTTCAGACAAAATAATCTGGTTTTCAGATGCCTCCACAAAAGCTCAAGCTGCCAGAAAACTTCTTTGTGGAGTTCTGTTGGTGGCTCCATTCAGTTGTGTTTATGTTTACTGCTTGATATTTTTTCCCAGTAAAAATATTATGTGGTGAAAACATCTCTATGAATTATATTCTCTCAGTCCTAAAGTTTTTAAAGAATCCTATTAAATAACATTTCCTTTGGCTTTCCTTGGCTGGATGCAATGCCAGCCTACCAAACACAGGCACAGGTGCAAGGTGGAACTTCAGTCCCTGGCTCTCCTGTCTGGTCTTGCCAGAAAGCTTTGGAATCAAATTCCAGCTTTCCTCTATTAAGCTTCAGAGAAAATACAACTAAAGCCACTAAATCTGTGTGATGGAATGAGTAAAGCACATTTCCCTGTGCTGGCACAGTGGCACATTCCTCCAGAACAGGAATGCACTGCACAGCCTGTGGAATTATGGAAACCCCTCACTGCCTCCTGAGAGGGAACCCAGACTTGTAAGGATCAGCTGGGCCTCAATCTTGCTCACATTTCCCTCCTGTGAGCAAGTGGAGAGAGTGGGATTTTCTCTCTGCATTCACGCAGTGGTAAAACCTATAATTAAAACAGATTTTGAGGGCTTCTGCTCAGTGCAAGTGGCTGTAATTCAGCATGCCCTTAAATCTGAGACAACTTCTCCAGAGCTCAGTCAATAAAAGAGCTCCTGGCGAGCAGCAGGAAGCTGCACTCCCAGCTCAGTGAGCTGTCAGGAGGAAATGGAGGTTATTAGATGCCTCTGTTATTAGAGATTACACAAGTGGCAGGGAAAATGACATCCAATTCATGTTACTCCTCAACTCTGATATTCCCCTCTCTCTGCAGCCCTTGTGAACATGTACAGATAAAAATTCACTTGGCTTGGAAAACAAAATAAAGGTTGTGTGTGACCGATATTAATGAAACCTGGGAAAATGGTGAGACTAGAAACCTATTTCCCAATATTTCAATGTGATTCTGTAATATCGCATTTCATTTTTAATATAGCACTTACATTATTCTGAATCAGATTACTGCATCATATCTACTTTTGAGGCTTCCAAAAGCAAAAAGCTAGAAAAGCCTTTATTTTTTTTTTTTTTCCTGTGTGCTCTGCTTTTTGGGATGTAGAAACACTTACTGAGCAAAAACAAAATGAGATTTCTCTGTATTCCCATGTAGTGAGACTTCCATAGTCTCCGAGATTCCTTTTTGAAGACAATAGGTAGATTGACTATTCACAAAATTAAATGAAAACCCATTGTTAAAAAAAGAAAAACAGGAATTCTTGAACCTTCTGGCCAATGCCCTTCTCCCATCTTATTTTTCTGAAGCATCATTCTTTGGAAACCTCATCAAAACTTTATCTACTGCTACAGAAAGAGATAAATCCCAATCCAAAACCCACCTAAAGCCCACACCACCTTTTTTTGTGTGTGTGTTTTTTTTAATAATTAACATGTGGGATCCACTGTTGCAGTGTTCTAGGCCACGTGGTAAGTGGATTTTTAAAAACAAGCATTTACACTGAGGGCAGATGTAATGCTGAGGGTTAAAAAGAACAATTTCAGGAATGTTTTCTTTGAGACTTCTAAATTCAAAAGCTCTTACTGAGCTTTCTGATGCAAGAACTTACACCTAGGTGTAAACTCAAATGTTGTTTTCCAAGTTATTAGCTAAATTCAAGTGTAGGGAAGAGAGAGGAAAGGAAATTTTCATTTCAAATGTAGTACCTGATTCATAACTCCAGCATTTCCTTCATCTGAAACAGATGAATTGGATAATGGTAAATGAACAACACTGAATGTCCTATGGAATTAATAATACCTGTTCTCTAAAAAAAGAGAAGGTTCATGGGATTATGATTCCTGGATGTAAATATCTGTCAAAAAAAAAAAGAGAGAAAAAAACCCCAGCAGATGCTGCTATCAAAAAAGAGTAATTTGGCTGTTTCACATGGCATCAATCAAAGAACTTTTTAAAATATGGCAAAAGTGAGCAGTGCTCATACATTACAAATGGATACCAGGGTAATGCATGATGAATGTGAAAAATATGATAAACTGTGAGGGAAAGGTTCAATTCTGGCCTTTCCTGCATGCCTTTGGAAAGGAACAAACCACCAGATATAACTGAGATATTCCCTTGTATGAGTATAGTGGGGGCTGGGGCACTATGATTTTTGCCTCGCTCCCCAGCCCATGGCTTTGACAAAACTGTGAATATTTGGATATTAAAAAGAGCAGATAGACATAAAATATCATAGAGGAAAAATAAAAAATCTCATGTAAAAGGAAATAAAATAAGTAACTCAATCTGCCCTGGGAAAATTATTGAATTAACATACATATATAAAGAATTCAAATCATGAGGAACAGTGTTTGTGCCTATTTTTGGAACCTTTCATCCTATTATAAATAAGGCTATGCTTAATTAAGTTTGAAAACACACTTATAGGGAGAAGATGAAAAAACTGCTGTTATTACCCATAATAAATTATTTTAGATGCCTAAAAGCCTGTAGGACCAATACAAAATTATGGTATCAGAAACTTTTGAGCAATGATTTGCAAATAGAAAGTGAAGAGTTATATAGAAATAATCAAAAAAACATTGTAAAGGGCATAATGTATACAATAAAATATAAATGGGAAACATATATTTGCAGGAGAAAAATATTGTGGAAAGAGAATAAACTGATGCAAAGTTTTATATTTTCCAAGTTCAATATATTTTTTTTTCTCTGAAAGAACAGCATGACAATAGTTAAGAGATCATCACCTTCCTGCAGCCAGGTTGTACCTGATATTAATATTAATCATTAAAATCAAAATCTAGCAAAGATCTAAATCTGTTTTTCAGCCTCAGTCACAAGTGACTTTCTACTTTGTTAGAACTTTGATATATCAGCATTAAGAGCAGACACAAAATTAACTTATGTGTTTGGTCACTTAGAAAACAAGCCAAACTTTCTTTCTGTAACCTGCACAGATGAAAAAAAAAAAAAAAGAAAACAACAAAAAACGAGACTAAACCAGTAAACCCCAATAAAAAACGGTTTCAAATCAATCAGGGCCTCATTAATTAAATTATTGAAACGATTATTAATTACTTGTTATTATTACCAGAACGCAATGAACTGGCAACAGATGGTGTGCTAGAGAGAAAAAGGAGATGAATTTCCTCTGCTCACTTTTGGCAGCCCTGCTGCCCAAGCAGCCCATCTGTGGCACATTCGGAGCGTTCCGAGCTGCACCACTCCCCTTGCAGGGAGCATACAAACCACTGGGCTCTTTGCTTTTCCAGTCCAAAAGCCATTCATCCCTCGTGATGTTCTGCCACCCTGGTTTTGAAAGCCTTCTGAGAAGTTTATGCTCTCCAGTCAGATTTTTCTCGTGCACTGTACTAAAAACAATGGTTTTGTTTCCATTCCTTCCTGGAGAAGGGAATGTGATGGACTGGTCCCTTCACCAGTCTGGGTGAGAGGTGGGATTTCACCTTCCAATCCTCTCCCACTTTGCAAACCCTATAAAATTGTGTATCCAGAATAAACAGTTCTCTCCTTTAGGGGGCCTCCGCTGTTCTCTCCACTGTGGTGAAACCCTGTCCTTCCTGGGTGCCTGGGTGCTGCAGGTACCACAATGGTGGGATTTTAAACAAGGAGGTTTTTATCATCCACATCCTGCCCTCTGCTCTGCCTCGGCTTCCACGGCACTGCAGAGCTCCTGCAGGATTTCTGCAGGATTTCAGCTGAGCTGCCATTTCCAGCCTGGGAGAGACCTCAGGTTCCTGCTCACAGCACATTCTCCACTGTTAACAGGGGCAGTTTCAATTTACAAGTTGGGAACCGTCTTCACTTTCCTTTTCCCACATGAGGATTCCAAATCTGCTCACAGAGAACTGATAAGGGGGTGAAAGTCGTCGTCCCTGATGGTCCTTGAACAATTTGGGTTCATCACAGCATTTAAAAATTGCATTTAAAATTGCAATTTATTAAAACATTTATTTTGCTTTCCTTCTGCTTTGGTGGGTTTTTTTCTATCATATTTGTAAATGATTTTGTAAAGACCAACATTTCATCCAGCTAATAAATCTGCATAATCCTCTTCACCTTTGCTACAAATATGTGCATATCATACAAACAGAGATGAAATCTTGTTTACCTTTACTTAACACATTTTTAATGTTAGAAATCTAATTTTAATGGACACACACACACCCCCCCAGTAAAACAGGATTTGGAACATAGAAATACACTCAGAAATCTAGATTTCCATAGAATGGGTTCATGAATGTAATGTGATCATTTTAGGGGAAATTTTAATTGACTGGGTAAAAGACTAATGGCATCTGTTTCCACTGAAATAGTCTGGGTTTTTTAGTGCAAGTCTGCATTCTAAATTGTCCTAGATAGTTTGTCCTAGATAACACACACAGATCCATCTGCTGTGGCCATCAGAGGACCTAAAATTGCAACTTGTAAAAACAAGGAATGAGGAGCTGGATTTCAGTGACCCAAAAGGTGCCAGTCACAAACAGCCAGGGAGGTTCTGCTGCCCCTCCTCACTGTTCTCTCCATCCAGGGAGGGAGGAAGGGATGGCTTAACAGAGAACATGATCATTTTGTGACTGGAATTTATTGCTGTATTTCCCATGTGATTTTTAGAAATACTTTCACAAAAATACCCAAGAAACTTTGCTGACCACTCAGTCTTCCTAAACAACAGATGAAATAAGCCTCATTTCAATTTTGTCACTGTTTTCCTCCAGTCCCTTCTCTTTACACCATCTCTTTCCTCCATGATTTTCTACTCTTCCCTCTTCTCAGCTCAGTTCTAAAGGCTCAGCAAAGCAGCTCTCCCAAGAATCCCTTGTTGGGAAGGCTGTAAAGACAATTTCCTGAAACAAGGTCCTATGTGAGCCTGAAAAGCCCTGGTGTCCCATCTTCCCCACCTCAGCAGTGGCTGTGGGAAGTGCATTTAACACCTGGAACAGGAACTACTCTCATCTGCTTTGTTCTTTTCATGTACATTTAACTTGGCACTCAAAGGCTTCAAATCAAACAAAGAAACCCCAACCTTTCTCTTATTTCTTCATTGGAAGAGTCAGTCCCACAACCATCCCTACTGTCAAAGTGGGACAAAGGAGAGTTTTGTACTTAAGTCTATTCAAAAGCTTGCCTTAGCTGAAGGAAGAGAGATGCTATGAAAGTGTGAATTCTAATACAAAAGTCCTAATATTTTAGCAGCTTTGGTTTTATTTATCTTTAATACAATAATCTATTTTTTTGCCATGAAACTGTACTGGTTAAATTGCTTATCAGAATATCTAATTTTGCCCGTTATGTTAGAATTGACAGATTTTTAAGAAAGTGCTTTATTTGTTCTTGGTTTATAAGAACCTCAGTGGTACATCTTTATGTTCTCTTATTTTTACTGTTAAGAAAAATTTGAAGATATAAGAGTCAAGAAAAAAATTGAAAGAAATAAAGGTTTTAATTCTCTCCATAGTATTGCTTGCTACTAAGTAG
Organism: Chaetops frenatus; assembly: GCA_013400775.1. Lineage (NCBI taxonomy): Eukaryota > Metazoa > Chordata > Aves > Passeriformes > Picathartidae > Chaetops > Chaetops frenatus. Next base: position 1,075,623 of record VZTR01031395.1, read on the forward strand.
GAATCAAACAGAAAAATACAAAGATTTAACAAGGCATTAATATCAAATATACTGGCTAGTGGATTCCTTATATGGAACAGTTAAATGCCTAAACTGAACATAGGAGATTAATTGAGTTTTTTCTAAGGGATATTTGAGTTCTCAGACAAAGTTCTGTCTTTTTCTTCAGGAAAGGAGCCCCCAAAAGCACAGGTTATGAGAAGGTGACTGCTCTGCAATCTGATCCTCTTTTTCTTTTCAGAGCATTTCCAAGAAAAAGGCATTTTTCCTGAATTTCCTACTATGACAGGTACATATGGTACATATAAGAAAATATGTGTTGAAGTTTAATGACAGCTGTGTCCAAGAAAAACAATTCTGCCATGAAAGTGAAATATTTTTCACCCACTTTGTTTAAGAGAATCAAAGCAAAATCTCATGCAAGGGAATTTTAGAGCCAACCCCAACTTCTCTTTGGATCTAAACCAAAAAATATAATCTGAGCTTTTGGTTTTTTTGTTAAACTTTAAACAATACTGTTTTGCAGGTTACAGTTCATTGCAAAATGCTTTGAAATGAAACAGCAATACCAAAGTAAAAGCACTATTCTTTCACTTTGTGCTTTCAATTTCTCTCTTCCTTCATTTTGGACTGAACCCATGTCTTGAATTGGGTTTGAACTGACAGATTCTTTTGGTTCCCTTGAAACTTCCTTTTGTTTGCAAATGAGGTGCTCAAACAAATGAGATGCCTCAAGTATGAAATGCATTCACTGTCAGATATTTCCCACCAAGTAATTAACCCTTTGTTCAGGGAGGCATTGTTGGCTCTCAGCTATTTCTTTCTAACTACTCATCTCAAGAGCCCAGCAGCTCCTGAAAGGCACAGTGGCACCATCCTTCAGCTATTTCCTCTCCTCCTCCTTCCACTCTTCCTCCGTGGGTTCTTTTCATGCTTCAGAGCATCTCTGATTCACACAGTAACATCTCCTTGACCTTGACTCTGCACATTATCTGGTCATCCCTTGTCTTGTTCTCTCAGCATCCTTTCCTGGGCCATTTCATCCCTGCTTTCTGTGCTGTGCAGTGCCAGCACACACAAATGTTAATGGGCCTGGAACCTGTGCACCTTGCCATGCTTTTGGTGAAACGAGATCAGGGTTTAATTGGTTTGGCACCAGAATTCTGTAAGGTGGTTGCTCTTCAGTGACACAAAAAACATGGGACAAATATCCCAACCTCAGAGCATTCAGGACTCCAGAGTTCCTGGAAAGAGCCAGACAGCAAAATTTAATTCCCAGGCATGGAGATATTTCACAAATAACCACAAGGACAATTTGCATTCCCAAAGTCAAGAAGTCACATTAGTTACAGCCTTTTTGACTGCTAGTTCCTGCTCTAATACTTCAGTATTAGTAAGCCAGGAGTGTTTTAGTGGCATAAAAGTAGTTCAAAAACACTGGAGATTTGCTCATTTTCTCAGTAATTTTCTTTCCTGAACTTCTATCTTCTAACTGGCTGGGAGACTGCTGTCCAAGCAACAAGCATCTGCATTAATTCTTAGAATCAAAGAAATGAAGTCATAAATATGCAGCAACAAAAGCTTCTCAGTCAAAGTCAGAGATCACAGAGGTGTGAAGTTTGGGAGACCTTTTTGTACTTTCCCTGCAGAGCTGGTTCCCTCCCCAGCACAAAAAGGTGACACCACATCACTGTCCATGTCCTACCTGGCCAGTGGCTTTTAATGTGGCACTTCACAACCTTGGTTTTTTTAATAACATCACTATTTCTGGGTTTATAACCCCAAATATCTGCTTTGTCAGGAATGCTACGGTACCTGCCTGTAAGATTTATTTTCTATTTTCCATGTGTGTTTAATAACCAAAAAGATACCAAGTTGGCCACCAAGCCGCTCAGAGCCCACTGTGCCAGCTAGTCACAAAATAATGTTTTGATGATTTATTAGTGTATTCCTTATATCAAAGCTTATTTTCATTATCATATCAAGTTTCTGTTCCCTATTGGTTCTACAGCCATCAAGGAAACTGAATCTAAGCTAAATGAGTAATTGGATTTGACACAGCTGTCCTAAACCATTATATTGACATCAGTATTTTAGGCAAGAAATACTTGTTAGGATAGTGAATGACCTGAGCAGACTTTTCTCCCTTAGATAAGCTGAATTTTGTCCATAGAGAGGATGTGAACCTGTGCAGGGTTTTCTCACGTTCCATCCTAAGGCAGCTGAGTATTTTGGTTATATATTGTAACTATTCTTGCACAGATTAATAAATCATTCATAATTCACTTTCTAATGGGGGAAATCAGTTCAGTGTTGGAGACACAAACTGGTACTGCAGGATGTTATTGCTAGGGTGAGGCTGATAATTTTGCAGCACTACCAGTTGGGAAAGTATTTTTAATAAGTATTTTTAAGTACTTTAAGTCTTATCCTAAAGGAGATAAAAGGACCAGGGAGAGCTCACTGTCTCCTGTGAGCCTTTCCCAGTTTGCCCTCCTTTTTCCTCCCTCTAAGGTTGGTTTTACTGGTTTTACTTCTTGGAGTGACACAAAGTTTGGTGGACAGGGAATTTTAGGTCCTTTAGTCACTGCCCAGGCTATCTGGTTGATTAAACATTTGTTTTTTGAGAGCTTCCACAAGTTTTTCACAGGGGAAATGTAATCAGGAGACTCTAAGACCTCCCTTCCAGAACTTGTCAAGTTTTGCTCTTATTCTTAGCAGAAAGTTCATTGCCATACATTCCACTTAGAATTCTTCCCACATGCTGGTATCCATTCTTTATCTCCCTTTAAATTCCTCACTTTCTTTCAGTTATTTCTTTATCACTCTAATTTCTGCCCCAATTTTTATGGCAAAAACCTGCTAAGGCACAGGGATATTCACTTATCTTAAAACTAAGGAAATAAAACTTCCAAAGACAGAGGGATTTTATACCTGTAGTCCTTCCACCTTTGAAACAGCTTCAAACAAAGCCTTAGAGCGATGATTTGAGAAATTACTTTGGAAAAAGTTTGCTAATACAAGGGAAGCCAAGATAATTTCAAAAGAAAGATGTGCAACCATTGATTTCTTGCATTTTGAGTGTAGAGCTCATTATTGGCCCTGCAGAAGAGCCCTGTTTTACAGTGCTGTGAGGGTAGTGTGGGACAGAAAATCAGGAATTCTGTTGCTATCTGTAGCATCCACTGTCTGCATGGTCCCACACAAGCAGCACAACCCCTCTGAAAGATGAAAGCCAAACTGTACATTGTGTGCACCTGAAAAGAAACAGCAATTTGGTGGGATCTTTGCTGTTTGTGTAAGCATTTAAAAGATGGAGCCAACACTCTGATTATATTCCTTTTTCTCATATATGCTGTTCTCCCTCATCAAACACTTCAAAAACTTGAAACTCTCTGTGTCCTAATATAAATGTCTCCTACTGGGAAGCTACTTTTTCCAAATGTATTCAAAACAGATCATTAGCAAGTTTGCCAAAGGAAAGCCTATGTTAAGCATCAAGATTTTGTTTCCCAACAAAATATATTTTACTCTCTCATTCTGAATTGGCGTAAAAAAGAATTTGTTTGTTTATTTTTTTTTTCATTCCACTTCCCTCCCCCCAAAAATAAAATTAAAAAACAAAGTGAAAACAATTAAGATCACAGAACAAACTTATTCATAGCCTCAAGTCAGACTAGAGAATCCTCCATTGACTTCTGGTGTGGAACAAAGTTTTCCTGGGGTCAAACCCTAGACAGGCTACACCACAATATCCCTGAACAGGGCCCTGACAACTGCAGGGCTTGAACTTTCTACATTTGTTACTTTGGAACACCAGCAAAATGGCAGAAGATGAATATTGACAAATAACTCTAAATTGGAGAGCATGAGCCATTAACATTTCTTTGCTGTTTGATAGAAAAGACCCGGGGCACATATTGTAGAAAAACAAACTTTTGCATCTTCAGGCACTTTTCCTGTTCTTTCCTATTTAGCACAAATTGACTTATTCCCTTGGTACATAAAAGGAATATATTTTGTCTAATAAAAAACCCCCCCTGCTTGCATATTTCATGTTGCTGGTTTAGGGTTTTCTTTTTGTTAGTTTGTTTTTTGTTGGTTTGAGATTTTGTTTCATTCTCACACCCAAAAACAAAACAAAACAAAACAAAAACAAAAACAAAACAAAACAAACAAAAAAACCCCAAACAAAACAAAACAAAACAAAAAACCCACAAAAAACCCCAACCAACCAAAACAATTTAGAAAAAAAAACCAAACCCAAAACCCCCCAAAACAAACAAACAAACAAACAAACAAACAAAAACCACCACAAAAAAAAACCCCAAAAAGAATAATCTTAAATAAATCATAAACATACCAATGAAGTGCAAGAAAGTGTCCTATTCTCTTTCACTCCTGACTTTGGTGACATGAAGTTTAAAGCTGTTTTGGTGAAGTGAGAGTGAAAGTTATCCTGATCTTTAAAGCACAAAAGAAATGAAGTTGCTATCAGTTTTAGAGTTGTACACAGACATTTATTTGATTCACACATCCAAGGTAGTCTTTTCTTGTGATGGATGGATTCCAACTCTAAACTTTCTATTATTCTGAGATGGCCCCTGGTATGGTGCAGCAGGCTGCACTTACAGCATCTATTACCACCAGATGCCTGTAACAAAATACATCCATCAAGAAAAAAGTGACAGACCTTCACCAAAGGACTCCCAGGATGAGAATGTGAGAGGCATCAGTATTCTAACAATATTTCTTAGGTTCCTTGATATATTTTTCTCTTCTTAAATATCAGCTTTTTATAAACAGGCTTTGTTTTTTCATGGGTGCTCCTATATCTCTTTGTAAAAATACACTCTCTGATCTTACAAATATCTACCAAGTAGCGGATAATTGATATGATAAATTTACAGATATTCTAATTCTCTAATCCCTTCTGACAGTCAGAGAATCAGAGAATGGCCTGTGTTTGAAGGGACCTGAAAGCCCAGCTCATTCCAACAGCCCTGCCAGGGACAGGGACGCTTTCCACTGTCCCAGGCTGGTCAGAGCTCCTTCCAACCCGGCCTTGGACAGAGATCCAGGGCCAGCCACAGTTTCTCTATGCCAGGGTCTCACCACCCTCACAGGGAAGCTTTTTTTTCCTAAATCTAAGCTAAACCTCCTCTGTTTCAGGTTGAAACCCAACAAGACAGCAATGCAGAGACTAAAAGCTATGGATTAAGTTTTCTGTTGTGCCTTTGTCACTCGTGGTCTGCAGAGATACTGACTGGTGAAGTATTTATACCCTGAGTTAATCCTGCTTCTCTTGGGAATTTGTGTAGGAGTTGCATGATCTGGCAGTTATATAATCTGGCAGCTACATTAACAAGTAAATAAGATGCTATACCCAGTGCAGAATAAGAAAAAGTTACTCACTTCCTGTCACCCTGTTTTTGAAAGCCTTCTGAAAAGTTGATATTCTCCAGTCAGATTTTCTCACACATTGCACTAAAAACACCAGCTTAGTTTCCATTCCTTCCTGGAGAAGGGAATCTGATGGACTGGGCACTTCACCAGTCTGGGGGAGAGTTGGGATTTCATCTCCCAGTCCTCTCTCACTTTGCAAACTCTATAAATTGTGTATCCAAAATAAACTGGCTCCCCTTTTCCTGGGGGTTTCTGCTGTTCTCTGGATTGTGGTGAAACCCTGTCCTTCTTTTCCTGTCCTGTTGCTACAACTTCCAAGTATCGAGATGGTCAGAACTGATTTAGAGAAGGAATCAGGATGTTTTGAAAGCCACAAAGCAAGAGCAAACTCAAAAGTAACCCATCCTCACTGGATTCCTTCATTTCACAGTGAATCCCCTGTGTCTCTCTGCTTCTGACTGATTTACTTGCTCACTTTTATACCTGTAACAACATTCTTCATCTTGCATCTATTTTCGTCTGTGAAATGTCAACCCCCAAATTCTGTCTCTCCTCAGCCACCTCCATCTGAGAAGCCCCAGAAGCAGCTCACCTCCCTGACATGCAGCAGAGGAGGGGAAAAACCTTGCCTGGCAACCTGGCATCCAGCATTGCTCTCTTCAAAAAGAGCTTTCCAAGCTTGCTGTCTGTGCAAGTGTCTGCTCAGACCAGATATAAAAATGCAGAGTGAAGTATGATATCAATATTAAAGGGACACAACCTTTACTTGGTTGATAACATTATTTATTAAACTTAGGCAGACAAATTGATGTCAGGTTCAGGGATTGCTTGGACCAATCTGAATGATACTCAGAGGCCAACAGAACCCAGTGAGGCTCAAGCTGTGCTGAGAAAATTGGTGTCCAAACATCCAGATGCACTGCGTGTGTCCAGGAAGACCCTCAGATAAGGCTCATCAACACAGGAGCTCCCAAGAATATTTTTCCTTTGTTTCCATGAGTGATCCTCACAGACAGAGAATGTGGGGTACGTCAGACAAGTCAGAAAAAGAGGTCCTAACTGGAATTTTGGTTAAGAGCTGAGTCTACCACAGAAAAGCAATGTGAAAGTCTATGCTATCCCCAGGCAAGAAGCAAAAATAAGTTTGTGGCTTTCCAGATCCCAGCTCTCAGTTACAGTGGGGTGTTCCCCATGCTTTGCCCATCTGTCCAAGGGGCTCTGAGCCCAGCCAGCCCTGGAGTGCAGTCAGTGCCATTATCCCCTTGCTGGAATTGCCATGGCAGGATGGAGCAGCGTGTACAGCCTGCTCCTGCTGGGACAGAAAGAGGCAAGAGAAACTTAAGCAAGTCAGCCAGATGTCACAGAGACCCTGAGAAGTGTGCTGGGATCCAGAGGAGGAGGGAACAAGCTGCCTGCTTTTGCTGCACAGAAGCTGTTTCATCCCATCCTCCTCTGGCTTTGTTTCTTCCAGTGCACGTGACTTTGTTCTTCTTGCTGGTTTTGTACTTCTGGCCAAAGGTGGTGTATTTTAGTAGCTATGAGCATGAAACAACCCACTGGTGATGGCCCTTTCCCTTTTCATGTGCTAGACACTGATGTTGGCAGGAGATTGTGAGGGAATGAGATGGTTTAAATATAGGCAATATAGGAGCGTGAAAGAAAGAGTGGGATTTAATAAAAAATAAATGACCACTTTGTTTTGGCAGTTTCCTCATCTCTGTCAAACTTTCTTTGGTTTATGTCTCTAAGAAAGGTAAACCCACTGTAGCTGTAAGAGAAAGCAATTCATACTTGGTCTTCAAACCAAAGAAACTGGTCTAAGAAGCAAGAAGGAGGAGATTAATTCAGTTTTGTGGGATGTAGTACAATATGGCCCTGATCTACAGTAGAACTCTGAAGGCTGAGTGACCATGGTTGAACCAAATAATTTGCTGAATTGGATGAATCTTGGCTTTATGCTCTGGTCTGTGATAACCACCTGGTTAAACCCATGATTCTCTCAGACCTACTGCTGGTTTTTAGCCTCCTCCCACTCCCTGATGCTGCCCAGCTAGGTCAGGCTTTTTCTGGGAGCCCAGGCAGCATGGAGAGGTAGGGCACTACTGCAGCAAATCTGAACTGACTGAAAAAACCCCCAAAAAACACCCAAATACAACAAAACCAGAAATTATATTGCAATTTCCTTGACAGTTCTATATGAAACAGTGCTTTGGGTTTCTTCCACATTCAGATTTCAGTTCTAGTGTGTAACACTGAGAGTTTGCCTCAGACCCCAGCAGAAGTGGCCCATCCACAAGCATCTGAACTATTCCAGAGTGCCCAGTCCAGAATTTACAGTGTTTCCATCAGCATTTCTCCAGAATCAAAGGTGAAAGGGAAGTAAATAGGTTCCAGATGGAGTGGACTTTAGCTAAAGAGGAAAAGTCAGAAGCTTAAACCATATGATAGACCTAGAGGCAACTCCAAAGCTGCCAGGAGCTGCCTTTGGAGTGTGCCAGGGAGACAGATGCTCGTGCCAACAGTGCAGAGATTGGCATCATTTATATCACATCAGCTCTCCTGCTGTCACCAAGCCACACAGCAAAGCACCAAGTCAGACAGTTAATATTTAGAAAAGAGCAATCACACTGCATACATTTAGATCACATATCCAGGAACAGTTTTCATATTCTATTTACCATTTTGGATCTTAAGAATGAAAGCATGGTCTTATCTTCCTTTGGTCCTATAAAGCTCTTAATGAAAGCTTCCCCTGTGCATCAAAGCACACACTAAAAATAAACCTTTAATTTTTATACTTGTGCAAAACTTCAGGGTAACCAGTGATTATATAAATGGTATAATGTGAAAATTAAATCTTCCTCATATAAATGAATTACTCTCAATATACAGGAATGTGTTGGGTTTTTCCCCCCTTATTTTCACTTTACAAAACCTGAAAAAAAAGTGCAAAACCGAAGAGATATAAACACACAATGCTTAAATACTAAAAACTGTTTTTCTTTTAATGGACTCACACATTGTTTCTAACTTCATGCTATGCCACTTATAACACCCTTCTGTCTGAAAATAAATTATGCTCTGTGTGGAGCATCCAGTCTAACCTTAGGCATCCTGCAGCCTACAACTGTACAGATGTATCACAGCAAATATTCACATTACATGCTGGGCCATGGCATTTGAACAAGTGCAAACTCTTGCATGGAATTTTGGCCATGGCCTGGTTCAAGTTTGCCTTGTTCAGAGATCACTGTGCTGAGAATTCAGGTTTGATCACACCGTCTGCTGAAAGCTCACAGCTCTGTGAATATTCCTAATCATCATCCAAATCCAGCACCAGAGCAAAAGTTCTAAACAAAGTAAGGGTGCAAAAGGGTGGAAATCACTGTCCTGGCACACAGTAAAACAGTGACTTCAAAAAAAAAAGAGCAATGCAGATCTGAAATAGTCCCATTTCAGAAGGATTAACTTTGTTCTTTGAGGAAACTGCACTATAAAGTGTGTTGAAAGCTACCTCTCCCTGATTGAGAGCCCGAATAAACATTGACAATTATTTAACAGCTGTTTAGGCAGCGTGTTTACATATCCTAGGGACTGTGCCATCCAAATATTGTGATTTCATTAAGGAGCTTTGCCCTCAAGAAGCTCAGGGATTGAGACTTCTGAAGGCCCCAGAGCAGTGGGATAATTTTCCTGCTGTGCTACCTGCCTTTCACAAGGGGTTGATCTCAGACAACCTTGCAGATGGTTTATGACTGCACAAGTCCTCAGCAACATGGCAAAACGGTATGGTCCTGAGGAAAAAAACCATAAAAACAAATGTTTCACCCCTCTGTCAGACACTGCACAAACAGCAACAGCACGGGGTTGTTTACCTGAGCGCTTTCTGATGCATCTCTTTGGGGCTTTTTTTTCCCTAACCACCAAACAACTCATTAAAAATCCTATGTTCTCCATGCATCAGAAAAAAATCAGCATCTTCACACCAGTGTGTTCTTGCTGAATGCTGGCATCCCCTCCACATGCCATGGAAAAAAACCAGGTTTGCTGCCAAGTTCTCCACCTCTTCCTGTGGAACGAACTGAACCTAACCTGCTAACTTCCTAAAAAGCTACAGCTAAGCATCTGCATCCCACTTCCCTCATGGCCAAACATTTTGCTCTTAAATCCCTGTAGACTCTTGAGAGTCTTTTGATGGCATTTAAAATATGATTTCAGCTCCTGAGGCAGCTCAGCACAAGCTCTCAGGGTGAACTGTGAGTGCAGAGCTGCATGGCTCTGCCAGCTGGAGCCCAGATAAGGCTTTTGCTGGGTTTATCAACATTTGGGAGAGGCAAAGGGAGAGGTTTCAATAGCTGGGTTCAAGAATTGGTGAGGTCAGATAATCTCCAGCAAGGTGTGTTTGGGATTAATATTTCTGGGATGGAGAGCTCTCCTCATCTGCAAGCACAGACCTCACTCCAGACCCAATGCATGTCTCACTTTATATTAAAATATGGACTCAGTCTCAGCACTCAGATTTTTTCCCCTCAAGATATTCTTTATACCATTCTGAATGCTAAAAGTATTTAAATCAAATACATATTTTGCAAATACTGTAAATGTATAAAATCTGGTTTTAATTACATATGCATAACATATATTTGAAAGGCATGTAACGTTATATTTACTTAATCCAATCAATTTATATTCAGCTCCTTTAATGTGGCAGAAGTTATAAATGAGTGGATTTAATCTCTCCAGAGTGCACATTTTCATTCTTTACAAATAGTACTGTCCTTAAAAACCACAATATTTTCTCCAGTACTAAATATGAAACTAATAGTTCTTGTGGCTAAAATTAACATCTCTTTTCTTCATGAAAGCAAACTAAAAAGCTTATTTATGTTTCAGGAATTGTGTCTTTCTGCTCTCAGTCACACCAGTGAGAGGAGACATTTGGCTGTTCCTTCATGGATAAACAACTTTCTTATGTTTCACATATAATTCTAAATTACACAGCATTTAAAAAGCACAAGTAATACCAAAAAAACAAACCACCAAAGACGTGAAAAGCAGAGAGAATGCTCTCCATAATACCTATGGTGTAGAACAGATCACAGTGTCATGGAAATAATAAAAAAAGATACTAAAGAGGTAATTCAGATACTGCTGTTTCTCTTTTCTGATTGCAAGGCTAAGAATACATTAAATAAGGCTGATTTAAATATGAAACATTTTTATTTTCATTCCATCTTATATCAGTTTTCCTGTGGAACTCATTGCCCTATGAGGCTGTGTAAGACCAGCTAGAAATAAAAGTACACGTGTCCAAATGGGTCAGAAAACAATCATAATGCAAGGAATTACAAATGTGTAAATTGATGTAAACTCCAAAAGATGGAAACCATCAGTCACTGACTACAAGTGATTTCCAGAAGTGCTATAGAGTCTATTTATTCTGAAAGAAAGAGAACTGGCCACTGCCAGACAAAGCACTGAAAGAGAGGCACTGCTAGTGGATGAGTATGTGAATTCAAACTGATTTTGGGGGTGGTAAGGGGAAGAAGAATCAGTGAAAGTCACAGCATCCTTTTCTTTTTCCAGTCTCTACATAAAGTAACAAATAATTTTCCTTTGGTCAATAAGTGAAGCACAGTCTTTCCACTCTGTAAAAAACCCCATTTCAGTCTGATCTATATCTGACAATATCAAAAGAGGGAGTTTGAGAGGGGTTTGCCCAGTTTCATTAATGAACCTTTTATCAGAGCAGCTTTAATCCCAAGTCTGCATTCCATGCACAAAGCTCTGCCTTTGCAAGAAGCACTTGGGTCATTTTTGGGGCAGGAGGAGCCCCTGCAGTGCTGTGCCACAGCCTCTCCTCTCTGCCAGAGACACAGGAGCACCCTGGGCAGAGCTCCAGGGACTGGGACCTCCCTGCTCCTCTCCCTGAGCAGGCACTGAGCCCTCTGGGAACACAGGATCCTGGAGAGTCCTTCCTCAATTACTGCCCACAGAAAAGCCCCTGAGGTCACTCAAATCCGAGAGGCAAATGGGTCCCAAAAGGTGAATTAAGCATCACAGCCATTCCTAGCTCCCTCCTTCTCCCCATTATCACACAGATAATAACAGAAGAAAAAAACTGATTGAGGCAAAGCTCCCTGAGCTCCTTCTCCTCTCTGCCCCAGCAGCCCCAAAGGGTGTCCTGTGAGGAGAGGGAGGCCAGGCCAAGCACTCCCAGCCCTTCCCTCCTGGAGCCCCCAACCATTCCCAGCTCGAAACCTGCTCAGCTCCACTTCACCTCTGACACCTCTGCCAGCACTGCCTGGCCATGAACCTGCCTGGGCTCTTCTGAGGCACTGCAAACATAGCCAGAAACCAGAAATGAGAGGTTTTGCATCTTCTGGGATTTCAGGGCTATAAAGCACTTGAGTAGGGCTAAATCCTTGCCAAACCCTGGCCCCTACCTGAGTGACAGGAGTGAATAAAGTGGGTCCTGCTGGCTGGGTAAGTCTGGCTGGTGTTTCATTAATTCCTGTTCTCATTGCTCTTTGCATTGCACCTCAAGAGCTGTGTCCTCAGGCAGACCCAGAGCCCTCATTCTGGTGTGTATAAATCAGAATAAACCAGGTTTCCCACATCTGCTTTTGTGCAATTATAATGCAGGACCTCTAAATTACAGACGATTTTCTCTACTCTTCGATTGCTGCTGCCCAAGAGGTTTAAACAGCATAACATGTAATATAAATAAGTGCACATGTAATATAAATAAGGTAACATATTTAGAGGACCAAAGCCTTTAGAGGAGATAATAGTTTAAAATACATATTTGAGGAAGATATTTACTGCAGCAAAAGCTAGTAGCCTGCCATTACTGATGTGGAAGGTAATTCAAATTGAAGGGTAGTTCTGCTGTTTTACTGACAAAAGTAAATTCTACACAAGTAACTACAAAGTTTCAGTTGCCCAACTATTTGTACAAGATAATTTTTTTAGGAATTCCTAGGAGGCCAAAAAAAAAAAAAA
>VZTR01031395.1:1088084-1098306 GCA_013400775.1 Chaetops frenatus
AAAAAAAAAAAAAAAAAGGAAAGAAATTCAGACTGTCTAATCAAAATATGAAACTCCCAGTAGGAGAAGAAAACTTCACCCTTCCAGATATAAAACATATTACAAAGCATTCACACTTGAGCAATTGATAGGATGGTTTAGAGAGACAGCCATGCAGTCAGCAGAATGGATAACCTTGGGGGAAAAGAAGTATATGAAATTTCTATCCCTTGAGGTATTCATTTGCTGAGGCTGGAGGAGCAAAGATCCAGAGCTTCAGACCATTAAGGCTTCAGAAAAAAAAAATTTTAAAAAGTGATTAGCTCATATGAAGAAAGGTTTATAGTCTGTATTTCCCTATGAATTTTCAAGAGGAAAAATCTTATTTTTAATAATAGAAAATACCAAGTTATCTTATTTTAATCGAGGTGTTGCTGCACTCTGTTAGAAATCATGACTGATCTTTCCATTTGTAAAGTACAACATGTTTTTTCAACAGATTTTGGCAATTCTTTAGGGCCCAATCCAAAGACAAAAGCTTTTCTGTCACTTCCACAGGTTCTGTATCAGGCCTTTAGTAAACTGAAATGAAACAAAATCCCAGAACACTCACACACGTTGCCATTTATCAAAGAGCCAAGGAAAGCTGCAGCAGCAATCAGAGTCCCAGGCCCTCTGTCATTTCCAGAGAAATAACATCCAAGTGGAATGCAGGATGGAATTCAAACACTCATTGTACAATAGAGGGATGAAATATGACACAGCACTGGGCGTGCTATGAGCAATAGGAATATTAACTCTGGGCAGACAGGGGAAATATGGAGCTCTCATCCTATAGAAAACCCTTAAATGAACCAAAATGCTTTCTGATGTCACATGCTGGCAGCTGTATGACTGAAGTAGGATTTTTTATTTTATTTTATTTTTTATCTCAAGGTCACTCGATGTATTTAGATAAAATTCCCTTTTGCCAAAAAAAGAAGTTAAATCTCCTTGTTCTACTTACTGGAGATATTCTCCTGCCATGCTGATGCACTGATCATTTCCACTTCACTCCTGTAGGATTCTTGTCACCCACCTTTGATGGAAGAGAGGAACTAATGTAAGAATTTAAGAGCAGATGCAAACCTCAAGCAGGTCCCTGTGGGAAAGCCTGAAAACTTGAAGAAAGAAATATGCAGAGACATGCAAATTTTCTCCATTTGAAGACAAATTTGGGATTTAGGAATGAAGATCAGATGCTATTCAGTCAGGATTCATAAACTTGCATTAGGAGTTAAAACTTTGAAAAGAATCCTGTTTCAACTTTTAATTAGGGATGATTCCACTGCTCACCTGTATTTGAAACTCATTAGATAAAATATTTAATGCTTCCCAAAGACAGAAAATGAAAGATTATTGATATTACAGCTAACTGGAAGAGTAAAAGTGTGCTCATATGAGGCAGTCTGTACAGGAGTCAAATCACTGAAGCTGTGCTTAATATTATTAGGAAGTATATATTAGAATAGCAAATACCTGCCCTAAAACAAAGGTTTTCTTTATTTTTGTTTTCAACTAATTTAAAATTATATTTGCTTAAAAGCATCAGGCCATTTGGATTATCACAACAGTGAAAATCTCTTCATCTAGAAGAGTTTAAAAAAGAAACTGATAGGAACTTCTTAATAGTTTTTGTCTGCTCATATCTTCATTTTTACTCTAATAAAATATTTAACCAAAGAAATTCAATAATTCCACATAGTACTCACCCTAGAGAAATCACTGGAAACAAATACCACTGCATTTCTGTTGCACAGTATTTGTAAGATCAATTAAGATTAAAATTTAGGATGAAATGCTACCAGCTAATTTTTTTTTTTCCTCCCCACACACTCTGATTTCTACATTATGATTAAAGTCCTTTTGCCATCCTTTAAAGCTGAAGCCTGGGAGAAGCTATTCTCTAACTCAGAGTTTATGAATCCAAAATAATGAAATCATGTCTTTTCTTGTTTTAAAGCCTGCTTGATCTCTGAGGATTGAAGAGGAAAATCAGCAGGCCTTTACAGTAAGGCTTTTCAAAAGGAGCCACAGAAAGTGATGGATCAGATGCTTGATAACTGGAGGATTGCCAGGGAAGCATCCATATGGCTCTCCAGACAATGTCTGAATAGCAGGAAAGTTCTCCTTTGATTGGAAATCCAGCAGTTTCAGACTCTTCCCTCCCTCCCTGGAACTTGCATGAATAAGACTGAAATCAGAAGAATTTTCCTGTGCAAAACACGTTCTCATTAGGCCAGGAGATCACAATGTCCATCAGAGTCCTCCAGGCTCTTCACAAGCCAAGGAATTCACCTTGCTGTAAGAATAAACTGTCCCTGGAAAGGCCATGGGAAGGTTCAGCTCTGCTGCAATAGAATGGAAATGTGGTCAGGTTTAAGCTCTGGTTCTGCAGGGGAGGTGTTGGTGTTTCCTGCAGCTGTTTGCAACATGAACAAATATCAATTTATTTCAGGAGTGCCTTGAGTCTTCAATGACAGACTGAATGCACTGTTCAGTTCTGCAGGCGAGAACAGCCCCAGCCTGAGCCTGTCTGGGCCCTTCAGTGGGACAAGAGCACGAGAGAGACCAGTGGGGTTTGGGAGTGCACAGAACCCCTGGGAACCCCCCTGCAGGAGCTCTGGGTGAGAGGAGGAGGATGTTTGGGGGAGCTGAGGGGAATCTTTGGCATTCCTGTTCATCCTGATGCTGGGATTGAATCTGCCTGTGGATGTTTCTTAAGAGATCCAATGCTGATGCTTTCAGCTGCTGAAGCACCTTGCTGTAGCACTGGGCATTGCTGAGATTGTTTGGCAGCTGCTCAGGAGGGCAAAGAGCTGATTTCCCACATTTCCAACACTCCTGATTTCCAGAATGACTATTCACTAGATAGCACTTTCATACTTGCATTTTTAAGCTGAATATCCTGTCTTTTACCACACAGACCTCTATCCATACAAAAACATATCCCAGACATAGAGGCAGCAGCAAAACCTATTTGCATTTCTGGCAGTGTTTTGAGATTATAGAAGGGAGAATGCAATGACCTACTTCAAACAAAGAGTTTAAAGGTGATTAAGTGGCAAATTAATGAATGTAGCAGCATCCATGTGACATATTGACTTAAAATTCAGCCCTTTTAGAGACCAAGTTTGAAAAATTAAGTCTCTGCTACCTCTAAGTGACTAAGTTTGTACTTTTGCTTTGGTTTATGCTTTGGATTCAGATGAGGTGTATCAAATATGATTCATCTTTTTAAAAAATCCAATCATTTTTGTCAGAAACAAATCCAATTTGTTTATAAATCTCTCATATATGTCAAACGGATTTTTAATTGAGCAGTAATTGCATTTTGCCTTATAGAGGCTTTGTTGATTTCATAAGCTTATCATCAATCCTGTGGTGATTTCTCACCTGATAAAGAAATAACGTTATCTAATTAATCACATGGTGTAATAACAAATCTCCTATTTAGAGGTACAATAATTAGATTTAGAAAATGCTAGGAAAACAAGAAAATTATTCCCCAAGGTGGAGGGATTGTGGGTTCTACTTGAAAGGGAGACACGCACTTTGCAAAGTTGATTAATTAGTTTTAAGAGGATCTCAAAAAGCTCGGTACTTTGAAGTCTGCAATCAGTTTGGAAAAGAAAATATATCTGTGCTACAAAGATACCTTGTACCAACTTTCATAATATTATCTGTGGCAAAACACAGCATTTGCTTTGCTGTGTGAAAAACCTGTTTTCACTTTTGGAGACACAGTATGATAAATTTTGGCAAGCTGAGTGATTTCCTGTCTCTGATGCATTTGGCAAGGCAGAAATGCTAAATAAGAACCTTGCCTTGAATTTACATCCCCCCTCCACAGTTTGAGCTGCAGCAGCTGAGAGGAAAGGAGATGCTGGTTCAAGTGAGAAGTCTTTTTGGACAAGAGTCTGTGATGAGTCACACGCAAAATACGTGGTCACTCTCCACCATGTGCATATTTTTATCATTCCTATTAGCCAAAAAAAAAGTAAAAATCTCTACAGAGCTCATTCTGAGACCTTTGGCAGAGATGAATAAAGAGTTTAAATGAATGATTTGATGCTGACAAACTCAGCAAACTGTGGTTCAGAGCAACTGTGGCAACACAGCTGTGGCATCATGCTGAAAATATCCCCCCATCTGAACATATGTACAAACCTCGAGGAGGAACGATGTCCTGGGGGGAAAAGACAGGAAAAGAACACTGAATTCTGACAGGATATCTGAAAAGTCTTTTCAGTATACAGAAGATCAAGAATCCTCCTCTAAAAAAGCAAAAATAGAGCCACACACGGAGTAGTTGCTGATTTCACAAAGCTGCTTTGAACTCCTCTTTACCCTTTCTAAGGGCACAATTTGAATAAACACAACTTTTCTGCCTGAATAAATCAAATCAAATACATGAAGAAGAGTTTCAAGGTTTCAGATGAGTATCTGGAAGAGGAATAGAGCACTATGGATCAATAGTTTTCTATCATTTGCCTTTTGGAAGAGCTCTTGGATGAAAAGACTCCTTATTTTGCCCAGCAGCTGGCCATGAGTTGAGCTGTTCAGCAGTAACCACATGAAAAGAAACTGAGCTTGCAGCTTATTTATACTCATTTAACAACTTTTCAAAGATCTACCCTTCCCCCTAATAAGTCGTATAGTTAATTCAAGAATAAGCAGCAGCCTGGATTCCTTAGACTTTTTATTTATTTCATTATTCTCTCTCTGCTGCTATTTAGAAGTCTGTTTTTTCTCACTCCCAAAATTCTCCAAAATTTCTTTACTTCTTCAGCTCTTTTCTTCAGCAAGGCCCATCAGCCCATCTTGAGAGTCTGATCCTCCCTCCTAATGCAGGGCCCTGCTCTGAGGGAGTACAGCAAGGCTGGACCATTTCTGTGCTGGACCTCTGGAATTTCACAGCCACCAAACTTTCCTTGCCTGTTCCCAGGATTTACCCCTCCTCAGCAGGACTTCCCCAGGTCTCCCTCATAAACCACCATCAAAATTCCCACTACTGGAACCAACTGCCAGGATCTGCCAAATGCCAGTCTAGAGAAAACGGACAAAATAGAGAATTCAAGTTATACAAATTCTAAAGTCAGCACAGCCCTCGATTCCAAAACTACCTTTGGCTACTTCAATTCTACACTAATGAAGTTCTAGAACAAATTATTTCATCCAAGAACTCATCATGTTTTTCCACAAACCATTTCTGGCTGTTTAATCCCAAACACATTTTTCTTGCAACCTCTTCCCTTTCAAGGGCAAACTCCTTAGCGAGATCATAGAATTGCTCATAGTTTTAATGTTAATTAATTCAATATATTGTCAGATCCACATGGAAAGTAAAATTCTTCTCTTCAATAAAGTCTGTGACTTTGTGGCTCACCACTGAGTGGAGGCCAAGCCTGTCAGTCACAAAACTCCTCCTGACCTCTCTCCCATGCCTGGAAGGGCTCTCCCAAGGCAGAATAAATGTTGCCATTAACACTTCAGGATGCCCCTGGATTTAAAAGGCTCCATAACTATTTCATATTAAAAAGCCTCAGAGACTTTCTTCTATGTCCTCTAAAATTTACTCTTTCCTTAAAATAGAGATGGATTTGTCATTTTAAAACATCTTCCCCTTAACTCCAAGTAACTTTTTATTCTAAAAGAATCTATTAAAAAATCTGTGAAATTCAAAATATTACTGTTTGCTTTTAATACTTTGCAGAAAAATCTGAAGTGTTACAGATGTAATTTTTTTCTGCTATCTGCACTCCTATCTGATTATTTCAGCTGATTGTGAAAATAATATTTATAGAAATTTTTCAAAATAATAAATTTGCTTTTCATGCATTATAACTTATCTGGATTTAAAGTCCTAATATATAAATTCTCTAAACAAAACCTGCATTAAATACAATTTTCCTCTCCTTTTCAACAGAGTTTTAAAGAAAATCATCTTTTCACTACTTGTCGCTGAGAGGGTTTATCTGTGAAATATTTATTCCATTTCTTCCTGATTATTTCACAATCCCTAAAAAGAAGTATTCATGCAACATTATTTCAGTTAATGTAATCTGCAAATTCCTGCTATATTTCACTCCACCAAGTAAACATTCCTTGACTCTCTCTCTGGTGTCACACACTCCAGCAGCTGTGTCCTTGATGAATCTGGATAGAAATTACTTATGATATGTTAGCTTTCATCAGATCTGCTAATTTTAAACTTTTTCTTCTCAATTCCAACAACTCTTCATTCAGCTCTTGCTGATACCCATTTATTGGCAAGTACAGGAGTCCCTGGCAGCTGGCAATGGGAATTATACCTATTTATTCTAGGAGTGAACCAGCACTGCAAAATGTAGGAGTGGTTGAAAAGCAGACAGAGATGGCAGAGGTGACTGTGAGAACTGGAATAAGGGCTCGAATTTCTGGACAATTTATCAATTCCTGTTGCTTTTAGTCAGCAGATTCTTAATAAAGGTATTTTTCTAAACTTAGAAAAAGAAAAGCCAGCTCTCATGTTCTCTATATACACAGCTAATCCTACTGTTCCCACTGTTTAACAGCAAAGTTTGTACTTTAAATCTTCCTCTCAATAACCTCCTACCCTCTCTGCTATAAAAACAGGCACTGCCCTCACCCCTCAGCTGGACAGCAGATTTGAGGTCCTGGCTGAAAACAGGAGAAGCATCATCTCCATCCAGGTTTGGAGTCTGCTCAAAGCCCTCCTGTGTGCTGACACCTATTTTAATAACAAATAGAGAACATTCCTTGTTTCCTAAATGTTTAATATGGACTGACTGCTCCAAGGTGCTGCCTTGTAAAACTGTTTCTGTTCACCTATTTCAGTGTTTAAAAAAATACTTATTTTAATATTTGAGTAAGGATATAATGAAAATTCATGCCTTTGGCCACAGAAGAACCTGCAAAAGTTCATGGAAGTGTTGAAGGTTCCAAATTCATTTCTTTTACCAGCATGGCAGACAGTTCTGATGGCACAGAGTAGGAAGGTTTGCTTATATGGATGGGGAGTTGTACCCACATTCAGAGAAAGGACAGAGAGAAGTTCCGGAGATGCAAGTTATTATTTTCTAAACCATTTATTGTTTCTAAGTAACAATTAAGCTAAGATCAACTGGACAAGGTTTTGTGGTTCCATTTTGCTTCTGAAATTATTTTTTTTCTGTAAGGAATTGACCAGAAGGATGGTTGATGGGGTTTTAAAATAAAAAATTAGAATATTTTTAAAGATCAGCAACACACTTATGCTTCTCTACACCTTATTCTACTCTTCTTAGGAGTTTGTACTTACTAAAAATCTCACTGTTCAAAAAGGAAATTAACTATATCTATGAGGAAAAAAGAATAAACTACTGATTAGTGTCTTGGAAATACTGAATCTTTAGAACCAAAAATCTGCTACTCAAGTTGAGGTGTAGGGCAGAAATATCAAAGGGGTNTTACACCCCATCCAAAAAAAAACCCAACACAACCCCTCGAACCCTGGCTCCTTCTTGATGAATGCTAAATCTGCATATAACAAACAGGCCTGGTGAGTGCCAGGATTTTTGTTGCAATAAATCCCTGCTGGCACGTGTGAATGGAGATGTAAGCACAGTCTGGGGCTGGGGAGAAGCCTCTGTGATGATGTGGTGCCTACAGCAATAAACCCTGCTGAGAGGCAGCTTTTTTGGGGCAGCCTGGCTGCTGTGCTGACACACTTGCACAGTTCTCTCTCAGCTCAGAGCTCTCACAGAATAATCCCAGCTCCGTGGCATAAATGTACCAGTGGTTTAAATTTACAGAGCAAAAAAAATAGAAAAGCTCCATGTTTTTAGAGCCATGGTATGCCAGAACCTGTAATCAGCCTGGAGAAGTTGTGTGATTCCACCAAGCAAGTGCCACAANGTATTTTTTCTGTTTTTTATTATCTTCTAAAATAAAAAAAAAAAAAAAAAAAGAGCAATTTTTATTTTAACACAATATTGAGAGTAAGGCATATTTAAATATTATGACAGACAACATCAAATCCATTTTAGAATCCGTGCTGATCACTTTTCCAGCTTGCAGTGGATGTTGTTTCTAGGAAGATGGCTCATTGCAATCAGAAATACTTACACATATCCACAGAGAGGCACATCCTCATTTGGATAATGATTTGAGACAGATCTACTTTATTTTGACCAGAAATCTGCCCCACTAAGCAAATCCCAACCCTCACCTGATCACACTTTCCTCTCTCCACAGCCCAGCTTCAAATTTTCACCCATCACGTGCTTTACATTCTGGAGATGTACATTTACATTCTGACTCTTTCCTCCAAGCTGCCCAATAGGATGGTTTGGGGGTTGTTTCCCTTTTTTTATAACTTTGTTTTATGCACTCAGGAGTCTCTGAACACCCTCCAGCAAACAGGGGCCTCACAATATGTAGAAATTAAAGATTTCATGACAGTGAAACAAACTCCAACCCACACAACATCCAAAACCCATGGAAAGGAGTTTCTCCTCTATCTCTGTAATATTTCCTTTCTGCATTAATACTCTGCCTAGATAAAGAAATGCTAATGCAGCCCTAAGATAGAATTTAACATGTGTGGACAACACATTAGAGATTGATTAACCCAATCATTCATGTGCACTAATTAAAACCAGGTTTTCCTGTTTAATTACTGGTCTCTAATGACAGCAGAGGAAGAGAACCCTGTTCTGCAGGAGCTGAGAGGACAAGCTCGGGCTCTTCGGCACCACTGAAAGCTGTCACAGACCCCGGGATTTCAATTTCCCTTCCAAATTATGCTGGAAGAAGCACTTCTGCAACGCCTTGGGAAAAAAAATAAAATAAAAGTAGTGAACATCTGCTGATATTGATTGTGAGAATCTGAAACTTTGTGAAACCAGAGATGGGATGCATTTGATGAGCATCTTTCTGGAACATTTTCAGACTTAAGCAAACAACATCTGTTAATATTGATTTTTGGGTTACACTGAAACTTGCAGAAGAATTACAATCAGTGGGTGATTGAAAAGTGTTGTGATATATGTTAGAAGATCAAATAGGAAACAAAGGTTTAAAGGGTCTGTTTCTCCTTATCTTCATTAATAATCTATGCTCCCTAGCCTTTAAAAGAAAATAAAAATAATAAAGGTGAGGAAAAAGCATTTGCTTTATTTCACACACTGAAAGATCAGAGAAGAAAATTAACATTTGTGAAAGTTGGTGAAAATGTCTGAGGCAAAACGTTTCAGTTCTACAGTTGACACCAACATTTCCAAAGCTACATTATAATAAAAAATAACTGAAGAAGTCCATGGAAGAGAAATCACCATGACAGATTGAGAAGTCAGTTTAGGGAGAAAAAAAAAAAAACAAAAAAACAAAAAAACCCAAAAAACCAACAACTTTGAAAAAAACCACAAGGACAAGTGGCTGTCTACAGCTTTGTTTTTGAATCATTAATGAAACAAAGTAATATATTCACAAATTGGAACATGAAGGTTTCAAATTCCCTTTGCTGGTGAACATTCCAGGTGTGTTTTGCTGATGCCAAAGGTGTTTCTGTGCTTGAACTTTATCATTTTCCTATTCAAGTGCCATTTTCCTTAAAAAGTCAACTTTTGGAGACATAATCCATTTACTCATCATTCTTTGATTTAGTAAATGATCCATCACAATTAAATTGCACAGTGAAATATCAATATAAATGTTGATTTTCTCACTTTTATAGTTCTTAGTAAATTCCCATTCTCCTGAAGCAACCAGGCAGTCAAATATGTTGCATTTTATGCAATATTAGTAATAGAAAAAACACTGTGGCACAGAGAACATTATGGGAAGTAGATCAATTGTGTACAATTAATAAAAAGAAACTCTTTTCTGACATATCTGGACTTGATAGTTATTAAAGAGAATTAAATCTTTTTCCAGTGACAAAGGCAAGAATCCCATGGAACAATGGATTCTTCTTCCTACCTCCTACATCCCTTCCAGTCTCAGATTAGACCTGGATATCAGCAGATAAAGATATGAATGAATCAGCTTCAGCCTGAGCTCATACAACTCCCATCAGCTTTCAGGCTCTGGCAAAAGGAATCCAAACACCTATCTGAAAAAATAAGTCATTGATTCACAGAGAATATTTCAGGGGACAGAGTATTCTATTTTATAAATGTACTCTTTCAGATTTATGCTGCTCCTCTGTCCTACAGAAATT
>VZTR01031395.1:1117586-1157033 GCA_013400775.1 Chaetops frenatus
TGACAAACTATGCGAAATGATCAAAGAGCTTCAAAGTGTCATAGCACCTCACAAGGCAGATCTGTGCAAATGTATCAATTCTTACTTTGCAAATATTTGCAAGTAAAAAAAGAGATTTCCATGAATTTGTCAAAAGGCAAAAAAATGTCACTTCTCCCAGTAAATATAATTTTTCATTATGACAGCAGTAAAAATATAGAGTGGTGTATATGTACTCTGAGCTCTGCATACCTTGTAAAAATGAATGAGATCATTATAGCAAAATCACAGCGAAATAATTATGGAAATAACAAGATTTTAGTGAGGCTTTTTTTAAACTTTCATTACACACTACTTGATATACTTGGATATCAACAGATACAGGTTGATCACTACTGATATAAATTAGGAAAGAGTTCTCTATTATGTTCCATATATTTTAGCAACATGACTTCTATTTTGGGGAGTTTAAACTCTTTGTAGTAAACTATGTTATTTCTCTTAGTCCTTATTGATGTTTTTGAACTGAAAGCTCTTTTTATTTTTGAATTTGAGCTTACTTTTACCTCTTTAGTTCATTATCTGTGAAGAAATTAAAGGAGGTCATTTTAAAAGCTTCATAAGGTACACTTTACAAATAAAAGCATTTTGTGCTTAATCAGAGATACCACTTTTAGCAAAAAATTGAGTGCAGAAAAAGTAGAACTGTTACTCAGAATTACGCCTTTAAAATTTTCTTATATACTCATACCCACCTAAGTATCAGAGCCACTCTAACACAGAAAACCAAACACTCATTTAAGTCCTCAGCCTCCTGAAAAAAAAATCTGTATCTACAATATTTGATGTCCAAAGATTTGCTTAGGTTTGTTGTCAATAATTCTCTGAAAACTGCTCTGTCTTTATGTGTTAGTGTGCACCTCTGTGTGCTCATTTCTTGTACTCCTGAATTAAATATTTTCAGACTATTTTTCCCTGCAGACAAAGTGTTTCTCTAAGATTCCAGAAGCAAAATGACTGGGGGTTTATTCACTGAGGGAATCTTACCTGCATGAAAGAGCAGCATTTTTTCCCTTCTATTTTCCATTTAAAACAAAGCCCAACGTGCATAATAAAGATGTCGAGTTCCTGACAAATTGGAAAGAACACAGGGAGCAGTCCTGTGAGCCCCAGAGGTAAGCAGCACAATTTCATAGGAGATTTCAATTTGGATGTGCATTGTGAGTCATTTCAACCCTGAGAAAGATTTAATGTCAACATCAGTTGATTCAGGACTGACATCATCTCAGAATTTCACCTGCTCTCCCTAGGGAAGAGCGACTCAGCCTCTAAGTTTACTCCAGACTGATTTTTATTACATGAAAACAGTCACTGAATAATTGTCAATATAATTAGAAAACCCAACCCCACGTTAATCCACAGGGTGGATTTCAGACTAATTCACTGAAGAGAAGAAAGCAGACATTAGCTAAAAATTCCTCTGGCTACACATCCCTGCCAGGAATTCTCACACTAAGAAAGAAATCAGTTCTAAAGATTTTTCTATTCTCCCATCTTTCCAGCCTTTGCCTCCTGTCTTGTGACTCCTTTAGCTCCACTGGTCATCATTCTCATCACTCCTCCTTTACATCAGTTTGTCTTCAGCTTCTGATTTTCCACCCCATATTCCTCCAGTTTTAAACAAGATCACCTCCCCCAAATTACCTTGCATTCAAGGAGCTGCTCAGTTCCAGCAGAAGTGATGATGTGCTGTGAGTGTAAAAGTGCTACTTTCTCCTCTAGGCCCAGCAGTCCTGGGGCACTTGCCAGAATTATAGTGGCTTTCAAGTGGAGTTTACAAAATCAGGCTGGTTCCAAGGCAGTGTTTACTGCTCCATAATTTCATCTAATCCCCACAGCTACTGACATAAACTAATTGCATGTACACATATGATCCCATTACGAGTGGTGCAATCCAGATGGTGCCAATCTGGGATTGCAAACAGAGTTCCAGTGCTGTCAAATGCATGCCAGGCTTCCCTGCTGCATTTACAGCTCAATTCCTCCTTTGTCATGGGCATTTCCTGCTCAGCTGCTTGGGCAGCACGGTAAAGCCACCAGTCAAAGTCCCCATGGAGAACATTGGCCAAAAGATGTCCCCAGAGAGTTTGAAAACACACCAATGTCTGAAAGGATTTAGATTTTCCTTTAAATCTTTCTAGCCTTACTATTCTATTACTATCACTAACATCACTATTTATAAGTAATTAAGCAAGCCTTCAGTATTGCTGTGATTAGCAATAATCTGCTTGCCTCTTGTTGCTGAAATCTCAGCTACAAGAAGACAATTCATACCTGAAAGGACATCTGGTGTGCCCTTATTTAAGTCCAAAGAAGATATGCAAACTAACCATCCACATGTGGATTTTTCCTGTGTCACCTCACCAGCTGAATAACTAATGAGTAAAAACATGCCTACACACCAAAAACATTCAAAACCCCAATCAATTGACCAAAAAAATATTATTTGCTCTTTGTTTAGAGGCATTGCCTCTAATATGGGAATTGCCAAGCAATGCTTATCCTTCCAAAAAAGGAGTTGGTTTTAAACTTATTCTTCAACAATTTAACAAAATACTGGTGGATGCTAATGGAAGGATCTTCTGTGTTTGCATGGCGATACTGCATGAATGTGCCCAGATCCTGGACACAGAGAGAAGGGAATTTATCACATTTGGGAAACTGTGTTCCTGGAGTGCCAGCAAGCACAGCATCTCCTACAATGTGCTGTGTCTTTGTGATATGTTTAAATCCATGTGGTTTGGTTCTCCTCTCACTTTTAAGTCCCATTGATTCTTGAGCTGCTACCCTGACCTAGATCAGCTCACTTTAAGTGAAGATGAGTCTACTTCTGGCAAGTACTCACAGCACTTCAGTTTCCACTTTCTAGCTGCATTCATGCAGGTAAAACTTAACTTTCAGAGCAAATTTGAAGTCAACGGAAAGGCCGCTCACTTGGCTCGTGTGAATTCAATTTGGAACTCAACAGACTATTCCCCAGCTCTATGTTGTTGTTATTTATTCAGCCCTGGAAAACAGTAAACACAAAATGAACAGCTGATATGGATAGCCTGGACCTGGGGAGATGGAGGTGTAAATCAGGGTGGTGGCTCTGCTGGAGGCAGTGGTCACACACCAAGGGCTGAAGGCACTGAGTGATTCTCACATCAATCCCGATTCTTTGCAAGTTAATATGCAAGTGCAGATGATTTTATAATCGTTATTATTGCTCTTCATATTATTAAGCAAACAGTTCAAAATTACTGTATTCAGTTTGAATTGCTTCTCACAAAATCACTGACAGAAATCCTTTCTGAACATGCAAGAGGCTCTTCAGTATTTCATGAAGTGTTAAATTGGCAAAACAACAACACGAGTTCATTACTGCAGATTCTTTCCAGATGGAACCATAAATGTTCTGTACTTCACTGAGTGCCTGTGGTACAAAGCAAGAGCTGAGGATTCTGACCACTTTTTTGATATTTCTCACAGTGATCATTTATTTTTGCAAGGAAGGCACTAATTGAAAACACAGCAGGGAAAGGAAGGTTCCAGAACAGCTCTGATTTATTTGCATCTGGTCTCCAGCTCCCAAGCAGAAGATTTTCTCCACATTTCCACCTCTGAGCATAACACAGGGAGGCTGGAACTGAGCCCCTCCCCACACACCTGAGCACAGGTGCTGACAGCCCAGGGAGGGAAGTGCAGCACCCAAAAGCTGTAGAGCCAATTTTGCTTCCTAAATGCAATGAAATTTCCAACTGACAAACCCAAGGGAACATTATTCTTGGAAATTTAAACTAGTGATTGCATGTGCAGTGACAAAACAAAGTGATTTTAAGCTTTACAGTTGTGTTCGAGAAAAACTATGGAACACTCTTAATATTTTTTCCCCAATTATGGCAGTTCTGTTGTTTTTTTCTTTTTTAATCTGTCCATCTTTTTATTTACATATCCTTAGAATTTAAAAATATGTTTATTTGCTTATTTCAAAACATAAAGTTAGATCAGTCTTATCCCAATGTCAATCAAGAATAATTCAAATGGTCTAAACTAAATAGGAACAACACATAAATATAAATATTTAAAATTTAATCAGTTGTATATTTAAAATATAATCAGTTCTATCTGTCCACTGTTCTTTGCCTAAAGGAAAAAATGCTCCAAAATTTTCAAATGCATTTAAAGATGATATTGATATATTTTTGTCTTTGCTTTGAATAGGCTTTGCCCCAAAGCAGAATAATTTCATTAATCCAGAACATTTCATTCTGTGGATTTACTTTGTTTCCTTTGTTATACTGGAAATTCCAATCTATTCATCCACTCCACCTGAGATGTCCTTTAAACAAATAAATTAGATTTACTTGTCCCCTAGTATACATCAGCATTTTCATAACAATTGTTTCTAGTTAGAAATTATTGTTTTTAATAATCTTCTCAAGTGCCTAAAAGAGGTCGCTCCTTTTTCTTGGAATTTCAGATGTAAAAATAAATATGGAAATAATGGCAGAACAAACTAACACCAACACATTCATTGTCTGTTTCAGAAAGGCTGAGATATCTTCAAGGAACATCCAATAGAAAATTATATTCACTGGTCCCCTGAGGGGTTTTTTTTGAACGATCAAACTCCCCTGGAAAAGGTTCATCCCCAAATCTGTCCAGTTCCCCTCCATGTCAGGGAGCTGATCTCACTCCCCCATGCAGTGAAATACCCCTATTCCCCAAACACACCAATCTCTCCTTTGTTACATCTCTGCTTGTGCATTTCACAGCTCAAAATGGAAATCTCCTTAAATTCCAATCAAGAAACTCATTGCAGTAAAATGATATTTGCCCCAATTAAAAAATAAGCACAAATTACAAAGTGATGAAATTAACTTCGTGGTAAAAGCTGCTTTTATATATTTACTTTGACTTTAGATTTTGCATTGAAATAAAAAAATAAGGGAAGCTCTTAAAATTCTTTATTGAGTAACTTTTTTAGAAATTAAAATAAACTCTGTAGTACTACTAGAGTAGCTACAGCTTTCCTCTTCCACTCTCTCTACACACATAATTTTGGAATGTCTGTAATGGCACTATAAAACTTGGTTATGTTGATAGACACTTTAAGAAGTCTTTCATCCCAAAGAAATGATGAAAACTTTATTGTTCCTGACACAGCTGACAGACAGGGAGTAAAGACCTATTTTTGTTCAGGATAAATTCTGAACCCATAGTGCTGCTGAGGATCCTGCATAATCCAACACCCCGGTATTAAAGGGCAAGAGCAGAAACAAACTCCACAGTGGTAATAAACTCCCCTAAATATCCACAGGGTCCCACCTCTAGTCCTTGAGCACCCCACCAAAACTCTTCTCAGATTCAGAACTGATGCATCTGTCATCAGGTTAGCAGAAAAAGTTGATTTCTATGAATACGTAAATATCCAAAAGTTACAGTTAAACTCTCCAAAAGCAGAAACATTCAGAGTCCCCAGACTCCTTTGAAAACACCACCAGCAATTGCTGAGACCTGGCTGAATATCTGAAAGCACAGACAGTGATCTGAGTGAATATCCCTTTTATAAACATCCTAGCATGTGAGAAAGGAAATTAAATAAATCCCTTTACAGGCTTACTCTTCAGAAAATTCATATATTTAACACTACTTCTTCAGAATATGAGCACAAAAAACCCCAACAAACTAGATGTTAGTTCAATTTTAGTTGCATGGATGCTGGCATTTATCTCTGTGTTCATTAAGCATCACAGATAGAGCAAATATCCCTACATATTATAAGGTAGAATGGCCCAACAGCCTGAACATGTGCTTTTAAATTGGTGCCTCCAGTAGATCAAGTGCTTTATTTATGGATTTTTGTGTCAGGTTTTACACCAGCCCCGCTGGAGACGTTCCTTAACCCATTTGCCTACATCTCTCTAACAGCAATAATGCCAAGCTACCTCTTCCTTCTGGAGTCTGATAAAGAGGAATGAGTTACTGTTTTGAAAAGGCTCCAAGGAGAAAACTCTTCCAGAGTCATTAAACTGTGCTCTCAGAGATAATCCACCTCCAGAGGGAATGATGGTAAAATTACCATCATTTTTGTTTTTTTCTGCCCTGTGTCTTTGGGTTAAATCACATTTCTGGCTATTTTATACCACCTAAAAATCACCTTTTTTAGCAGAGCCTGACACATCTGGGCAGATTCCCCAATAAACGCTCACTGGATCATCACCAACAGAGAGAAACACCTCCTCCACCCTGCCACATTTTTGCAAGAGGTGGCAAAGGATGCTGCATTCTTCAGACCTGCACACCAAAACAATTCCCACCACTGGGTGAGTTCATGCCTAGATCTTGGGAGCACAAATTCCACTGGTGCTGTTGCAGAAATTAATATTCCCCTGCAATATTAACAACAGTATATTAGATTCTCTTATGAAATCACCTCAACCCTTATGAAATCACCTCCACTCTGTCAGCTCAGAGCAGAATTTTTTTAATAAACAGTCACATTTCACACATTTTCTTCAGTCTAATAAAATGCTTTAAGTAGACCATAGAGATGCCTGGTCTTTAAAATCAAATACAACAACTTGGCCTACTTGAAACCATTCTCCAGTCTCACAAATCACATCAGGAATTGTCCTTCTGCACCTGCACTGCCTGCAGACACCCAGAGTGCATTCAGAGCCTTTGTGAGACACCTAGAAATGGCTACAGAGATTCAGGTTATTGAATGACCTTATTTTGCATACCAGTAAATGGGAATTTATCTCAGGTTTCCTAGTAGATGTATCTTACCATTGTACAGTCCCTGAAATGTTTGAAATTCCTTTATGCTCTCTCAGATTACTCTCAATAAGTTGACAAGCCTGAATGCTTTCTAAGGCACCGTAAAGAGACTGACAACCAACACAATCTGAAGGCAGATAAAAGGGGATTTTTGATGGGCCTGAAACTTATGAGCAAGGCAGAGAATAAATCTGTTTCTTGTAAGTTACTTTCTTAAAGGAAAAAAAAAAAAATCTGGAGTGTATTTCATCTAGGACCTGTCAAAAGAATAGCTGGGTGATGTGGATTCAGAACATGAAAGTGTCCCATTAGCAATCAACAAGAGACAGGAGATACACCAAGCTTTTCTAGTCGAGTTTTCTTAGCAGACACATTTGTTTTACTTCATGAGATTGTTCTAAATGCATAAAATTTACATACATATGGCTGCATTGTTAATTCCTACTCTGAAACTATTTGGAAGGGTTTTCATTTTCTGCCTAAGAAAGGATCTTCCCAGCTGGGGAATGTAAGGGAAGGATGTTAGGTTGTTCTCTGATCACATCAGTGCAGTTATACAAAATATGGCTTTGTTTCTGTCCTCATAGTAATGAGAAATTATAGGAATTGCAGATATTACATACTGTAACTACAGATTAGGAGGAATAAATTACAGATTCTGATAGCATGAGTAAACTATTACAGAAGTCACCTAATTAATTTTTTTTAATTCCATCTTCAGATATCTGATTATAGATTTTTTTTTGTGAAACAAAAAGGCTTTTTTTTTCTCTTTTCTCCTTTTACATATCCACATACACATTAGTGCTAGAAAAAACACTAATTTGCAATAGGTTAAAAATGAAGTTTCCATTGCTTACATGAACAAAAGCAGTCATGAAACACCTACTCAGATGTGAGTTTCCTAAAAGAAATAAATCTTGTCGTAGCTTCCAGATATCTGTCTTGAAGGAACAAAATTACAGCTAATAATTATATCTGTCTACAATAAAGGTTCTGTGAAAGTGGTCACAGAATAAAAGCATTTTCACTCAACAACACTTGGGAGAAAACATTCTTCATTCCTTATTTGGGTGAAATTATATTGCCCTAAGTTAAATGCAGGATCAGTGGAATCCTAGAATTATCAAAACCATGGGCTTCCCTTTATTTCCACAGTGAAATTAATCAGAACTTCTTTTCACAGTGACACTAATCAGAGCAATTATTTTCATGCCTTGAAGCAGAATTTGGCTTCTTAGAAAATGCCAAAGTGATGCCTCCCTGTGTTATGATCAAAAGCAGTAATTATTATCAGGTAAATCCGAGTTTCAGACCTGTTCAAATATTGAAATTCCATCTGGAAATGTGCTAAGAAAATGAGGAGACATCATCTAAATCACCTGCATATGAAAAAAAACTGTGAGGAGGCATTTATGGACAACCTGTGCCAGGGCCTCACCACCCTGAAAGAGAAGAATTTCTCCCCCATATCCAACCAAAATTTACCTTCTTTCACTTTAAAACTGTTGCTCCTTGAACTGTCACTACAGGCCTTGGCAAAAAGTCTTTGCCCATCTTTTTTTTATAAGCCCCGTTTTTATATTGAATGATAAGACTGAGACAAATCTGCTGAACATTTATTTTCTGAGACACAACAATGAATGAATGGGGCAACAGGAAAAGGTCGGGGTGAAGGGAAACGTCTAAGAGATCCTAATGGTTCTAATTTTAAAAGCTGCCATCAGACCTTGATGGATTATGAAAGTGTGTCTCGTTAGATAAATTATAGGCATGACACTTTGGAGATCAAGAATGTACCTTAATTTATTACATAGTGACTTAATTTATTAAATAGTGACTTAATTCATTAAATAGTGACTAAGTGCAAGTACTGTGGCTCAAGACTGAAGTGTGCTAATAATAAGTTCAGCCAGCAGTGTGCAGAGGGGTGAGGATGTACTGGGCAGTGGGAGCTCTGTTTTGGAGTTTATTCACAAAGATTTAGGGTTTCTTTTAAGGACATTATTCATAGTCCTAATGTTATGTGCAAAACATACAGCAGGGACCCAGAGAAATCAGCAACAGGGGGTTCAGGATGGATATTTCATATTATTATTTAGATATCTATTACTATGATTATTTAGATATATGCAGATGCTGAGTGATTCTGTAATGAATTTTGTATTGCGTGCAGCACGTAATGTTCAGCCCTCACGCTGCCAATTTTAAGTGTTATTATTTTGTCAGAATAACGAAAAGAAATAGATTTATTCTATCTTTAATCGATTCATTTCTTGGTGCTGAAGTTTAAAAAGAATTGTTTTGCTTTTCTGTGCACAAATAAAATATGATTTTCTTTTTCTTTTTAGATATATTACTCAGGTTTTACATCTTACTATAAATCTCAAAATGACAATATATGTCCCAAGGCAAAGAAATTTGCCATTCTTTGAATCTTTTTTCACAACCAGAACTTTCCAAGCTGCTGGATTCTGTTTTCCCTTCTGCTGAGAATGGGATTACTTGACCTGCACTGTCCCTCTCACCACCTTGCACAAAGCTGACACAGAAACTCTGACAAAACTTTCCAGGTTCTCCTCGAAGTGGGTTCTTGTCCTGTGGCCTTTATTGACATATTTATTGTTCATTCCAATCATGCAGCAAGAGCTGGTCCCAAACATTCTTCACAAAACTCATTTCCCAGCAAATCTAAAATTACTGCTCTACCACTGCCAGAAATATCCACTCTACACTGAGCCTGCTCTTGTCATTACCAGCAGTTCCAGAGAATTTCTCAGGAAAAAGAGGGGAAGCACAAGCAATAATCCCCCTTTGCATCTCTGTGTAGTGGTTATGGATTTCATTTTCTGTTACATGAAATTTCCCTGCATTACCTGGCAGGGATCTCCTTCCACACACCTGCCCTGCTATTCAAGGAAACAGAAAGATGTGAGCATGAGTTTGGATTCAGAGCAAATTAACAACAATATAACCCAGAGAAAGAAGTGGAATCTGCAGAAAGAAGGCAAGGATTTGGATTTTCAACAAAAATTGCAAATGTGAGTCCCAATAATTTCACAACGGGTAAGGAAAATACACAAAGCCAGGCACTGCCCTAAACACCAACCTGAATCAAGTGGTTCTTCTCTGGCTGGAGGGCTGAGTTTACTTTTGATTTCCCTTAATTTTTATAAAATTACACAGTTGCAGTTCAGAATCAGTACTGTAGTAAAACTGAAAAAAAAAGGATGTTCAGTTCTCTTTGCAGGGTAAGACAGAGGGTTAAGTCCCTTTCAAAAATAAATGTACAGCAAAACCTCTTCTATTTTTCTTTCCTTCAGCATTCAGAAAGGCCAAATTCTGAGCTGGATTGTATAAGGCAGGCAGTACTTTACCCTTTTGTGTGTGAGATAGAAAAATTTCTATCCACTCTCTCCCTGCAAACAGGCAGAGGCAGAGCAGAGAATGGCTGCTGTATTTGACATGCCTCAGTCAGTTAGGCTGGAGCAGCTCCCCAAGGTGACAACGGCATCTCCCAACAAAGTTCCAGCAGAGAGAGGAGAGAAGGCAGGAACTCTGACAGCTCACTCCTCAAGGACAGCTCCCAGCAAACTTTAGCCCAGACAAAAGGGAAATATCCACCAGAGTGGGAGTTTAGACACGGCAGCTGCAGGTTTTACAAGGTAGAGCTCTCTGCAATTATCCAGCACATGAAAGACTGAGACACCACTTCTGGATCTCTTCTGCTTTGTCTCAGGTATCCCACACTGCCCTGATACAGAAGAGTGACAGGCAGAAATAACTGGGGTATTTCCCCTTTTGGGAGGTGTCTCTGTGAATTCAGCATGCAAATGTGGAATGCCTTTGTTCCCTGAGGGAAATACAGCCCCTAGCTTTTCAGTAAAGAGTCAAAAGAGACTTTTTTTTTTTTTGGAGATGTTCCTCAGTGAGTATTAATTCTGGATTTGGGTGATAATTTTATCAATCCTGTAAGATTTGGAAACTTCTCTGAGGTTCTGAATGTAGATAGTTCAGCCATTGGATAATTACATACAATTAAGAGACATTGCCCAAACTCATCTTCAGCATGAAAATAAAACTCATTTGCACTACAAGTCCATAGAAGCACATGATGACTTTCACTCTCACTAGTTTTCAAACGATGATTTAATTTTCCTAGATATATTTCTTCTAACTGATCAATTTTCAGTGTCAATTTACTGAGCTTTTATATTTCTTTTAGTACGTGAATTACATTTCTGTATAATAACACATCCTTCCAAATAGTGCTTCTACAAAGACAGGAAAGTAAATTACACAACTACTGCCCATCTATCAGCTGGAAATATTAAATAAAAATGTTGTTTAAATTAATGTGTGTCTCATATACTAAGGAAACAGTCTATGAACCAGTATTCATTTAAATCTCTATAAATTTCCTATTATAACATTTTGTGCGAGGGGAGTCAATAAAGGAAGATTTAGACAAATGGTGCCAAAGTCACATCTTTCAATTAAAAAAAAAATACACAACAAAAAATGTGTTTTATTTTTAAGAATCGTTGAAGGATATGTGTTGGCATTCACATAGAAAGGTTTTAGGCTGTTATAAGGTGAGCATTCTCTTGACTGATCAAAATTTTCTGCATTTCATATATTCTAACCCACATCAGGATGCTAATTAATGAGGGTTTTCTAACCCTTAATAAGCAAGAGAGCCAAATCACATGATTTTTATTTTCACCAAAGAAGCAGATTTGGGACAAACAAATGGTTTTAAGAAACCCAGATTAAGTGCATAGGCAATTTTGGACAGACAGATCCCAAAAAAACCTGCAGAGAGGATGAAGAAAGAAATCCCTTCTTCCATGAGACAATTCAGTTCACCTGACAAAAAGAGGCAACAGAAATTACACAAGTGCAGCACTAATGGCCTGTACAATGGGGGAGCACAGAGGGAATTCCATATTCATAAATTCTATATATTCCATATACAAAAACACTCTGTAAAGCTTGAATCACTACAGGAATGTGTGTAGATGGTCA
The DNA here is from genome assembly GCA_013400775.1 of Chaetops frenatus. NCBI lineage: Eukaryota > Metazoa > Chordata > Aves > Passeriformes > Picathartidae > Chaetops > Chaetops frenatus. The sequence continues at coordinate 1,129,419 of VZTR01031395.1, forward strand.
CTGGAAATGTGCAATATAGAGATTTCCTTCCTGAACTATGTGTGGGTGACAGAAAACTCGATTCCTGCACTACCATTAGCCAACAAAATATTTTTCAGGGCTAGAAGAGAAACTGGGAAACTGTCACATTTCAGGTTTGCTGGGAACAATGTTGATTCAACATTCCTCCAGCACAGACCTTTTGTCTCTCACAAGGGATAGCAGAGCACTGTGTAACACTTTTATTCCTGCCAGTTTTTCTTGCAGGTGCATATAGTCAATCCACTTCCATTTCCTCTATTGCTCTCCCCAAAGGACCCACCTTTATTGGCTCTAAAAGCAAGTGACAGATTTCCCCCTAACTGAACAGTCTCAGGCACTTTCTTTATAAATAAGTTATTTTGGGAATGTTTCTGTATGTGATAAACTGGAAAAGGCTGTCTAATCTGTGGCAAGGCAGGAGCTACAGAGTCCAGGAGTTTTCCTGGAGGAGGAAGCCTTTGGGACCTGTATATTTTCCTATCAAGTGAGAAGCTGTTTGTGAGTTGGTACAAGCAGGAGCAAGATGCACAAAGGCTGATAAAAGTTACAGCAGAGGTGAGACATCTCCAGAAATAATCCAAAAAGGTAAACACCAAAAGAAACAAAAATTCTTTCCTGCCCACTGTTAGAAAACATTGATTTTTCTGACCAGTTCCATATATGATCTAATTTTATGCAATTTAATACAACAGATTCTGTACACCTTGAATTCAATTCCTGGGATGTACTGAATACAGCAGACACTGATTTAAAATCTCAGGACAATGCAAATTTCTACAAATAAAGACATATTTCAAAACTGGGTAAAACTTGAGACAGGAAAAGCTGTTCAGGTGCATCCTGAGCCTTTTGAGTGCAGAGACAGAATTACAGCCCCAAAGCCTGAGCTGGGATAAATGAAGTATTAAAACTGCACAGTCACAACGTGGTAAAATACAGTCAGCAAACAAAATAAAGACATCCCCAGAACCAAAAGTAGTAGTGTACCAATGTAACTACTGGAACTAGGTAAAAAATATATAAATTATCAGTCCTTATTCCTAAAAAATCACATTAACTTTCCTCACTACTGCTTCTCCCTGGAATAAGCTCGGAGTTTCCTTGTAAATGTATTAGCAGAACACAAGATTTCCTATAAATGTTTTACCACTAATTCTTTATTCTTCAGAAAATCAGACTCTGAAACAAAGCTATCCACCTCAAAATATTTTTCTAGAATAAATATTGGGCTAAAAAATAACAATTAAATTTCTCACTTCATTTGCCAAATGTGTATGCAAAATGTGCTCTAAAATACTGTTACTGTTGGTAAGATTAAATCAAACAAGCAAAAAGATAACCTAGAATTCTTTGATCTGAAACCTGCAGAGCCATAAAATGTTTGGACATGATAAAAATTTGACATTGTGGATAAGCTTCACATCTTTTATTCTTTTTCATAAAGAAGTGTCAGACAACTATATAAAAATAATAGATCAAATAAACATAGACACTGTTGTACACAGAGCATAAAACCTTAAAAAACCACTGAATAATTCAAGGGAACTCCAGCAACACTTGTAATTTACAACCCTTGCAATTTTTCATAAAGCAATACTTTTTCTAATTCTCATCTCTTTTCTCACCGGTGCCTCGGGAAAGAGAAAGGCAAAAATGGAAACCATAACTACAAATATTAAAGTGTTTGCTTTTAGTATCAGTGTAGTAAATATGCCATTACTCTTAGATGGTAATGCAATATGCAAACACTATTTGTCCCAGATCACTACAGTAAACAAAATTTTCAGAGACTATAATATTTTTCTCTCCTGCTATTTGCCAGATTACTTTGCAAAAAAAAAAAAAAAAAAAAAAAAAATTCTAATTTTTGAACATCTTCCCAATACAAGGTACTGTAAAAACAACATCACACACAGAATAAGAATTTTTTATCTCTTCTTGGGAAAGCACTCAGGTTTTCAGCAATGCCTTTAGCCTGGGTGTAGCTGGGTTTATTAGTTCTGCATGAACTCGAGGATGTCCCTATGACACCGCATTTGTCCTAAGGAAAGCAAAGACCTGCAGTCAGTGTTAGCTCTCAGCTGATCCTGGCAGCTGCTGTGTGACTTTAAAACTCACCATTTTTCTCTGTCTTGCCCCCTATTTAATATCCCTGTGCCCAAGAGTTTATGCACAGAGGAAAGAAGAGATCACCAAGAAAATCAGAGGCACTCAAAGTGACTGAAGTGGGAGTTCTATACCACAACTTGTTCTGTACAAGTAGCCACATCCTCATCTCGTTTTTACCTCCTGTACACATAATTTGTATGATCATATTTTGCATTACTGTTTGCTTGTTTTTAAGATTATTTTGTTTTCCATTTTTATATTAGTTTTCAGAACTTTTAATATGTAACAATCATAAAAAAGATTTCTGCAAGCTGGAATTTAGCTTGAAACAGGAGTCTACATATAATAATCAATGTGCATTTTATGTAACAAATCTTGTAATTTAAGATGTTTTAGACCAATGTAGAAAAATATCACAAGTAAAAGAAAAGAAAAGAAAAGAAAACAAAACAAAACTTGATTACGGACTCAATGCCAAAAACCACCCTGCTGTTCAAAATGATAAGAATATGTAATGAGTCAACAAATCAATTCTACCATTCTAAACCTGCTTAGCCACTCAGCCTGAAATACAGAATACACACAATTCTTGTATTTTTGGTTAACTACCCAAACAGCAGACAATTAGTGGAGCTGCAGATCTTCAAAAACCCCACAGAATTAGGTTAAAACCCACCTAAAATAGTGGAAGATTCAACTGAAGTTGCTCTTTCTCTTTCTTTCCAATTCACCTCCTTTATCAAAGCAGACACCAAATTATTTGACAGAATTTTAAGACCTTGGAAACATTTCCAGCTGTTTTCTCTCCCTCCTATGGTTTGGGTGGACAAAATTAAATGCCACAAAAAGAAAAGATAGATTAATCTTTGCATGTCCAATAAATCACTTCCCTTAATAAATTCATTTCTCTCAATAAAGAAAAGTGTAATTAATGATTCCAGTTGCTCCACTGTAGTTTTTCTGAACGGGATGTGTTTTATTTAACACGAAACCTTAATGCTGATGAGAAATTCCTTAGGGAAATTAAAGCTGGGGGAATATTTCCAAAGCTTCCATTGGAATTGTTGCTGTTCCTAGAACTGGGCAGGGCAGTCCAGTAAAGCCTCTTCACCTGTCCCCCATGTCACACCTGTGCTGGTTTCTTTTTATGGAATGATTTCCACTAAATGTTACATTTTGGTATCTGATGATGCACACTGAGTCACACAAAGCCTGCAGAGCAACAAAGATATCTCTGAGCTCTGGACTACACATTGAAAATCCTGAGAAAAAACACTCCACGTCCTCTCTCAGCCAAACCAGTTAGTTAATAATTAATAATAAATAACAATATCTCCCATTAATAACCCAGTCTCCACCTTCTCCTCCCTGCTTGCAGCCTGGACCACCCCTCCCAGCAGGCAATCCCTGGCTTTGTGGGATTTGCAGGGATTTTTCCCAAAGGCTGCCAAGGGACTGGCTGTCAGTGCTCCCCTTGTCAGAGACACCTGGCAGCCTCTGAGACTCTGCACAATTCCACGGCAGCCAGGGAATGTGGCTTTTTCTCCTGCTCCAGTGGGCCATGAACCGAGGAGCTCCTGAGCAAGCCTTGGCACAGAGCAGCAAAGCAGCTGTGGGGCCCTATTGTTGTGGAGAATGTGCATTTTGGCAACTACTAATCATGTATTTACTCTGAACAGTGAATCATCTTATACATTTATTATTCCCAGAATGTATTTACCCAACAAGTAATGGCAGCTCTAAATGAGTTTCTTATGTCCTGGAAAGAAAACACAAGCAGCAATTAATTAGTTTATTGTTATTTAGCAGCAATTTATTTATTTATTTCCCTGAGCCATTCATCAGATGCATCAAATATAGACTGGTAGGTAGCTTTTTCTGGCATTTATGGTTATAAAGTTCCTGGCAAAATTCCTTCTGAGCTATTCCAGAGGACCTGAACTGGGTTTGGGAAGAGATACCTAATTTTTTTCCTGAATTGGGAACAATTAAAAAGAACAAAAAAATAGATGGAGCAAGTAAAACAAACCGGTTCAGGTTGTTGGTTATCTATTCTGTGTTAAAAAGAAAACAAAACAAGAAGGAATCAGAGAGATGAAACTGAGATGTGATCTATTCACAGACAGAAAGTAAGGAGTCATTTAACTGTTTCAGATTTTTTGGACTGTGAGGACAATTATTCAGCACATTTTGGGTGAGGCAGGACAGATCACCAGACAGACATTAATCCTCAGCAGCTCACCTGATTAACAATTATTCCTTTTGCTACAAAATCCCTTTTCTAGAAAGCACAAGGTTCAGTGACAGATTCTGTGAGTGACCACACAGAACCATGAAAAAACCCAACTGCCCTGATGATGGCAATGCAACATGGATGATCATTAATTATGGAATTAATTCATTAGAAGCACATGGGATACAATTCTGGAGTTGCTTTAAATCCCAAATGGACCTGCAGGTGACATTCTCACCTTCACAAAGCCCATTGGTAAATTCTCAGCAGGAAGGAGTGTGGGGCTGCTGGGAGGGCACTGGGAAGTTATTTTAATGAGCTGTTAATAGCAATTATTCCTTATTACACCATGGCTAAATGAGAGAAGCAATGAGGTACAAACCTTACCTGCCCTAGGCTAAGCCTGGGGAGTTGGGACTTAGAGGGAGCAGGGAACTTTTGAGAGCTAAGCACAGTTAAATCCAAAAGGTGCATTCAAAATGCTACAGTCCCAGAGTGGCCTCGGGGAAAAGTGTTGAATTAAAACACAGGATACAAAACCACTGATGTTTATGAATGACTTCAAAAAGTACTATTTTTAAATGTTGTGATATAACATCTCAATAAGTAATTTTGTTTGTTTATTTTTAGCTCCAAATCCTTTCAGTCACTCTGACCTCCCCTTCTGTCTGTAGCTGGAATGCTGCCCTCACTCATCATCTAAACAGAGATGCACTTAATATTCTTTTGGGACTAACAAAAAACATTCAGGGCCTGGTTTTCTTGAAAGGACTACAATGATTTGTGCTCAAGTAGATTTAACTCATCATCAAAATATTTGGATTTGCAACTCAACTTAAATTTTATTTTCCATTTTATTGCCCATAGTCTCAGGAGCAGACTAATATTGTAAGGGCAAGCTGTATGGATTCAGAATAGTTTTTTTTTTTTGGTTTTTTTTTTTTTTTACGTTTTAAGGGGTTTTTTGTGTGTTTGTTTTTTGTTTTCTTTTCTTAAAACTACCTATGATGCTTATTGTTATTTTTGCTCCCCTGCTTCTCCAGCCTCCAATTAAAGGCTGGAACAATTTATTGAATTGTAAGTTCACTAATTGAATAGATATATAGACAGTTAAAAGCACTAGGATTCTCTACAGGGTTTGTTTATCAGTGTCTAAATCTTGGTTAACAGCCTGCTACCCTTCTAAATACACAACTATTTATTTAAGTATTTATGTACAATGTTTGTTTACCATGGCAACTGCTATATCAACTTGACATACACAGGAGTAGTTTTATTCAGATACATTTACCTCTTTGTTAGAATTCATCCATATTTTATGGTACTTAAGGAGAAATAACAACAAATTCTCAATATATGTTTCAACTTATGTGTAAGAGGCACTTGGCTATTTTCTTGCATAATGAATTTGACTAAAGGTGTTTGCCAACCACAGGAGTGGTCAAACAGCCAATTAAATCAGCTGGGGGGAAAATCATGGGAACCTTTGAATATTACTCAGCCTGTGGGGTTTCCATTAACAGTTATTTATTTTACTTTTTGAATTTATACCCTGATGTAGTTTTAAAAAGAAAAATGCATAGAAGAAAAATGTATAAATCCCTGCAAAAATCAAAAATACAAGGCCAGGCTGGATGGGGCTTGGGTGAGCCTGGGCAGTGGAAGGTGTCCCAGGGGCTTGGAGCTCAATGGACTTTGAGGTGCCCTCCAACCCAAACCACTCTGTGATTCCATGATTCTATATTCTAACCTCCCTCAGAAATTACCCTTCTGGAAGAACCCTGCCCACACCTGAACACAGCCTGACCCCAGAGTGGCAGAGAGCTCAAAACCCCTTCCCTGATCTCTGCTGCCACGACAGAAAGAGGTGGCACAACTGAAGTGACACAAAACATTGTACCTTCAGAGAATGGAAATGCTGGGCTGTGTCCTTGGCTACTGAAGGGACAGCAGCCACCTCCTTCCTCATTTACATCCCTGCAAATGGCCAGAGTTGCTAATTCCCCTGCTAGGTTTGCATATCTGGATCATGGGCAGAGCAAAAAGCAGAACTGCACCCTCACAGCTCACAGAAGTATAAACCCCCTGCTCAGAAACACCAAGGGGAATTGGGGATCTCCTCCTGCTTGGCCTGATTCACTGAATGCCACTGACATCTGATTTACCAGTGGAATCAGAATACACAGCCCTGGATGTGGCCAAAATGAAGGCAGACCCCAAAGGGAGCTTACAGGGTTAAAGAGAAGAATAACTACAGCACCAGGGGAAAGGAAAGGGGATATGATGGGCTCAGTAATTAAAGAAAGCAAGAAATAACTCAAGGCTGCAGCATCACGAGAGTACAGCACCAGGAGAGATTAGAGGCAGCAAGAAACAGCCTGGTCATGAAGTGTTGTATACACTGCTGAGTTTTCAACAGGGAATAATTCACTTATGTGATTCAACTCCTTCTCCCTCATCACAGCCAGAAACCGCCCTGAGTTAAACAGAGGACAAAATTAAGAGATTCTGTCAATGCTTCAATATATTCTGTACCAGCAGCCATACTCCGGTCCCTCCTGCAGTAAATGAGTAATAATAATGATAATAGTAATAATTAATATTAAACTCTTCATGATGTTTTATTATCTTCCAGTTCCATTAAGTAATTAATGAATTCATTAAGATTGCTAGTGCAAAAGCAAGCAAGTTACATAGAGACACACCCTGCAGGTCCAACACTTAATAATCTATTTTAACAGTACCAAAAAATTAACATTTATTTCTTAATATAGTAATGATCTAGTCCTACAGTTATGCAAGACACAGCTGAAAACCACTTATTTTTGGACTTCTTATCTTTTCAGAACTTGCTGTTGGGTTGTACAATCTCAGCTGGGAAAGCCTGCACAGGAATACATTTGTGCTTGCTTGAGATAAAAGCCCACCCTGATAAACACACAAATTTTGTAAGACAAAGCAGAGATGGACACAGGTCTGTCTGTCACACACAGTCCCAGCCATCACAACCCATTTTCTGGATCCAGCAGAGCAAATCCTGCAATTACACAGCAATAAAACCAGAGCAATCACAGCCTCAGAGGCCACGAGCAACAAGGGAAGTCCCAAAACCGCCAGCACCATGTCCCCACATCCCAGCTGCAGCTGAAACCAGCTCCAATATCTGACATTTCAGGTCAATATTCTCTTTTGTGTTATTAAATTCACTTTCACTTTGAAAGGGGCCCAGATGGGTCACCTTCACCCAATAAAACAGCTGGATATATTATTGATATTATTTGCATTCAGGCAGTTGGCCAGTGGAAAGTAAAACCAAGTGGAATTTTATCTTTTCTGGGAATACTGAACCCTGTGTTAAGTTTGGAGTTCATGGATCCTTTTTTTTTTTTTTTTTTTTCATGGCACCAAACTGATTATTCTAATGTGCCATGCTATTTTCTGCCTGAATATTTCTCAGTTTATGATTGGCAAGACTGAATTATTTAGATCAGATTTGAGATCTTTCACTTCCATTTTGTTACATTCGAGTTTCAAATGCAACTTTTGCTTTCACTTTATATCTTGATTTATGAAGAGAGTAAAAACATAAGAGCTGCGCTTTCTCTTATTTTCCATTTAATATTTTTGGCAAGGTCACAACTTTCTCCTCTTCATGCTAATGAAATGCAAAACCTCCTTAACTGAGTCAAACTAATACTGCTGAAAAAGAGGAAGAAGTAAACACATCTTCTACAGAAAAAAGAAAAAAAAGGAAAAAAAAAAAGAAAAAAAAATTGGTATTTTTTGAGCTTTACACCTTATTTCCTTCTTTCATTTACTCACTTTCCAAAAGAAGACACAAAGAAAGTTTTGCCTTTTTGCCTGTTGGTTCTGTGCCTGAGCAGCTCACCTCTGGAGAGACACAGAGCTTGTAGCAGGCAGTGTTTTAAGGCCATGTTTCTAATTAAGTGAACAGGTGGCTCCAGCCAGCAGGAACCACTGAGCAAACAAACCCAGCGAGGGCTGGGACTTGTTGGAGCAGATGGTGTGGTCTTTGTACTTCTTTAATGAAGATTGTGCCTGAGCTCTCTGTTGGCTTTAATAGAACACTTTCCTCATCGTTTGTGCAACTGCCTTTGCACCCGAATAAAACAAAATGATTTCTGCGTTAGAAAGGCAACACATTCTCTGCACCCTTCAAAGGTGTTCAAGCACAGCCTGATGTGCTAAGCTGTATTGTGGATGACAAAATTCAGCTGGAAGGTCAGAGCACACCTAGCACTATTACCTGCACCCATTCCCACATTATCAACTGGTTTAATACTCGTGGTCATGCCAGAAATCACCTTGGAAAACTTTGCACAGATAAAAAAACTCTGGGTCTTTAAAGAGCAGGTAGACATTTATAGATTTTTAACATTCCCTCGCCAGCTTCTGTTTCTAAATTAATCTATCAATGATTTAGAATACATTTCTTAAATTATAACCTTTCCTTTCTAGATTTATGTGAGCATATTCTAAATCAGAGTTCATATTAGGAATGGGATGATTTGTGCAAACGTTTTCCGTGAGGATCGTGGTTCTATCTTGCATAGTCACATTTCTTTAGGAGAAGGTGGTCAGAAAGAAAAGCAGATTTATAAGAAGAATTCTACTGGGAAAATGACCATTCCAGCTTGAGTAAGGATTAAAAAGAAATATAGAGAACAGAATGGGGGAAATTTCCAGTAAAAATTCAGTAATCAAATCAGAAACTGCAATAAATTACACTTAATACAGTCCAGTATCACCATAGGGAGCTCATTAGTTTATGAAGTATTTGTACACACAGTCTTACATTCAAAATTTCCTAAAATTCACCCATATGTAAGACAGTTCAGATACCTTCCAGGGGTGAACTGCAATCTGGTTTTCCTAACTCAGGAGCAGCTGGGGTTCACCTGAGGGTTTAGACCCCGCCTTGGGCCATGGCAGTTTCTGGGGAGCAGAGCCAGCCTTCCAGAGCACAGCTTTGGGGTAGTGCTGGGAAGTTCCACAGGAGCAGGGATGCAGCAAAAGTAACCCAGGGAGCAGAGAGAAAAGAAAAACAACCCAAAAAATATGTGGACCCTTGGGCTAAAGAAACACCATGAACATTGTGGATAAAACCTGATAATTTCCTAACTCATATTTTGTGGTTCTATTTTTTTTTTTCTTTTCTCTCTCAGAAAGGTTATGAGAACACATTCAAATCTGATCCATAAATCTCCAATTGTCAGAAAAGAGACAGTGATTTCCAAATTATGTAGCTGTCAGGTCATTTTTTATTTTCACAAATTTCGTTCTATCATTAGGGCAATTAATATCCATAGTGGGCAACATTTATGGCAGCTGAAGGCCAGGCCAGGGGCCTTTTATCTCTAAATGTACTGAAAAATTATTCTGGTTATATCAAGTGGAGTAGATATTTGGAAGAATGAGTGATTAAGACAGCAGCTGAGGGTGCCAGCTGTTTTTATTACATCCTTGTTCCTGTTATTTTAACTTTTACGTTTGCTAACATGCTATGGTAGAGTTTGGCCAGACGTCCTGGGTTTAAATAAAGACATGGACACTCATAGAAACAGAAAAGATGGATGGACCAGAAAACAGGAGTAGAAAAGCACTATTTTAACTCCAGCACTTTTACCAAGACTGCTACGTGGTTGCTGTACCATCACATGGTAATTAATTGAAAACCATATTCCACCCTATCTTTGTGCACAAATTCAATTGATAAGGAAAAATAAAGATACAGCATGACCCCTTCTGCAGAGAAATACTCCAAGATGTGATCATTTGGTCAGAATACTGCAAGATTCATGGTACACACAGCTCATTATTCTTACTCTTCATATCACTGAACTTCTCTTGCTAGCTCTGTTTATTTTTCACTGGAGTAATTCTGTGGGGAACTTCAAAGCAATTAGTTCAGGAGCACACGTTAAAGGGTGAAGGGTTTCAATGTTGCAGCAATGTAAGATAACTACAGATCACAAAATCTGTCATGGAATAATGCAATCAAGAACAAAGCAAATTGAAGCTTTGTTTTCAGAAGATAAGAATGCAATGGAATGCATCAGTAGCTCCCCTTGCTTCTTGTGCTGTCTACCTAAATGAGACTCCCTGCTTGCATATTTCAAAGTCATTGGGTAATTATCCTGGAGCAAAACTGCATTTTGGGTGCTCTGATTTGAACATAATGATGTGACTATAATTCGAACAAATTGGAAATATGCGAAGTTGAATACTTGATTTCAGATATAATCCAGTAATTAAAAACATAACAAGTCATTTAACAGGGATGCTGCCATTGCTGCTGAGGAAGAATGCTAATTGTAGGGCCCATATCTCCCCCATATTTGCAGTGCTTAACAAATCAAAATCCAATGACAAAAATAATGAATTTAAAGGGATATTTTCCAGGCTTTTTAACCATGCAGACAATACTGAGCAAGAAAGGAACAAGGTGGACTAAGCAGTCATCCTTGCAATGTCAATTTGATATTTACTATGCACTTCCTGTACAACAGAAAATAATATACCAGTGTGTAAAGTTACACAGATAATATGCAAGTATAATAAATATAAGGAGATCATCAAACACAAAATGAATGTTGAGGAATATTTATTTTAAAAATACACTGTTGGTGTTAACCTGATAATTTATTATAGAGTCTTTTTGCTGTCCATTCACCCAGTTAGGACATATTTCTGCTGTTTTTGAGAGGGTGAATGAATGATATTTTCCCTTAAGAGAGGGTCATGATTCTGGATGCCATTCAGGCAGCAGCATTTACAAACACTTGTAGGAGCTCTCCGTGGGGCAGCTGCTCCCAGGCACTCCAGGTTAATATCACTAAATGTTCTTCCTCTGGCAGACCAAGCATCCCTGGGAAAAAGACCTGCTCCAAGCATGCTGCAAGTGTACTGAAAATAAATATATATTCAGCAGTTCTGCTCAGCCATGAAGACACTTCAACAGTGACCAAAAAGAGAGGGTGAAGGATAGGAACGTTTTCCAGGTCAAATCTGTGATGTGAGAACTCAAATGAAAGCCACCTTTCCCAATTCCTTGTTCCCTCAGCAGCCTGTTTGATCACAGAGGGAAACTGTGCTTTCACATGGGGCACTTTGCCTCCAGAATTTGTTCCAGTGTTGTCTATTTTTCGACCCCTCCTGCTACAGGGAGAGTTTAAAATCCATATTTCTTTGAAATGCAACATGGTGCTTATATAGGAAAAATATTATTTCCTATTGACAGGGATGCTCACATCTGTGAGTGTCATTGCCTCCCAGCAGTTCAAAATCTGCAGCTCTGGTGAGACCAGACTTAACATTCTAATAACAAGCACTGACATCTGCTGAGGTTTTAAGCACAGACTGAAGTTACTTTGGAGGGATGAGTTGTTTGTACAGATAATGATCCACAGACTTTGAGTGAATCCACTGATGCTGACTGACCCAGCCCCATTTATCCTTCTTAAAAATCTGTGTTTATTTCCTCGATGTACAGACCAAACCTCTCCTGAAAGTCCCCACCAGCTTGTTGTAATTGGTGGCTGATATAAGAGCACTGAATCATATTGCATTCTGCAATATTTGATGAGACAAACCCATCAGCCTCTGCCTTACTTTATTTTTCTCATTGTGACACAATTCTGCAAATTGGTGCAATGCCCATGATAATACCTTTTCTCAGGATAGTTAAACCTGCCAATTGGTAATTAGCTATTAACATCTGTGTTTTGTTCAAACATTTGTCTCCTGTAAATATTCTTGAATAGCTGAACCTTTGTTAGAGTAGAGAGCAGAGGAGGGATTATGGATGTTACATTTGGCTGGGAATTGGACTCTGTATTGCCCATCACTTCTCCTTTCTTCAAATAAAAAAGGCAGTGTTGTAACACAATAGTTCAAGGCTACAGCATTTCTGAAACAGAACTGCTTGAACGTGACATAAATAATGCAGACTATCTAGGAAAAAGGAAATCAGAAGAAATCTGGGTATATTATCAACAGAAGCCTTGGAGAAGGAAGTATCAATAGAGAACTGACACAGCTGATTGCCAGGACAGCACTGGATTTACCTCTGTTACTCCAGATAATTCACATTATGTGGATCTTCAGAATGATAGACTGAAGGGCTTGGAGAAAGTCCAAATGCATCAGGAAATGAAGAAAAAAAGTAGTTCTAGCACATGAATTTCTAAATTATTTACCACTCTCAAGCATTAATCATTTCATTAATTTCAGATTAAATAGTGCTCATTTGACTCCACTACTGTCCACAGAAGAAAATGAATTTCAGTATACTGGCGAAGAATTCTTAAAAGGTAAATATCATGCCAAAATAAAGGAGAACAAGTAGGGAACACAAAGAAATGGAAAAACCACGCCAGTAAGAGATCTGAAAATAATTTTAACAATAAAACTCAGTCACAAGAGCACCAATCAAAAAGAAAATATGATGGTAAAATATTGTATGCACTGCACATAAAATGATAATATTTGTGGCCAGGAACTGGCTCAAAAATAATAAGAAGAAATTTGGAATTCCTCATCCTCTCTTATTTTCTTTCTCCAACTAAACCTTACTATTTGTTAATTATTTTTCGTATTAAGTAGTGGTACTGAACTTCTAAATTTGTAGACACTGGGCTCCTAAACGTTCAGAGCCTTGCTATTCTTGTTACACCATGACAAGTGGAATTTCATTTCTCTTTTCCTTTCTTTGAATTGCACTTCCCCATGATGCCACTCTGGAGGTTACTGAAATGATTGTTCATGCCCCGAATATCTGGTTAAACAGAAATGTGTGATTCAAATTATTAACTAAAATGAAAAGAGGAAAGATGACAACATAAAGGGTCTTATTTTTAATTCTCTTTGCAAATCTCAGCAGTTAAAAACCAGATGAATAGGAATCAGTTAAGGTTCATTACTGCTGCAATCCATCCAGAGGAAGGGGAAGAGAGAAGCTCTGGTACATTGACTTTTACACTGTGACCCTGTAAATAATGTTCTTGTTAAAGCTGTGACTTCTTTCAACCCCCAGCTCCTATGATTCCTATAATAATATATTAATTTTTTACACTGCTAAGTGCTGCTAAAGGCATAGCTGAGGGATATCAAATTGAGAGCATTCCTTTAAAAATCCCAGCTGCACATTCCAAATGTTTAGCCACGATGTGACTCTGTAAACAAACGAGAGAACGGGGCCGTCTGTCAAATCCACAACACTCCAAAGGAAACCCCAAATTTCTAACGAGTCTGACACAGCTGCCACGATTCCATCTCCTCTTCCCACATGGCAGGGAGTGGATTTCCAGCTTTGGGATCACTGGACCAATGGCTCTGTGGTTCAGGCACCAGCACTGAGCCTGTCACCTGCACAGACAGCAGAGGGGAGCCCTGGCACCAGGGAGGGGCCTTGACATTGGGTTTGTCCCCACAAAAACATTTCCATCCTGTCCTAATTCTGGTTCACTTGCAAGAAGAGATGCAGAAATTAATTCAAATGTCGTGAATGATATCAGGAAAATAGAGATGCTTTATTTTATTTATTGAAATATAATGTAATGATTAACAATTCCTTCCCTGTGGTGTTGTGTTAAAAGGGATTCTCTTTTGATGAATGTGCAGGTTGGTTTGAGAGAAGCCTAAACTGGTGAATACTGGAAACTGTCAAATATACAGGAGGCCTTTTACTCTTGTTTAACCAGTAGCATCTCAGCTGCACAGTGGGTAAGCCAGAAACTGGAATGATGATTTGAAAAGACAATTAGATGTTAAAAATCACTGCCCATCTCATCTGCCAAAGATGGGTCTCTGATGCGGGCAAAAATTAATTTCCATTGAGAACAAGGTCCTGCAAATGTCTCAGCTGCAGAACTTAAGATATTTTCAATATATAAAAGTCTAAACCAGAATGATGGGGTTTTCTCCAGTTCAAGATACAGAACTTCAAATTCTCTTATGTAAAAATAAAACAGTCAAGCAATAAATATTAATTATGTCTTCTAGAGTCTTCTTCTTAGAGAACTTCAAATTCTCTTATGTAAACATAAAACAATCAAAATAAGTAATAAATATTAATTATGTCTTCTAGATGATTCTTCTTCCTCTCATTTTAATATTTTACCAATACAAGTTACAACTCTCCCCTCCTCACCTGCTGAGGAGTTTGTCCCCAAGTGCACTGTAAATCTCTCCAGCCTGATCTTGTAGCTCCTGGTCCTTGTTTTAGTCTCCTCCTCCATGTAAAAAAGTTGGCCTCACTGACTTTTTGCAACTTTCCTGACACAATTTTGAGCAGCCTGATCCCCTCTGAGCCCCATCCTTGCCAGACTACACAAGCCCCACACTCCATATTTAAGGTTTCCCCACTTCTCAATACCTTAATGATCTCAGGGTCCCAAACTCAAACGTAATATTCAAGATATCACCAGCAGCACTTTTCCCAGCTGGGAACAAAGCCCAGGCCCATCTGCTTTGATGCAGGGTATCAGATAATTGATAGATTTATCTGAGTGTAAAATCCTTACCTAAACACCTTATTCAGACCCAAAGTAAGAGCCTGCACACGGATTGAGTGCTTTCATAGCAAAAACAGGAGTTTTCCTGAGTTCCTCAGGGGATTTCTGTGTCTCTCTCTGAATCACTGAGACCAAAGCCTGAGAAACCTCTTCCCCATTACAAAGGTTCAAAACAGAAACAAATATCAGAACAAAGACAGACTGTACCTCATCCTATTAATGCTGTGCAAAATCAACCTCCTAGAGCTTTCTAGGGCTTGTGACCATGCAGTCAAGATGCCTCTGGTGATGGACAGAAATTTCAGGGTTTCCTCCTAATTTTGTAGCCATTTCTTATTTTCGTTCTCTTTGCTTTTGCTGAAAACTGATTGACTGTAAAAGATCTGCTTCAATGTCAGTCTCCTGTTACCGGCTGGGAAGTCACTTTGTCTTACTTGCAGCCACAAGGAAACTCGAGATAATCACCCTGTGACAGCCAGACCCAGCAGACAGGAAGAAAAACAAATCTCCTTTTGTTCCTCTGCTCTGCCCTTTTCAGCCCTTACCGAATTTCCAAACAGTGAAAGGAAGAACATTCCCTTCCAATTCCCTTAATGGCTGGACAGCCAGTAGGAAAGCTCATTTTCAGCTCATAAAGCATATTTTCAGCATAAAGGTGGAGTTTTTCACTTCTCTGCTACTAGAAATATAATCTACAGTTTTCATTGATCTGTCCCATTTTGGGGGGAAATATTCTCTTCACTTTTTTAGCTGAGTATCTCAAAGTACAGTTGAGCTAGAGAGGAGCACTCCAGAGTGAGGAATCCAACAGGAAAAACTGTTCAAAGAAGCAATGCTGTGACATAAAAATCTGCAAGTGAACAGTGTCAATGCCATGTAATTTAATTGCTAATTTCTATAAACACCCCAATGTAAATCAGAATTTCTACTGGAAATGGATTTCCTAACTAGAAACACGGGGAAAGAAGCATAAAGAAGACAATCTCCTTTCCCTTCATTGCCTCTGAGCTGTTCCTTGCTTCCATAGGTGCTGCTTCTCATTTAACAGAGACATTAGCATAGAAATAATCTGCACCAAGTCTGTCTCAAAGCTCTGCTCAGTCCCAGGAGTTTTGGATGCCTAATTATATTAGGATCACAAGTAATTTGAGTCATTATATTTTAGATTCAGATGAGCTATAGAAAATACAACTTAATTTCTATTAACAGATAAACAGTACAAAAATATTATCCCCCTTATTTTCACATAATATTGAGAGTTTTCCACTGCTGTTCATTCAAAGACCTGGAAAAAAGGTTTGAAAAAAGCCACTGACACCTGCAGATTTTTAGTAAAACTACCATGTCCAAATCAGATCAACTAGATACAATTTCACATTCCACATGGCATGTTACCTGTAAGGAAACAGCTAAATGTAATTTTTGTCAAGTATACCAATAAATCACAGATAGTTACTCAGAACTCTCTTAACAAAACCAAACCAAATAAAACCAAATTATTCTGTACTGGAAGCACTATTTTGTAATTCCCACATCTCAGACTCTATTAGAAGGTCATAGTTTTATCTACTAAAAAAACCCCAACTTTGGCCAAGACCATCATAAAATTGGCAATAAATCTGAGATTTTATATAAAGAAAGGGCAGGTTAAGGATGCTTTGCCAACCAGTGTAGTTATTTGTTGAAGCCTTCAACGTTTCTGAATTTCTGCAAACCTGAAAGTAATAAGTCAGTCAGCCAGACACAGTGTTCCAGAGCCATGAACCAGTCAGTAGGAAAAAAAACCAAAAAAAACACCAGTAATGGGCATGATGTATTGGTTAGAGCAGATACTCCTAGATCATTTATTTAGCTCTGCCAGAAATTAGTATGTCACCTTGAACAAATCAGTAGGCTAAAAACCAGTTTAAGGCACCATTTTCCTACGGGGCATAGGTACAAATGTAGTTTAAATCTCACAGATTTTCAAATGTAAATAATTAATGGAGGTTCTTTTGCATTTGTATGTTATTTTTAAAAAATAGCTGCAAGAATATTAGAAATATAGCTTCTGTCTAGAGCTTCCAATCCAACTTGCACTGAATTTTGTTTCTAGCTCCTTAGGAAGGATGTCAAAGCCAACCTTTAATGCTACAATATTTATTTCTGTTGTGTTTGTTATGCTGTAGAGCAGAGGATTTGCTTTGCAGTGCCACTGCAGAGCTGTGTAACAGCCAAGAGCAGGACACAGATATGGAGCCTGAGTACCTCAAATTCTCTCCACTGCCTGATGTCCAGCTGTGGGAGAAAAGGGGAGGAAATTTTTAAATGTGGTTTGGGCTCTAACTGAGGGCTCTGTAAGAAAACCTTTGCATTTAAGGCAAAAATATTTGCCCTAATTTCAGTGAGTCTGCTTGTTCATGAAATCTCCAAAGTGGTCAACTTGAAAAAAATTTAAAAATAAAGTAGGCTTTGGAAGAATTGTTATGAGGTTTTCTGCAAGCAATTGATTTACCTTTTAAAGTTTTTTTTTATCATGAGTTGTCATGCAATTGTATAAATGATTTCTATGTTGAAAAACTACTCTGTTTCCATGTACAAGAATTTTTCATCTTTGCCCACATTCATCCATCCGTGGATAGATACAATACTGTGTGGCTTATTTGATCAAGCATATAAAATAGAAAGTATTAGATAAAATCAGTTTTGATATATTCACTCATGCCTCTCCTCTAACAGCCATTTTGAAACAAGATAAATGGTGAGAAAAATGTGGGTTTTTTTACTTGTAAGTTATGCTGCAAACTTCACTTAAGGTCCCCTGAAACCCTTCAGACACCTTGGCACCACTGCAGCACAGCCTTAGCTAAACAAGCACTCAGCATTTCAAAATAAAATATTCAATTTTGATAACACAACATGTGTGTGTAAAATGAGTGCCACAAGTAAAACTGAGTGGGTGATCAGATATTGTTTTTATGGTTTGAGTTTTTTTGGTTTTGTTTTTTTACAGAAGTATTATAGAAATACCAAATTCAAATAATTTACCCAAAGCAGTAGAGGACAGCAGGTTGAACTTCCAAGCACTTAGGAAGTTCTTAAAGGCTCCTGTGGTAACTCTAGTGATGTTAAAGCACATCCCTGTAATTATTTGTGTCATTTCCATCTTATCCATGTGCATCTTCATTAATAAAGCTTTGGGATGAGAGCTTAAAAAGCATCCACATCTCCAGCCAAGCTCTTGACTTTGACACACTCACTGTATCAATCACAACCCATTTTCCTTATTAAAATGTTGTTTTTCAGGGTTTCTGTACCACATACTTCATTACAACTAATTAAAATATTTAAGCTGTCTAACCTCCCCCCCAAAAAACCTTATTTTTTTCTCATCCTCATGTACAGTGGGTGTTTTTGACAGCCCAGCTTTAAGAAGAAAGTGTTTACAGCAATCTGACTTAAGCCCCACTTCAAATAATAAGGTTGACATGGAATACCCCTGGTGAATCCTTATTTTCCAATTCTATTTTCTCATCCTAAAGTTAATAAAACTTTATGCAACCCATTTCAGTAGGGTCTTTTCAAGGCTCCAGGTTGACATTGCCTCTCAGATCAAAAAGGAACAATTCAATGCAGTTCAAACAGGTTTCAGAAATGGGATGTCAGCAATGCAGGGTGACTGGAAGGAGCTCAGGGATAATCACAGCTGACTCCCATTCACTCATTCACACTGAAAACATTTATCATGAAACTTCCTCTTAAATGAAACTTTGCAATCCATCAGCAATATCTGTCAGCTGAAGGGAGGAGTGACAGAATTGTCCCATATAAGTCTTGCTCATTAGAACTTGGATTTTTTTTCCTTCTCTTTAAAGGAAGGATGTCTTATGATTAAAATATCATTATAAATGAGATGGTAGCCTGTCATGTGGAAAATTGAGATTCTCTGGTTCTGGTGAGCTGCCTCCCAGCCTGAGGGGTTTTAGCTTCCTTAAGTGACAGGCCCTCCTGTCTCACTAGTTTACACATTTAATTTTGCAATAACTGTTTTCATGTAGACTTTTTATTGTTTAATGTGCTCCAAGACACAAAATGTGCTTGTTGTCTGTTTTCTTTTATTACCATGCAGTCACATGTATCTATGATCTTACAGCGTTCTATATATAGCAAAATTCTTTGAGTGAAGACATAAAAATCCACAGACATTACCCTCAACTGCAAAAAGAGTTTATTTTTCTAGAATGACTAAAATGTAAAGGAGCTGAACAAGCATTAGATTTTTATTTTTGGAGGCTGTCTTGTTTTTGAATGTAAAGTTTCACCAGCTACACTGCACAGTTTCATTAGTGCACCTTTTTTTTTTCAATTCTTCCACGATTTTAACATAGATTAGATTGACAGTAACCACATTTTTCCTTCAGGGCAAAAATATATGTTTTCCTATTAGATTTTGAAGGGATAACATCAATGGTTGACCTCAATTTTGGCAGACTATTTTACTAACTGCACTCCTATTATATTTGCCAATCAGTTAAAGCACTTCTGTCAGACCCAAGCACTTTACCTCTATCAGCTGTGATCTAAGGGGGTCAGGTCCTCTAATTTTAGAGGGTTTTTTTTTTATTTCTTCCTCTTCCAGGAAGATATCAAAAGACCAAGTTTTAGTGACTGATAGTCAAGGGACAAATTCATACTCCAGTGTGAAACCCAAAGGAATATCTTGGATATTCCAAAAAATTCCAAGAAAGGAGAGAGAACAAGAGCAACTTCTGGGATATCCACTCAGCATCAGAGATAAAGAAGTTTCCTGAGTGTTTGTACCTTCTCCTAATTTCCCACATCATAATTGCCTAATGGCACAGTGAGTCATGGAGCCCCAGCTCCAAGCCAGCAAATCCCCCTGAAGCCAGAGAATGTTCCCTGTCAATGTCAGGGTAAATCAGGCCCTTGGTGCCTTTTCCTTAACCAGGCTTTACTAAGATTGCAAATTAAGTGCTTGGATGAGGGTACCTAACTTTGTTTCAGAGAAATAGAGTGGTGTGAAGATGGCATTTCTCCATTTAGAGAGAAGAGAAAAGTGGGAAATAAAAGAAGAGAGCGGGAATCAGACCCCTTATGGTTTCCAATACAGCAAATATTAAATTCTTTCTTCATGAAAGGATGTTGCTCTGAGTTACTGGAAAGCTTCATTTCAGCCAGGTACCAAGGCAAATGTCAAACCTGGCTGTGTTTAGCAAAATGTGTAACTCAGAAATAGGCAGGCATTAAAGGCAATGAGGTAAAGAGTGCTACTACAGAATTCACCTGAAGAAACTGAAATAGCCATCTCAATTCAAAATGCTAAGGAATCCACATTTCCCAGATATGCTTGCAAATGATCCTTGATTTAAAATGGGGAAGAAAAAGTGTTGAACCTTGTTTGTATATTACTTAAGAGGATAAATTAATGGGATAAATTATTCATTTTGAACTACTCACTGTGCTTTACTAATTATGACAGCAACCACAATGCAGGAATTCTGTACATTTCAGTGTCACATAGAGATGTGAGGACAAGCTTGGAGATGCTCTGCAGGCCAAAGTGAATGGTAGGGGAGATAATGAAAGATGCTTTAATAGCTTTTCAAAGCTGCTAAGATACTGTCAGGTAGCGGGGCACATCTTGGACAGCCACAATATCCAATACTATGTTCTAAATATTCATTTCCTGTAGCTTTGCTTTCATTTTGCCTTCCCTTTCTTTTGCTTTTCCTTNCTGGTAATTGCAAACCTCTTCAGATAAAACATCACCACCTGACAGGAAGAAATATTTATGTTTGGGATTCACTACGTTCACTTGGCGATGAAGGAGTTTTTTACAGCTTTTCTGACTAATAAAAAGCAACACAAATATAAAGAGGAAATTATCTGCAGGAGCATGACTTGTAGCAAAGCAGGCAGCTGAGATGATCTATGTTTACCACTTCCCATACAGTATGGAAAATACCAGGAGATGGAGCCTTCTGTGACTCTCATACCTGGATTTTTATAGCAGCAGAACCCCTCAGTTCTGCAGCTGTGTAATTGAAAAAGAACACTGAGGGTGTTTGCATTAGACACAAACGAGAAGCTGGAATAATGTGGAATAAAACATCTTTGCAGATGTGACATAAAAATAATAATCTCAAATAAACAGTTCTGATCTCTCTACCTGCCTGAAGCTCATACAACAGAGCAGCTGGAGTGAGTGGGAATCAGCTAATATAATAACATAATAATATGGTAATATGTATAATAATAGTAGATATTGAATAATTTAGGTGTTACTTTAATCCTCACAATGGTGATATTCAGACACTCAAACACAAAGACTTTGCCATTTCTAATTAATAACACCTCATCAGTGAGTTAAGAATGCACAGTAAATATTCCTCAAATTAAAATTAAAAGCTGAAATACCTATAAAACATTGAAAAATAACTTTGGTTCTGATGGCCTTGACAAAAAGCTGGATGGAAAAATTCTCTTCAGCCTTGCTTTGGATGTCCATTTTTTGCCAAACAGATGCATTCCAGTTCCACACTTAGCAATGGTTGGTTCTTTGGAAAGAGAGTGACAAATGCCTGCTGAACTTTTCTCTTAAAACTTAACACCCAAGATCAAAGACTAATTCAATTAATTCTAATCTCTCAAGTTATTAGATCTGGGGGCTTTATTATTAACATTTTTTTTGGAGTTTAATCCCTTTTACAATGACTTATGCAGGCACATAATATCCCAAATGATAATCACCATGTTGCAAATTCTAATAAATTTTTATCTAACACGAATCATATATAAAGCTGTCAGTTTAGCTCCCTCTCTGTGGAAAAGAAACAGAAAATCTTGCAAATGATGGAAACAAAGGGTGATAAAGACTACAGATATCAGTCCACTATTTGCAACTAATCATTTATTCAGAGATCAGAAATTGTTTCCAAGCAGAGACTGGGGCAGTTCTTGGCACTGAACATGATCCTCTTTCAAGCAACTCGGCATAAAAAAGGGATATAAAGCATCCCAAGGACTGTGAAATGCAAAAATAGCTCTCAGCTGCCTTTTCTCTCTACAATGCCTGGAGTCAGGAGAGGCAAGCCCTGACCTCACAGAAGTCAACAGAATTCCTGTCATTGCTGCTAGCAGGACCAAGCTTTATCACTGTTTTTTATTAATAATTCATTCTTTAGAATGGCTTCATGTGTATTTTGACAGTGGCTTTGATTTTTCCATTGAAGTGAAAAGATGACAAAGATCTGGAGAATGGTACCAGCTCTGATGTGAGGATAAAAACTGATTGAGAAAAAAATCAGACCGTGCTCATGTTAAGTTCCTACTCTGGCTAGCTACTAGTTCAGTTCCACTTGAACTTTTAATTAAAACAGTGTTAGAAAAAAGAGAAAAACATAATGAAAACTTTTGTTTCATGCACAAAAAGGAAGCATTTACAAAAGTGTCAGAGACTGACCCAGAAGGATCATGATTAAGGTTTATAATTAAAGCTCATGATATTATAACCCTTCTTACCCGAGATGTTCTGGAATCTCATGACATTTGCATAAAGCACACTTGCATATTATACCAAAATAAGATACTAATGTGATACTAATAATAGTAGATAACCATCTACTTATTGCTCAAGTTCTGCCCAGCCATTTTGCACATTTTTAGCAAAATTTCTCCCTCATCCTCTGAACTGAGAGAATTTGTGCCCTCCCTCAGCCAAGGCAAGGTAGGTCATAACAATGTTGGGCACATCTGAGCTGATTTTAATGCAGCCTGCAGAGGTTAATTTTGTCAGCCATGATTTTGTAGAATGAAAAGTGCTGAGGCCCTGGCAAAGGGTGCCCAGAGGAGCTGTGGCTGCCCCTGGATCCCTGGCAGTGCCCAAGGCCAGGCTGGGTGGTTTGGAGCAGCCTGGGACAGTGGGAGGTGTCCCTGCCCATGGCTGGGGGTGGCACTGGATGAGCTTTGAGGTCCTTCCCAACCCCAACAAGTCTGGGATTTCCATGATTTGGTGAAATGGAGCCCAGCAGAGCTGCCACCACACAGCTGTGCCACGCTGAGATCTCTGCACTCACAGTCAGGGCTGCCAGTCCTGGTACTTATTGCAGCACTACAGAGAACAAGGCATGGCACAAATCACACTTTTGAGTCTGTTGGTCTGTCAGGGCTCACACCTGAGCTCTCAACACAGTGACTCCCTCCGTGACATTATTCTGGTAGTTGCAAAACACAGCATTATTCCATTATTGAATGGGATGGATTGACCTGGATAAGAAGAAAACCCTTTTCTGTTGACAGTGTCTCAATGCAACGAAAAATCTGTCAGGGGTTATTTCCAGTGAAACTGAAAACCAAGCAGCTTCTAATCTTTCACAGAACAAGGTCAATTCATGCAACAAGCCTCCTCACTTGCTGGATTTGCAAGGAAAAGAGCCCAGGGCTGGAAGTTGTATCTTGAGTTGGGAGTTGGATGCTGATGATCCTGGTGGGTCCTTTCCAACACAGAATATTCTGTGATTCTGATTCTGACTTGCATGGATACATAACAATGACAAATTCCACAAGAATTTTCACTATTACTTTGCATCAGAATTCTTATTTATAAAGCATCACAAAGCACTTTCAAATTTGGGAATGCAAAATTATTATGAGAACAAATGATTATTAGCACAAGAATTATTAGGATATCAGAATAACCAATGATTATATTTTAGACAAATTGAAATATACTGAATATCTGTTAAACAATATCTGAGCCCAGTGTATTTATTTTGATATTTTGTCAGTCATGTATCTGTCCAGCAGGCAGATGCTGTTAAATTGTATTTGGAATATTACATACACTGTGAATGGATGTATGAATGGAGGTTTGGGAATTGTGTGCTTTCATTTAGGCTTCCCAGCTCATGGTTTGGATAGATGCTGGGAAGCATTTATCACAAATGAGAATAAACTGATGGCAAATTCTAGACATTGTCACAAAACTCTGGACTTGATGTGATGCCAGATAAGTATTTTCCTTCTTCTGGAGAGAATATACACTTCAGGATTTAAAAAGTCACTTTCTCTAACAACCTAATGCTGTTGGAAAAAACCAGCCACACTGACCCAGATGGAAACAGTTCATGACCTTAGGAACTGGGGGGGGAGGATGTGGGGAGCAGTTTGATGTAGTCTCATCCATCCTAAATGACATCTGATGTTAGTTAAGTGTCAGTAAAATTTAACAACCTCTTCCTATTGTAAAAGAATTGCTTCTGGAGAATTTAAATAGCTCTCTTAAGATGAAAAGTGTAAATTGTTTTGGAGGCACCAGAGATGACACCAAACTCCTCTGAGTCTGCACAAGAACTCAGTCAGCTCCACGCCCAGCCAGACTGAGCTGTGTCTCAGCAGCTCCCCTGAGGTATCTTTGCACAAACTCTGGAGCAGAGCAATGAATTCCCTCCCCACATTTACCTCCAAACTGGCCTGGGATATTCAGATATTCCTGCTACTTCCAAGCTCTTTGAAAGCTGAGCATTAACGTCCACAGCTTGAGTTGCTTAAACACCCCAGTCTGTAAAGTACTTTTGGACAGATTGCTAATTCTTTTTTAATTATGGATGTAATACAGCACAGACAAAATTAGACATGTTTTATTTGGAATGTTAAATATCGATAATGCTGGTGAATAGAGCAAAGAATTATTGATCAGCTGTCAAGGGTGGTTGGTAAATGGTCTGTGTGTTTAATCAATGAGTTAGTACCCTGAAGAGAGTGGTCCTTAAAGCTCTTAGCCAAGCTTAGAGACTGACAGCTTTCTGTTCTATTTTCAACTTGCTAAGTGTGTGCTGTGTGTAGTGCAAAGTATCTTTGTCATTGGCCTGAAAATCAAACTTGTTTTCGTGGATAGATTATGTACTTATAGCTGGCAACAACCACTTCACACTTGCAAATTAAACCAACCCCTGTCAAGTGACTGAGAGCCCTGTTGATTTCAGAGAACCCAGAGAGATCTGGTAAACTGTCAAGATGAGTTTGGTTAAATGTTAACAGAGTTCAAAAGGAGAATAGAAAACATCAGTTCTAGTGAATTCCAGAATGTAATTTGTGTCAGGTTTACTTGAATGGGGGAAAAAAAGAAAAAAAAAAAAAGAAAGAGAAACTGCATTAAAACCCCAGAAAGCCCTGCCCAAATCTACACAGATTTCGGCCTTTGTATACCCTGGCACTGAAATAAGTGCATGGACAGCTCCCTGAGAGACCAATCACTGCCTAATGGTTTATAATATCTAAAAAGATAGGAAAAATCTTCTTCTCCATTGGACTTAGTATGGATTGGCAAATGAGAAGCACAAAGCACCGACCTCACTCCCTTTTCCCATGAGTGATTTCCCATAAGGAAGAGATTCTGGTTTTTCCTTTAACCAGAATCTCTTCATTAAGCCCAGCAACGTCCAGCATGACTTTGCCTATTTTCAGAGTATTTTACATAAATCTCAAGTTCTCTTCAGTTTTTAACAGCAGCTTTGTGCCCCATACCCCTGTGAACTGCACCTTGCTCACAGCAGGAAACTCCTGACCACTGCAAACATTTTCACATCCATTTGATGTGCACGGTGCTCAGCAGAAACAACCACCAAAAGCCCAGGAAGAGGTCTCCATGCCTGTCATACTCTCCATTTCCACATTAGCTCATGCAAATCATTTGGAGGGCTTTTTTAGCCAATTTACATAATGTGTACCCCGCCTTCCTTTTGCTTTTTACCTGTGTTATTTTTATATTCTGTTTGCACAGAGCTCCAGTGATACACAGATAACAGGGAGCCTGCAATGCCTCCAGCATGCATTTGTGTAGCTTACAAGTACAGAAAATTCCTTGTTCCCCTGGTTACTCTCACTAGATCTGCATCATAACACGAGAAGAAAGAGTGACAACTTCCTGGCTGGCACCACAGAACCCAGATATTAAGGGAAGATTTTGAAAATAGATATTGTTCAACATTTTAATTTTTTCCTTTGAAAACAAGTAGGTAAGAAGAGAACAGCTGTCAGTAAACAGGCAGGCTAAAAGAATTAGAGTCTCTGGAAGAGACATTAAGGGTCTGGGATGTTACATGGCTGACAAAAGCAACTGGGGAAAGATAAGGTTTGTAAAAACGTTTGTTTAAGTACGCTTTGAGAAATGAGTGGAACCCAGCAAAGTGAGATGTTAAACTCAGGCCTCGACTGTTCTGAAGATCCTGACAGAGCCAAGCACAGTGTAAAACATCAGCTGAGGTGTATTGACCTGATATTCCCTGGCAGTCAGAGTGAAATTCCAGATGGATGTGAAATTCCAGTTTTCACAGAGCAAGAAACATTTCCATGTAAATGTGAAGTGCGATAGAGCTTGTTCTGCATTTCAAGGAAGGGCTGAGCCATCTGTGGGAGACAGCAGAACTCCAGAGTTTGGTGTTGTCCTTGCAACAAACACCTTTTCCTTGCCTGGCAAAGCAGCTGCCATGCAATAGAAATGTGAATATTACAGGTCTGATCCAAATGAAGCCCTCGCTGCACTGATTCCTGCACGGCACTTCCCCACTGATATTTTTGCTACATTTGCCATCCCTGCCCTTCTAGTCACAGCTTCCTTCCCCCCTCCAGATCAGTAATGTGGACATAAAGCTGCAGAACATTCAGGAACACGAACCATGTTTCTGGCACGCTGTGTGAAGCATTATTCTACATCACTTGCTGTACCTCAGATCACATTACATCGTGTCAAACATCCTGAAATTGAAATAATGGTACATGACACAAGACATTTGTTACATAATGTGATGTGACTGTTAAAATTTCACCAAAAATATTCTCCTGGTCCACAGACTACTATCAAATCAGGCTGCAGTTAATAAATCCAAATTGAATTTGGCACAGAGACCGTGGAAGTAAAATGAGAACAATTTTGTGCATGCATTATATACATAATCCTGTACTTAATATAATCACGTTGAGTTGGAGATGAGGATTTTCTTGTTTGAAACTGGCAGCCTCGTGCAGCTAACAAAAGTGGTTGTTTTATTTATTTGCATATAGATGTAGCAATAGAAATCTACAGTGGAAGAAAAAGGTTTTTGTGCACAGCACTAAAAATAAACTTTGTCATCTTTTTAATCATCAGGTATCCTTAAAGGAGAACATTTGTAAATAAGGCAAATTGTTTGGTAAGAACACTCCAGAAATAATTTTTTAGAAAATTTATATAGTGCAACCTGTCATTTGTGATGCTTCACAACTCTTTCCTAGTGGACTTCTTTATATCCTGTCCTGGTACAACCCAATCTATTCCATCCAGTACATATCTTAATGAGTGATGCAAATTTCTAAACACCAAGCCCAGAGAGCTGCTGTCTCTGGCATGGCATTGAGGCCAGTTCAGATAAATATTAAGGAGAGAGCTTTCTTCTTGNATTTATGCCATCAGTAAAATCCAGAAATCCTGGGTAAGCCCAAACACTATAGACAGTGTGGAGTGGTGAAGTACCCTTAGTTCTATTAACTCTACTGCCTGAAAACGTTGCACTTTCAGCCCCAAGTGTTTTCTGGGTTGAAATACCAAATATGTGGTGACTGAGTAATCAGGGTAAAAATCAAGTTGAGTTCAGACAAATTGATCCAGACAGCAGCAGCTCTGAGACAGTGACAGTGCCACAGGACTGAGAGACACCAGGAGCTGGGAATCCATCGAGTGAG
>VZTR01031395.1:1171982-1191983 GCA_013400775.1 Chaetops frenatus
CAATGTTATAAACTTTCTGAATATGAGGCATTTGTACGTGTACCAGTTTATTATGTCACTATTTGAACACACAATGAAATCTCAGACCAAGAATATGAAAATACTGGTGTCTAATGAGATAAATGTAATGAATGTCTCAGGACTAACATGTGTTTAATCCAGCTTTTTCTAGGTTGTTCTAAAAAAACTCTAGTCTGCTTACTTAGAAAGGAAGATGTCTTGAGCTTGTAATTCCATGTAATTCACAATCAGAAAATTAATATTTATTGGACCAGTGCTTGAAGTAGGACCTTCAGAAGAGTTCTCAATAAAACTTCATGGTTTTTGCTGCTCCTTCTATTTTATTGGCTCAGAACAGAGGTCAGTACATGAGGTATGAATATTTTTCTCCTTTATCTGACACAGTCTCTTGACATGTTGTAGTCTGATTGTAAAATAATTCTTCACCCAGTGCTACTGGCTTTGTCCATTAGGTTTCTTTGCTAAAAGCTTAGAATATAAAAGGTGAAAAGAGAATTTCCCACATTTTAAAGACAGCCCAAACAATCTTTGTGGCAAGCTTGTGCACTCACTGAAAGCAGAAACAAACCCCTGCTACAACACAGGGGCTGGAAGCTGAAGGATAAATTATTCTTGCTGTGTTTTTCTGAATTGAATCCTGCCTGCATGATCAGCAGCATTCAGACTCCCAGCAGGGAGGTCTCCAAAAGAGAGGGAAAGCCAGGCAGGAGACTTTAAAGAAAGCACAGGGAAATGTACTGAAGGAAAATTCTGGTTGAGAAGTGAAATTGGTTAAATTGCCTACAGCAAGTCTGTGGAGAAGAAGGATCTACACTGATTTCCCTGCTTTGAGGGCTGGACACAAAAGCTTTGCAGAGCATGAAAAGCAAAAGCTTGTATGGAAAGCTTGTCCATTATGGACAATTTCTTTACAGAGACTCTGCTTTGGGATGAGACAGAATGAGGGAGACACCAAGGAAACCAGTGAGACAGAGTGAAGGGATGTATTTGGAGGAATCAGTCAGCAGAAGATTGACCAAAAGCTGTGGATACAAGAACAAGCTCATGGGAACAGAAGATACACCCTCATCTGGGCCTGAAATCAAGGACTGGGAATGGCAGAGCTGGAAGATGCTCCCATCAGAGAATTTTCCCAAAAGACAGGAGTCATTTCTGCCTTATCATTACTAGCCAGCTTGAGCTTGAAAATATTCAAGATTGGATTAATTATGCATTTTTAAAAGTCAGATCATGACTGGGAGGAGGGAGGAAGAAGCAGAGCTCAAAAGCAGCTACAGAAGGAAAAGGAACAGCAACCCCTTGCAATAACTCAGAAAGAAAACCAGGAGCTGCATCCTGAAGCTGCTGCTTGTCTGTGAGTTAAACTCAGCATTCACCCAGAGACTTATCCCAAATTGCTGGTCCAGGCTTTAATGCTCATCCCCACCTGAGAGCATTTGTTTCTATCAGGGCAGATAGAACCAAGGAGCCCAAATCTCTTCAGCAGCTGAGAGCACCTCAGTCTAATTCCTTCTGTGCAGGTCATCTATTCCTTCCTCAGAGCACACCACAGCTTTCCTTTTTCCCTGAACCAGGGATTGTTTCCCCCAGATATCAGGACTATTTTTCAAATAGTAGAATTTTAAAACTCTGTCTTGTGGGCACTATAAAAATGTCAATCTTGGTGTAAGGCATAAACTGACCAATTTGTCTCCAGGCAATTCAAGTGTACAGAAAGAGCAGAACAAATGCCTGGGACAGAGCACACGAGACAAAATATAATTAAGAACAAACCACTGAACTTCTCAGATTTGCTTTGTTTTCTGCACAGTTTCAGTACAGATCATGTGCTAAGGATGATGCTAAAATGTGTCAGAAATCATCCATTAATTTAATGTATGACACTCGCCAAGGGTCACTCTGCTCAGAATGGAGAGAAACAAAGCTTTATGTTGGACCTGCAATTCAGCTGTAACCAGGAGTGTTCAGCTGAATTTGTAGAAGGCCCAGAACCCTTCCTTGTGTAGTGTACAGACATAACTCCTCATTAGCTTGATCTCTAAACTTGCTCTGGACACTGAAGAACTAACTTAAATTCCACTGTGTTTGTGAACAGCTCTTAAAATGAAGGAAAAAAAACCCTATTTTTCCAGGATTGGACACTAATGCCATCAAACAATAAATCTGGCCTTTAAAGGATTACTTTTTTTCAGTTTTACCTCAATCCTGAATTACTTCTAACCTGCTTTCACATCTCTCACTTTTGATGAAAAGAAAGCAAGAACAAAACCTGAAGGATGAATCACAACTGGGTTTGAATGTAAAGATGTCACCTTCTAGGGAAAACATGCTTACTTCTAAAATCAGCTCCTTGGAGACAAGATAATAGGTTTCTAATGACCTAATTAATTTTACACTAAGTGTGTTTTGCAAATGTACAAAGTTAGACAGCAAATTGCTGTCTGTGCTTGGGTAAGAAATGGCTGTGTCCAAACAAATCTCTAAACTCAATGTACAGTAATTCATGCAGACAGTTTATTCTAATTACAGCTGAATAGAATGGTTCAGCTGAGATGCCAAATTTCAATGCAAATAACACTTGGCTAGACAGCAAATAGAAGAAAATGAAAACAAATTATTAATCCAAGTTATTTTAGCTGAAACCTCGGGATTTTTCTAAACACACAAATCAACTGAAATGTACAATGTCACTGATGAGATTATCTAATTCAGAAAATTAGAAGATTTTTTTTTCAGTAAAACTAATATGATACGTTAGTTTTAGATATAACTTTATTCACATTAAAGCAGATCTCATAATACCAACCCTCTTTTTCCTGGATTCCCTGAAATTGTGATAGGGAAAATAAAATTATCATCAGCTGAGAAAAACTGAGGTATTTGTCCTTCCCTCCCTCAGAACACACGGATTCCATTCTGTTGAGGTGGATTTCAGGTGTTGGTTAACTTCTGGGTCAGAACCAGGGTAAATTGTCTTTATACATTGCTGTTTATCAAAAATTCCTCTGACCTGTGTTTTAGGAAAATGCCAGGACACCCCAGCAACACAGAGACATCAAAGTAGAACAACCAAGAAAAGCAGCACCTCAGACAAGGGGGTTTTTCACAAGCAGATTATATGAAAATTATTGCTTTAGGGCCAACAGCAGAGCTGAATGTTAAATAGGGTTTGGAATTTTTTTTTCAATGTCTTAGCAAACTTCTGCTCAACTAGAAAAAAACTTCTGGAAAGCACATAACAACATGCATAAATTATGTATATATAATAAAGGGGTGATGCACAATGAGAAAGGCAAAAAAGGAGATTTTACATGTTAATAGCTTTTATGGAAATAAATATTCTACAGGAACCTGTTCATATAAAAGAAGCAAAGATTGAACTGTTTTTTCTATGTTACTTTTAGGGAGAAGGAACATTCAACATCTGTATTTGAGATTTTTAAATCTTTATAGGATTCAAAATATTGAGACATTGATGTCAAAATTTAAATTGAAGCCATGAAAATAAAGGGAAAATAAAAGCCAATAAAATAAAAAATAGATGCAAAAAATTTAATCAAATAAAACCAAAACCATGCAGAAAATGCAGGTGTAAGAACTGGTATCCAAACCAACATGGTTTGGAAGTACAGGAACAGCACCACCATATGTATTTCAAGCATTTTTTAAAAAGATCCCACATTCATTCAACAGAGGACAAAAACCCAAATTCTCTGCACTAGAAGAGTCCCTCCTTTTCATATTGGCACCCTGCAAAAAGAATATTCATTAGAAAAAGGCAGAAAAACTCTGTAGGATAATGTGAATGAGGCATGTAGTTAATCCACTAAGATTCCATTAAGAAGTGAGCTGATCTTCAGCCAGCTAATTACCCATTCATTAAAACAGAACCATAAATGACATTCCCAGCATGTTACAAAACCCCTCTGTAGTAATATTTTCCCATCTACATCTATTCTGACATTTATATTCTATGTCTCTCTGATAATTATTTCAAATAATTCCTCTGACATATTAGGGGAAAATAGTTTAAAAAGTGATTACTTACCACCTACCAATGGCTCACAAAGAAAGGAGCAGCACAAAGTAATTCTGTTGGTGTATTAATATAGAATTGATGTGCTTGTAGTCCCTAATAATCACTACTCTGCTTTAACTTCTCCATGGTGAAAATTTTAGGGTGCTTGAAATTATTTTCACACACCTGTAACTCGAGATTCACCCTCCCAAAAAATGAACACATGTGAAACTCACTCATTGGAGTCACAGAAAGCGATGTAGCAGTGATAAATTGGCATTAAAAAAATGAATAACTAAATCCAGAGCTGGGATTTTCACATCTCAGTTCTGCTGCTGCTGTGCTCACCAGAGGAGGAAAGTGGGGAGAGGGGTGCACAGACAGCTCCAGACAAAACCAAACCTGGTTTCAACCAAAGGAGAGCTTGATACTCAGTACAAATTGATATTTGCTGTGTGTTCACTCAGGCACTCCCTGAACCTCTTTGGCTGGTAATTAGCAAAGCCACAAAAGCTGACAGTTTGCTGGAAATGGTGCAGTCTTTGCATTTAGGCCAACAAAAATCTGCAGCTCTCTACAAGTGGCTCAGTTCAGAACAATTTCATACCACATTTTTTGTACAAAGATCATTTTTTTGCTATAACACTGCCACATTTTTAGTTTCTTCTTATAACAAATGAATAAATAACATTTTTGCTTCACACTTTAGTCCATGTTCTGCCTTCCAAACTGCACTTTGTTTAAGCAGTCTTTTCTATCTTTGCAATCTTTTATTTTACAGTTCCTGTCCTTATCCCTCTCCCACTACACATTTTTCTAACCTAACTTCTAATGGTATTCATATTTAAAATCCATCAAACTTTGTGCTGATCCCAGATTTAGTTCCAATCAAGAAAATTTCATTAAAAAAAAGAACTTCAAGAAAACCAAGTCCAAGCCAACGATGCATTACAGCACTCATCTGATGAGATAATGACACCTGAAAGATAAAATAGATTAAATGGCCCCAATGCAGGTTTGCAGCCCTGCAAGCGTTCTCAGTGCCATAAAAAGAAAAAAATGTGGGATGCCACTGTTTTATCATGTTCTGTTTAGGGATAAAAGAAGCTCCATCTGATACTGAAGCTACAGCTCACCCTGCATCTACAGAGAACTGTCCTACATAACCAAGAGAATGGCTCATCTCTCCTAAAAATCTCTTTCCTTTTATTTTATGCCATTACCAAATTCACATAAACAGATTGATCAAGAGATTGGAAGAGCTGACACGTCCCTGGAGAGAAAAAAGAACCTTCCTGACAGCACAGCAGCTGCACTGGTCAGCACCCACAGGATCTCAGAGGCTTCAGCAGGGCTGGGTGTGGAACAAAGTGTGAGGTTACTGCCAAGAGCCAGGTTTAATCTGCAGCCTGGACTAAAATCAGCTCCCTGTCTGAAGCACAAACAGCAAGGTATGATCACAGGACAGATGTAAGGACACAAAAAGCTCTGGCAAGCATATGGAAAAGAAAGGGGGGAAAAAAAAAAAAAAGCTAACAAGGTGTTTGTATGCAAAGGCTGTTCAAGGTTTCACTTCCAGAAAAAGAAGGTGGGATTTGTGCAGAAGCAGCTGAGTCTGCACATCCTCACAGTCCATAAAGCCCCCACTGTGAGAGGCACCCAGACCTCCCTGGCATCACTCAGCCACTGCACTCTCACAAACACTTACCAGCCAAATCCTGAACCTTCCAGAACTGACACCAACCTCCAAAGTTCATAAACTGACCTACTGCCCATGGTCAAACTTTATTTTTAAGGGAACTTTCTCAAGTATACAAGTGTTAAAGAAATCCACACTCAGAAGTGCAGCATGGACAGAGATATGAAAAACACAAAGAATTTTGTCCTAAATTAAAAGAATAAGGCTTCTCAAAAAACAACAACCAAACAAAACAAAACAAAACCAAAACCAAAACCAAAACCAACCAAACAAACAAATAAAAAAACCCCAACCAAACAAACAACAACAACAACAAAAAAACAACAACCAAAAAACTCCCATAAATGTGTAGTTTCCACCAAAAAACCCAAGGAGAGACACAAGGGCTTTAATGTAAAAGAAGTTTGTTTGCCCTGTTTCTACACTACATTAAATTAGATGTTAATTTAGTTGTGGCCAAGCATAATATTGGTGGCAAGAGAGAGCTTGTAATGCTCCTTGATTTCCTATTTCTCTGTAAAACAAGAGAAATAAAGGACCAGTCAAAGCCTGTTCCATTTCCCTCCTCCAGCCCACTGGAAGGAGCATTCTGGATTCACCTGAACAAATCTAAGAATGAGGATACAGATCAGCACAGTCCCTGGAAATTCTGCTTCCCATTCAGAAACATCCATAAGACTCATGACTCTTGACACATAAAGATAATTTACATCTAAAGAGAAAAATACAGACAAGTTTCTCAAAAAAAACTTTCTGAAGAAATCTCAGAGATTTAAGCAATGCCTCACAATCATTTGTAATAGGATTATTCTCACATAGATTTTTTTTTTCCCCTGAAAAGTATTTTTACATTTGCTTTAACGTATTTATGGGTCATCACATAGACATAATTTATTGTAACTGTTATGGAAGATTTTCCTGTGAAAATGGGGTGATCAAATGTTTATGTGGTGGGTTGTGATCATCCACTGGTGCACTTTCATTTCCTTGGTGGGAAGCTGCCACCAAATACAGATTTCAAAAAGAAACCATCCTGTGACAAAGCCACTAATATGAAAAATAGTCACAGTGTCCTCTTTAAAGCACATGCCATTTAGTTTACACTTTAATTACAGGAAATTTTACCATAGTAAATTGAAAGGAAAAAGACTTTTCACATTGTGCACAAGTTGTTTTTTTTTTCCCAAACCCCGCATTTGGACACAGTCTCACCAACAACTTAAGAACAGCTCTCTTCGAAATAAATTGGTGCTAAACAAAATGTGTTTACTGTCTGTGCATGAAAGTGTATTGTTAAAAACAAAATGTGAGCAACTTGGAACAAATTTTAGAGCAGATGCACGGGGCAGTGCTGTTAAATAGAGACTCTTTTTCAAGGCTCTTCAAAGCAGCAGTCCGCAGGCAGTGGGAATGCAGCACCAAGATAAAATAGCTATCAGTGGCACTACAGTTTGCAGCAAAAATAATTGATGAGGAGTTGGGCAGAGTGGATTATAAATTGCAGGGTGCAGGCAGTCATTTCTGCTCTGGTCAATGGAGATATTAGATATGTGGAATAAAGACAGTTGCTGGTACAATAGAGGGCAGAGTAACTCACTAACTAGGAGGATTATATTTTATTGATTGGTAAGAGATAAAACACCTATATTATCCCAAATTAGTTTCTACTGCCTTTAGAAGAAGAAAAAAAATATCTTTCTGCAAACCCTGCATCAAATATTAATCAACCAATAATTAAATGGGATAAAGAAAATTGTCCTGATATCTCACTTGCAATCATTTTCTTGGTGTGTAAAATAAGGCAAGCATGACTGAATGAAACTGCAGTGTTCTAATACTGGATATTTAAATTTTAATGTTCTGTTTTATTCCTAAACCCTTATTAGAAATAGCATTTTTTGAACTGGTAACTTCTGGTAGTCCATGGATTGAGGGTGTTGCTCATCCACAACGCAGTGAGATTGCAGAGCAGGACCAATACAGTGAGCTAAGGCTTTAGATTCCTCTTTGGTATTACCTGAACCATTTCACCTTCAGTGCAGGCTTTTTAAATTTTGTTTCTATGAGAGAATACCCAGCTCAGAGAGAACCAGAGGCAGGAGAGCTTTTACCTCCCCACTCAGCCAGCAGTTACACACGTGATTAAGGACTTTTTAAAGGAAAGAACTTAACCAGATGCTTAAAGGATTCCTGGCCTATTGAGGGGCGCACAATTAAGCAGTCAAGATGCAATTATGAACTCAGGTTCTGCAGCTTCTGTGCTGGACTCTGCCAGGGACTGTTTCATTACCTGTTAATAAATCATTGCAGGTACAGTGGGCTGTTAGACTAATTGTGGTTAATGGGAAGTTCATGTCTGACATCACAAAGAGGGATCTTTAACATACAAGAGATAATAAATATGACAAAAAAGTCTTTAAGAGATGCTGTTTTAGTTATCCTAATTCCTCTGATTTGCACTCTGGAACCCAACTAACTCCTCCTTTTAATGTTCATGGATGTCTTGCCAAAAGGTACACAGCCATAGATTGAGTTTTGCAGATTATGCTATCAAGACAAAAGCAAACTATTCATGAATTCAATTAAAATTTTTTTGGAAATACTCTAAGACAGGAAAGCCATAGCTTGTTATAAGTAGGTTGAGTGAGAGTAGAACTCTCAGCCTGGTAAAGAAATGATCGTCAGCTTTACATGTGTTCCAAAAGCATCTGATTTGAGAACTAATTGTATGAACTAATTATGCACATAATCCCCTGAATAATCAGGATCTTAATATAACAAATACTTCTAAAACAATGTTCAAAATTACTGGTGCTGAAGGAAAAAATGTGCCATAAATATTCCTGTTCAATAATTAGTTCAGAATTTGTGTTTTCAGAGATCCCAACTGACGGCCAGCACATGTCCTGGCTCCTCTGCACTTCAAAGACAAAGTAGATTTCACTTAGTTTGAACCTCTACCTTTCACTGTGCTAAACTTAAACAATCCATAAAACTTACAGCTCTGAGCAAAAGCAGGAATGAGGCAGCAGCCAGGGCCAGGGGAATCCCTGCTCATGGACTGTGGGGCTGGGCTGGCCCAGTAGCCAAAGAGCCCAATGTGCCTCCCTGCAAGGTTCCAAGCCTGGCTCAGGAGCAGCCAAAACTGGCATCCTGACAGGATCCTGCATTTCCCAGCTCTGCACTCCCCCAGCACCGTGGGGAGCCCAGGGAATTTCTGCAATTTGCCTTCCATCAAATCACTTCTACTGTGAAACATCCAAATCCTCCGAAACGCAGAAATTGTTTCCTACGGACTCGTTCAGCTCCAAATTGTTCCGTGTGTTTCACCTCGTTGCCACCTCTGAGATCAAACAATATTGTGTTTGGGAGAGAATCTTCCCAAAATTCTGTTGTGGCTGCAAGCAGATGATGTGCATGGAGCTGAACAAAGCTGCACCTGCTGCAGAGACACACCTGCACTGCAGAGGGATCTGCCTGGGGATCCTCTCAGTCCAGGACAATTCTATTATCTCCCCCTCTGCTCAGCTGAAGGCAGGCTGCCCAAAAAGCAGAAAAGTTCTCCTTAAAAGAGCAGGAAAAAGAGCAGATGGCCCTGAATGAGGAGATCATACTTCAAGAAAATGAAAGTTATTAAAAATGAAAACCGTAGAGTTAAATCTGAAGAAATAAGACACTTTAACTTTGCATAGACATAATTTAAAGGCTCCATAAAAGACCTGAAACAAACGTGCAGCTGATAGAAAAATAGGCTTTAACCTAATGACCAGAAAACTTCTCTGTCTGCATTCAGAGCACTTAGTTTGTAGCACGTAAAATATTGAGCTAAAAGAGAACTATTGATGTAGATGTAATGGATGTGTAAGCAAACTTGCTTTTTGTGTACATCTTAAAAGTAATTTAGAGCCTCATATTTTGGGAATTGCTGAGCCTAATTTTTAGCCTGGAGCAAATTTTTATAGCTAAATATCAAACTTTAGTGATAAGGGTTTCTAATGGTCAGATTTAACTACTTTTGTGCTGCCAGGTATTCTAAATATCCCAGCCTACCTTTCCCAGAGCTGATTCCACAGAACAGGCCCTTCACCTTATTCACATAAACTCTCAATTTCTACAAGTCGAAATTAGGCATTATTTGGAGACATTTAAATCTCATCTGTTTTAATGGAGAGCATGTGTTCAGTTTCTTTCAAACTACCTTTGGAAGGATCATGAGCAAGTAATTAAAACTATTAGTTGACATTTCAGTTCTCAACAGCTCTATCTAGCCTAAAATTGTTCTCTTTAGAAATGCTAAAGATATTCCAAACAAATAATTGCAAGTTAGTGAGAAAATCGAAACTCTGAGTGCTCTTCATTCCATTCACACAAAGCAAACTTCTCTTGACCTCTCTGTTTAAAAACAACACTTTTCTTTTTTTTTTTTTTTTGCAGTTGATGCAAAATGAAGCACAAAAGTGCCTGTGCTTTTAACCAAATGGAGGCAGGAGTGCAAACATAATTTCCTGTGCCTAACAGAATCCAGTATTCACATTTCTGGTGGCCAGCTTAAAAGAAAAACGCTGCTGTTCTGTATTGCCACTCACTCAGGGAAAGGGGTCGTTCAGAAATATCACTATAAAAAAGGTATTAAAAATTTGTTGCATATTCCACAAGGAATTCTTTTGTATTCTTTTAATCCTGAACAGGTCAAAGGAATTGGCAATAAATCAGAGACAACCCAGGAGCAGAGTTCTTCCTTCTGCAGGGCCAAAAAGATAAAAAAAAGGAAATCAGAACACACATACATTGCAGGATGCAAGATTTCCATGGGCAGCAAACCTTGGCTGTCCCTCATCTCTAACTTGGTGTGTCAGACCAGGGGCAGAACAGGAAACAAAGCCAAGATTTCCTCACTGCCAGTGGTGTCACACACACAGAACATCCAGTGCTTCCAGCTGATTGAGATATTCCCCAAAAGCCTGCCCTAAACTGCCAGAAACTGATGAAACACTTCAGCACAGCAGTCCAAAGAATCAGCTGGCATAAACTGGAATAGAATTCTTGCACTTGTATTCTTAATACCTTTTAATTTAATCCAATACATTGAGCAAGCAGAAAATATCACTACCTCAATTTTTCAATTAACTGTTGTTGACTAATTGCACTGCTATGGTTTGTAATCAGCAGAATGTACAGTTTTACCAACAGCATGACAGAGTACAGAATTACACCTCCTTAACTCTCAAAAAGTAAACAAAAAGAACAAAAGCTAATAAATTTTAAAAAGACTGATTTACATATTTTTCACTTAAATGGTTAAGATGATAAAGAACTGAAATCCAATATTAACTAAAACACCAAGAATTTTTTCAGTGATTTAAGTCTGTTGATTGCAGAATTAATTGTATTTGCATAGTAATGTTTAAGTACTAGAAACTGCAAAAGGAAAAATCCTGGATATCAATTATGTTAATTATGATTACAGACTATTGGGAGAAAGGAAAAGATCAGTCTTTTTCCCCTTTATTTCCTTTAGTATGTGCTTTTCTGTGCGCAGTGGTAAGATGAGAGCTCCAGTTGCTATAACAACTTAACTCTCCATTATAATCAACAATCATCTAAGTTTAATTGCCATTCTGCCCTTCTAAACCAACGTGTTCAACTGCAGTTGTATGAATTTCATAATTTTTTCTGTGAAAATCTATCCAACATCTCAAAACAAGCTGGAGTATTCTCACCCATCAGAGTTATCCTAAATTTGTGCTTCCCTTCCTTATTGTGGCAATGCACCATTCAAAATGTTTTACTCTGTCCATGAGAACATGTCCTGGACACTCTGATTAAATCCAAAGCTAAATAGGAAACAGAATTGAAACTCAATGTTTGAAAAAAATTAAAATAGTAATTCAAACTTTAAAATATATTACATATTTAAATTTTTTTTTTTCTGCGTATAAACATCTCTATTTTACACAAAAGAAATTCTAATTAGGTTACAAAAAGAGTTAAGTTAGACATAAAAAATAAGGTTATGTGAAAAGAGGATGGGACATCCAATGAACTTCAAAATCTAGTGTTGCAGAAAGACTTCAAAGATTATTTCAAACTTTATTATGAAATACAAGAATTTCTATTGCTGGCCTCGCTAATGTTTTCTTTCAGCAATCAACAAAATCATATTTGAAAAATGGGGAATTTGTTAACATTCTTCAAATATTCTGTAATTCAGGCCCTGTGGGCTCAGAATAAGATTAGGCCTTATCATTTGACCATTAATTATTATATTATTAACAGGCCTGGTAAGTGACAGCAGAAACGGACAATGGGAGCAGAAGGAAAAAATTGATTTAGCATCAAATAAGCCATGGTTAAACAGAAGTTAAAAGAGGTTTTTTACACAAGGTAGGAAAGATAAACACGTGATGCAACGTTAACTGAGATAATTGATTCCTTCTGAGCAAGAAGGCTCACATTGCACTTCAACTCCTGCACCTTTGCTATCCCTGTTTCCTGCCTCGTGCCCTACATCTCCTTTAGAGCCCAGAAACTTGCAAATAATGCAGCAGCAGCAGCCCAGAGCAACACTAAAAACATGACCTCACGTTCATCTATAGGACAAACAGAGGTCCTGGAAAACGCTTTCAGTGCAACGGTGGAAACCAAACCAAAGCATAAAACTGGACAGCACAAATGTTCCAGCCCCAGCCCAAACTTCTGGCAAAGGATTAATTTGTTAATTACACCTCTGGGAGTGTTCTACACTGAAAATGCAGCAGAAGCTTGAGAAAAAACAGAAAGGTGGAATTTGCCTGCAAACATGGTTGTGGGTGCAGCTAAGAGAAAAAGAATCTCCCACTGTGCAATCCTATCAGGCTGTAGAACAATCAAAAATGTACTGGTATTTAACATCTATTCAAGCCTTTTTATCTATTTGTTTTTCTCTTTCATTCATTTATAATGAATATTTACAATTAATGAATATTAATTATTTATCAGGACTTTGTCAGGAAGTCACAGCACTGTAAAAACCAATGGTGCTGAATTTTTGGACAGCGACTGAATTGTTCTTTGATCAGAAATCAACAATTCTAAAACACAATAATGAAATAAGAACAACTGGCAGTCTTTGCTGAGGTCCACTTTGCAGAATGGCAGCACTGAGTTGAGCTTTGACTTCTGTTCCAAAAGCAACATTTCAGAACAGAGCAAAAACCAGCTTTCTTCTGATCTGAGTTTATTAGATCCAGATCAGAGAACAGAACTATTCATCTTTAAAAAAGTAATATCTTTTTGATTATATGTCAGAGCAGAAACCTTGTGTTTGTCCGGGAAGTTCGGGACTAATGACGACATCAGGAGCCCCGTGAACCTCGAGAGGGGCTCAGCCAATTATGGGGTGAAGGATGAAGATGGAAACTTCTCCACTCCTCTGTGACATCTCTGGCAACCATAATTCTGCAAATCTAAATGGAGTGATTGCTTTTCACCCCTGTGGGCAGAGCCATAATTCCTCACATCTCCATTCTAACAGGGTTTTCTAACAGCTCCGTTCATTTCTCAATCTCCCTAATAAGACTGCCACAGAGGACAGCTTGTCTCTGGCACATTTTTTTCTTCCAAAAGGACAAAAATCATCATTCAGCCTATCAGTGGTGCATTTGGGTCGACAGAACTTGTCAAATTAAACAAACTAATATTGCAGTTGGAAATGAAAAATGAAAGAGACAAAAGGAGGCTCTGAGCTTCCTGGAGCTTCCACACTTGGTGAAGTCAAAGGTGTTTGAGAAGCAACTCCTCACCTCAGAAATACAGAGGAATGTTCATTAGACTGAGGTCAACATTTGGAATTCACTGTGTGCTGTGAAAATTTTCACATTTAGAACTAAATATTTTGTGAAGTCAAATATGTTTGAGAAGTAGCTCCTCACCTCTGAAATAGAGAGGAAGATTTATTGGGCTGAGGTCAATACTTGGCACTCACTGTGTGGTGTGAAAATTTTCACCTTGAGAAGTAAAAATTGTAACCAACCAATGAAGTGCCACTGCACACAGTAATAGTGAAATATAGAAAATAGTATTTTGAATTAGCAAAAGTAATTTTGAGGCAATTTTTTCAGGCAAGACAGAAGCCAAAAATGTCTCAGTTGAAAAAAAAAGGACAAACAAACAAAAAAACCCCACAATCTTTTATTACACCCAAACAGGATACAAGGGAAAATAAAAAAAGGAATGTGTGGAAATAAATAGATTTTCCAGTCAAGTTAGGGAAGATTATTCCTGATTACATCAATGATCTATCATTACAATGTGTGAAATTTTATCTCACAGTAGCAACAAGAAATTGCTACAAATTTATTTTAAAAACATGGCAAGTGAGAAGCTTGCCTTAATTTTTATGAATGTGAAATACCTGTGTCATCTCATTCAACTTAATTATTCTGTATTAACAGACATGAACCATCCAAACACATTGGTTTAAAAACTGCATCTCTTTGCAGAACTAAAAAAAAAATCTATTAGAAACATGAAGCCTACAACAGCTTTAATTC
Source organism: Chaetops frenatus (assembly GCA_013400775.1). NCBI lineage: Eukaryota > Metazoa > Chordata > Aves > Passeriformes > Picathartidae > Chaetops > Chaetops frenatus. The sequence continues at coordinate 1,186,252 of VZTR01031395.1, forward strand.
CAAGGCTGAGAAACCAACATTAAGTGGGAAAGATCTGGGTGTAATTTTTCTGCTACTTAGTCGATATGTACATTTTCCTCTTTTAATTAGATATTCCTAGTAATTTTATTTTATCTTAATTCCACCAAATGTGAGGGTTATTAAAGTTAAATTAACACAATATTTTCTGTAGTGGTTTCTTCTTAAATTCTCATTTCTCACATGTCCAAGGTGCCCACTTCAACCAGCTCTTGAGGAAACAGAACATTATTCACAAAATCTGCTACCTGCTCCTACCATGGCAGATTCAATTGCCTCAGAGTTCAAAGACTGAGAAGAAAAGAAATCTTCAGATTCATTGTTCATTTGTAAAGAGCAAATGGAAACAGAAACTGAAGAGAGGACTTGGGTTTTGATAGAGTTGGCTTTCTTTGAAGGAGAGGAAATATCAGAGAGTGCAAATATTGCAGTGAGCGAAAATAGGGTCGACATCACAAGGGATGTTTGTTGTCTGATAGAAAACGTGCCTTTGAAAACTCAGCAAACAATATCAAAAGCTGAGGGTTTGTCTCCAGTGCAGCACAGGCTGCTACAATCCAAACCACCCAGCTCTTTCCATGCAGGAAACTCCAATTACTTGGAATCAGATGCACTTGACTGCAGTTCTTTGCATGACATTTGCTGGCGAGTTTTAAAATGAGAACAAATCCTGTTTTCTGACATTCCACAGTCTGAGTGAGCAACAGCATCTGTAACTGAGAGTATGGCTATGAAATAATGGAATTCCAAATGCAGTTCTTCCCCACAGTCTTGGATTCTCAGACAGAGCCAAGGAAGCAGGCACTGCTGGGAGAACATTTCCTTAAATAACACACTGCCTTGATTTCAATGAGATCTTTTGCTTTAAAGTGGTTTTCTTATTTTAGGCAAATACTGATGGCAAAAAAATCCATGACACCAACCTGTTACTTCTCAGAGGGAGAAATATTTTTTCCCCCAAAATGGTTTAAAAAAAAAATAAAAAAAATTTTAAAAAAAAGTACAAAACCCCAGAATATTTCCTGGAACCTGCTGGCTAAATCTACCTGAAGGTACCTTTTCCTGTCATGTGCTGCTTGGTAATTCTGTGCACAACCCTTGTATTTTGTGGACAGATGGACAAGAGGCAGGAGGGTGCCCAGGCAGGCCAGAGGGACAGTCCCTGCCATGGCTGGTCCTGCCCAGAGTCACCAGGGAGCCTGAGGGCCTTTTCAAAGTCACCCTTGCTGGGCACTGGTGTCCTTGGGGGAAGTGCCAGTCACCTGTGCTTTCATTTCGGTTTTTAATTCCTCTTCCTTTGTCAAATTTTGCCCTGTCCTGTGAGTTTTCTCGCTGTCCCTCTTGTATTCTCCCCTCCATCCTGGGTGAGAGAGGGGCTGTGCCATCCTTGGCTCCTGGCAGGGGTCAGCCCAGCCCCTCTGAGCTTCTGCACAGCAGCACTTGCCCCTGTTCCTGTTCTTTGGGGGGGGAAACCTCTGAAAACTGCCCCATCCCGTTCAAATATCTCAACCAACTTTGTCCTGATTTGAAATTCAACGTTCTTGTTACAAAATTCCTCCTAGCAAAGCAGAACCCGGGGTAAAGTAGTCAAAGTCAGTATATGCAGAATCATAAGAGCCAGATCTACATTTTCTTTTATGTTTAAATGCATATATTTAGAGGCAAATGTACTGATTAAATCTGGAGCTCTGAAATAACACATTCTTTTTTTTTTTTTTTTTTTTTTGCTTCGCTAGATGCATTTCAGTGCTTTTGTGTAGCTACTTCACAACTTGACAGCTACCTTCATGATATTTTTAATTAAAAGACATTAAACACTTCAAAGAAGAGCTGGCCACACTGCCACTTTGCATCTCCCTTTGTTCTGCTCGAGTAATGCCAGAAACTGCTCACCACTGACACCTTCCTGGGATGCAAATGAGTGGTTATCTGAAAGCCTCCACCAGCTACAATGCTCTTCTCAAACTACTAAATCTAAGCTTTTGGTGATTTTTGGCTCTTCTATTTGCTCCTGTTGGAACCAAAAAAAAAGGACAACTTTCAGAAAGAATTGATTGTTGGGTCAAGAAACACAAATGCATCAGCACCTGCATTTAACGTTGTGACCCTCACTTTAGTTTTAGTCTTCAAAGGAAAAGGTTGATTCTCTTACACTAAATAGACCTGTTCAGTTATAAACCATTTGATTCTTTGATTCACTCTCAAAGTGAAGAATCCTTTGATACATTTCTCTTAAAGCTCTCTTAAGTTTAAATGGGGTTTTTTTTGTTTGTTTTTTTTTGGGTTTTTTTGCCATGTAGCCAGTCACCAGGAATTTAGGTTCCAGGTTCCATACAGGAAATTCTGCAAATGGCAAATTGATTTTAGACTCACAGCCCAAACTGCCCAGATATTTGAACCCCTCCTGCCATTAAGTCAACAAGATTGGAAAGGTCATTTATAGAATATTCACAATGACCATGGGGATAATAAGAATAATACCCTAATAATAGCCTTTGCCCACAGGTGAAGGAGGCAGCTGACATAAACCCAGGTGACAGCTTTGAGTCTTGCACTTGGAGTTTTGTGCCAATTTTGGCAAGAAAAGTGAAATCTGCATTTCAAACTCTGCACCATCTTTTTTGATGTAATGTATCTTTTCACCAATAATTGTTTCTTGAGGTACAGGAATCAATTTCTGCCTTCCCATTCTGGCTGCAAATAATCTCATGATTCTTCTTACACTACATTGCTCCTGCCCACTGCGTGCTAAAACCAGGTTAAGTGAGATTAGGGCTGAAAACAGGTTAAAAATAGATTCCTACACCAGAGAGAGATGGATTTAAATGTTATATATTTTGAAGGAGGAGCAGGGGGAGAAGGGACTAAGAGGTCTCACAAGGGGGATTAGACTTTGCTAGTTAATAAAATATGAAGTGACAATCAATCAAACTGGAATATGAGGGAAGCACAGTTTTGCAGAAGTGCTCTTTTAGGATTTGTTTTCTTCCAAATTTGCATTCCTTTCTGCATGCTTGGGAGACATTGGCTTTTTACTGATTAGAAATGGCTTTGATCTTGACTACTTGAAGGAACATGAAGATATAAATAGTGTGAGTGGATACGATTAATCCCAGTAATGACAAACAGAACAAAAAGCCAAGGTAAGCTTTTCTGAAATTTTCAAATGTACCTTAGGATGTCCAGTGTTAAGCTCATGCCATTCCTACAGGAATGATCTGTGGAAAAGGTCAGGGACACCCCATACTCAGGGCCCCAAAACACTACCAGTGCCAGTTTAGCAAAGACAAGAAAGAAAGAAATCAGAAAAAAAATCAACTTTCTGCTTGAGTGGCTGCCACTTTCCTTTGAGATGTTCTAGGGAGAGAAAATGTCCTTCCTGCTCAACATCACTGCCCAAACACCCAAATAACATAGGATGACCAGGTGTGATCATGAAAATAACCCTCTGGTAAAAGGAAAAGTCACCAGGAGATAAAAAGTGCCCAGTGGCCAGCGTTTGATAGGCATTGGTGAGGAATTCTTATTAGAGGAATTTTATCCAGAGAGCTTCAAAAAGTGGCCCTCAGTTATCACTAAGATGATGACATTTTCTACATCTGTGTGAGAGGGCAATACAGTGACATAAGAGGAACAGCTGCTACAATTAAAAAAGGAAAATTTTAAAGGCAAAATGCAAAAAAAACCCCAAGAAAATTCTACAAGACAACACCTTTATTATATCTTGAGATTTTATCTCCTTGGTGCAAGAATCCAGAGCTCCAGAAGATGCCTGGCCCACAAAGTGGTAACTTTCAAAGTCCTCTTATCTTGGGACAGCACTGCTGAAACCTGAGCTCTCAGCTCAGCTCCTCAGGGGCATGAAAGATGTAAAATATAACATAAAATGAAATGAAATAAAATAAAATAAAATAAAATAAAGTAATAAAATAATAAAATAAAATAACATAACATAGCATACAATAAAATATTATGTAATAGGATAATATCAAATAAAACATAGGGCTGTATATGTGTATGTATATGTATATGTATATGTATATGTATATGTATATGTATATGTATATGTATATGTATATGTATATGTAATCTGACCTAAATCCTCAACCTACTTCTTTTCAACAGCAGCTTTAATGCATGCAGTTGATTCCTTCTCCTGAAATTATCGAAAATTAAATGGAACATCAGAATTAAAGGAAAAAAAAAATGGACCGATTTCTCCAACAATTTAAGTAAAATTTTAGAGGATTCTGGTGCATTTTTCAGTGTCCAGTTGTCTGAAGGACAAATTCTCTTTCCTTCCATTACCAGCCACCAAATTCTTTTTCATAGATTCTTTGTATTTAGGGTCTATTCAATGAAGGGAAAATTAACTTGCAGACTAAGAAGTACAGTATGGCAACAAAAAATAATTAACTAATCAGTGAAAAAAATTAAAGCTCTTATTTCAATCAAAACTGCTAAGTCATGAAAGAAAGACAATATAATGCCATAGTGAACATTTTTTTCAAGACACTATAATGCCATAGTGAACATTTTTAGTACTTTCACAGCAAAACATATGAAGACAAAACAATTAATTAGTCATTTTAGTTTACTCTCTTTCTACTTCTTTTAAAATGTATTCCCCCACCATTGTCTTGAATTTTAAACTGAAATATAAAACCCACAAAACCTACACCCCACTCCTCATAAGCTGATGAATGTGTAGACTAAAACAATTTTGTTTCTTAAAATAAAATTAATAACGATTTGGACCATCCCTATGCAAGTTATTTGTTAGAAAAGTACTTTCACTAATTGCAATTTGAAAGGAATATTACACAAAATAGCTGTACTGAGTCTTGTTACCCAGGGAATCCTGTATTTCATGATAATCTTTCAGTAGTAACCATGTTTGTACTCAATACAGGAACAAAATCACTTCATTAAGTTATTTGTGTAATTTTTAGATATCTCCAACAAATTATAGAGCTTTGATCTTCTGAAAAGCACAACAGATAGGCAAATAAGATGCTAATATTATGGGATTGTTATTTTCAAACCCTCTGAGAAAACTTCCACCCACCCAAGTGCACACACATTAGAGAATGATGTATCTACAAAATTACAGGGTTCAGCATCCCATTGAGGAGATGCTGGAATATAAATCCATCCCTCTGGTTCACTCCTGGATTCCTCTAAAGTAAGACCAAATTGTGCTTTTAACTTTTGCTGTAACAGCTGTTTTTACTTGGGGAAAATGGGAGGAAGGCTTGTGCTCAGTGTGATGCATCACTAACTTCCTCCTTGTTATATAATTGAAATTGTCTTCCCAAGTACCTCCCTGACTGTATTTGGAACAGAAGAGCCATTGGGCAATAAAACTCTGAGAAACACAAACAAAACCAAGGCTCCAAACCAAACAAGTGTGCAAAATAGAAAACTGCAGGGCCAGCAAAGCAAGCAGACAAACAAATGATTCCAGGAGTTTTATTTGAGGAGTTCTTCATTTGGATCAACCCCTGGAAACATCTGGAAGCTCCAACACAGGCAGTGCCTGGCCCAGCACTCCCTAACCCTCTCAGGAACCTCTCAGCCTCATCCACATCACCAGGATTTCCCACAGCCCAGCTCCCAAGCTGAGCACTTTTCCTGGCTCTCAGATCATGTTCCTCATCCATCTGGAACTGTCTCTGCAAAGCCCAAAGGAAGCTTTGCAACATCATCAAGAG
>VZTR01031395.1:1192418-1223401 GCA_013400775.1 Chaetops frenatus
ATGTATATGTATATGTATATGTGTATGTATATGTATATGTATATGTATATGTATATGTATATGTATATGTATATGTATATGTATATGTATATGTAATCTGACCTAAATCCTCAACCTACTTCTTTTCAACAGCAGCTTTAATGCATGAAGTTGATTACTTCTACTGAAATTATAGAAAATTAAATGGAACATCAGAATTAAAGGAAAAAAAAAATGGACCGATTTCTCCAACAATTTAAGTAAAATTTTAGAGGATTCTGGTGCATTTTTCAGTGTCCAGTTGTCTGAAGGACAAATTCTCTTTCCTTCCATTACCAGCCACCAAATTCTTTTTCATAGATTCTTTGTATTTAGGGTCTATTCAATGAAGGGAAAATTAACTTGCAGACTAAGAAGTACAGTATGGCAACAAAAAATAATTAACTAATCAGTGAAAAAAATTAAAGCTCTTATTTCAATCAAAACTGCTAAGTCATGAAAGAAAGACAATATAATGCCATAGTGAACATTTTTTTCAAGACACTATAATGCCATAGTGAACATTTTTAGTACTTTCACAGCAAAACATATGAAGACAAAACAATTAATTAGTCATTTTAGTTTACTCTCTTTCTACTTCTTTTAAAATGTATTCCCCCACCATTGTCTTGAATTTTAAACTGAAATATAAAACCTACAAAACCTACACCCCACTCCTCATAAGCTGATGAATGTGTAGACTAAAACAATTTTGTTTCTTAAAATAAAATTAATAACGATTTGGACCATCCCTATGCAAGCTATTTGTTAGAAAAGTACTTTCACTAATTGCAATTTGAAAGGAATATTACACAAAATAGCTGTACTGAGTCTTGTTACCCAGGGAATCCTGTATTTCATGATAATCTTTCAGTAGTAACCATGTTTGTACTCAATACAGGAACAAAATCACTTCATTAAGTTATTTGTGTAATTTTTAGATATCTCCAACAAATTATAGAGCTTTGATCTTCTGAAAAGCACAACAGATAGGCAAATAAGATGCTAATATTATGGGATTGTTATTTTCAAACCCTCTGAGAAAACTTCCACCCACCCAAGTGCACACACATTAGAGAATGATGTATCTACAAAATTACAGGGTTCAGCATCCCATTGAGGAGATGCTGGAATATAAATCCATCCCTCTGGTTCACTCCTGGATTCCTCTAAAGTAAGACCAAATTGTGCTTTTAACTTTTGCTGTAACAGCTGTTTTTACTTGGGGAAAATGGGAGGAAGGCTTGTGCTCAGTGTGATGCATCACTAACTTCCTCCTTGTTATATAATTGAAATTGTCTTCCCAAGTACCTCCCTGACTGTATTTGGAACAGAAGAGCCATTGGGCAATAAAACTCTGAGAAACACAAACAAAACCAAGGCTCCAAACCAAACAAGTGTGCAAAATAGAAAACTGCAGGGCCAGCAAAGCAAGCAGACAAACAAATTATTCCAGGAGTTTTATTTGAGCAGTTCTTCATTTGGATCAACCCCTGGAAACATCTGGAAGCTCCAACACAGGCAGTGCCTGGCCCAGCACTCCCTAACCCTCTCAGGAACCTCTCAGCCTCATCCACATCACCAGGATTTCCCACAGCCCAGCTCCCAAGCTGAGCACTTTTCCTGGCTCTCAGATCATGTTCCTCATCCATCTGGAACTGTCTCTGCAAAGCCCAAAGGAAGCTTTGCAACATCATCAAGAGTAATTAAAAATGTTCTCCCAAACAGGGATCCCTTCAGGGAGCAGGATGAGGGAGAAACTCTGCTGTGTGATGTTCTCACAGGCAGAATTATCACAAGGACAGGCACTAACAATGCCTAAAAGTAATAATAAAAAACCTTCTAATAAAATATTCACCATTTACCAGAGGAATACATGAGTTTCCTGACCTCCAGACAGACCTGATGAATTTTGTAAACCTAAGATAGGGGTGCAACTGAATGGGGTTTGAACATCCTGTGACAGTGGGATAAAGCCAGTCAGATAAAGAACACCCAAACCCTGCTTTTAAGGGAGATGATGACATATATGTGCAATTTCTCTGCTGGAAATTTTAAGTAAATCTGAACAGATTACTGAAGTAAGTGTATTTATAAAGCAAGCCTAACAAAGCAAAAAAAGAACTACCTTTACCCCCCACAAAAAAAACCCTCAAAACAATGAATGATATAAATTCAATCATTTTTTTTTCTCTGAAGAAATGTGCTCTAACCCTGTTCAGGGCACAGCAGAGTGATTTTAGCCTCCCAGCTGACAATGCATAGAACTCACCTGGCCTGCTCTCAGCCTGGCAGAAAGCCCTGTGTGGCTCCTGCAGTGCCTTGGCTGGTCTGAGACTTAAAATTCCCCCCACTGCATTTTAAAGCTTCAAAGATACAAAAATATAATCTTTGAAAATTGGAGATTAAGTCTGCTGCTTGTGGAAGGAGAGGTCATGGCATGAATGGTACAAACAAGGCACATATTATGCACATGGTGGCTCTCTAACATTAAAAGAAAGCTTCAAAACTGGATGTTTATACATGTCCTTGTTTGTACTGCTTGGGCTCAGGACTTCAACTATCTTTTGCAATTAAATCTATCAAACTTCAAGCTCCCAATTAAAATTTTTCAAATGCATTATGCTCCAGGGTGTCTGAAATTAAAAACCACTTTACATGTTTGTCAAGTCCTCTTGTAATTTTTCCAGTGTTGCTCTTTCTACTGTGATAAGTGCTGCCAACCCCTTTCCATTTGTGCACTAAGACAGAAAAGAAAATAAACAAAACTCCTTCAGACAGCTCATTCTGAATGATGAGGTTTTGTTTCAGCTTTTGCCCTTCCCAGACACCAATTCTCAGGAGAGGAGCAAGGAGGAACCAGAGGATGTCTCCTTGTGGCCATTCCAGTTACAGCTCCAGGAGAAAGAAGATGGAAGCAGGAATGAAATACTTTCAATTTCCTGTTATTCCACATTATTTGGTGGAGAACTTATTAATTAAAAATGGTGCTGGTCTGCAATGATTGCTCATTACAGGGTCTTGATCCCTGTGTTTTCCTTGGCCATGAGAATACAGCCAGTTCCTAATTTTTCCTAAATACTTATGGAAGAAAAAACCCACAAATAATTCTAAAACTAATTCTAAACCTCTTTAGTTTGCTTCCTCAACAAACTCTTCTTCCAGACCTGAATGCCTCCTACTGGATGGTCCAAGTAAATATAAAAGAGGTTTATTTCTGATATATTACTGAAGTATTCTTGAAAAAAACTCTTTTGTGGGGATTTTGTGGCATGTGTCCCAGCATGGAAATGAAAACAAGTTTTGTCTTGTGCTCCCCATCTCTCACAACTGATCCAGCAGGAAAGAGGACCTAAAAATAATGCGGTGTCTTAAAGAAGGTTATGGAAGGAGAGATCCATTGAAAGATATAATTCACAACTCATATGAGTATAAATTTACCAAAAAAAAATATGACCAATATTGTTTATCCACCAGTGGGCACTGAATGGAAAATTCCAGTGGGAGATGTTGAACAGCTGGACTGGGACTGCAGGAGCTGCAATTCCCTTTTTCCCTCCAATGGCTTCACTCACCTCTAGAGAAGATGAAAATACTTCAAATTCAAAACCACTGAGAAGGGAGGGACAGAAAATGATCCTGCTTAAGTCTTCTTTTGCCATGGAGTAACACTGTAGGTAACAATTTTAATTAACTGATTCCATTTCTGTTACCTTCAATTCTTATTTTATCTTTAACAGAAAAAGACAGAGACTACAGAGGACCCCAAAGTGGCATTTCCCTGTAAACGCAAAATATTGTGTATTTAGGAGACAAATAGCAGTTAAAAGAGAAAAATGAATGCAGTTCATATGAAAATAGTGCAGTACAAGTAGAAGTCACATAGTGGGCATAAAAATAATATGCAGAGCCTGAATTATGAATTAAACTTCAGCTGTATAATGCTAGAGGCAGATTAGAATTATTTATTTTTCTCTTCCCATTAATTATATAAGGGACTTCTTTTTCCCCCCAACACAAGTTACATTTTGTCAGCAATGTTTAGGAAGTGTCTGTAGTATTTTCCTTACTTAGTTTTGCAAAATACCCTGTTTTTGATATGACATTCCTACCACAGGCCCTTGGAAACTAAAGCATGCTTGGAGAGAACATTAAATACATTTTCAGATAACTTTTCCTAGAGAGGATGCAACTGTGAGGGATGCCAGGAGGAAATGACCTGTCAGTTGCCAGAAAAGAACTTTAAACCAAGTCGTGCACTTGCTGTGTTTATTATGACAGGTCAGTTGTTCCTTTGAGTTTGAGGGATTTTTTTTTTCCTGCCACCAAGATACAAATCTCATATTTTAATATTATTAGACTACATACCACAGTGCCCTCTCACTAAATAAGGGAATTCATTTCCTGAATGCAAACTAGATTGCAGAAGGGGTTAATCAGCAGAATAGAGAATTATTCATTTAATGTAGGCTATGAATTCAACAATGTGTACTTTTTTTTTTTTTTTTNTCTTATCCAGTTACTCTTCTTTGTAAATAAAGTTTTGGTCCCCAGCACACCACTGAAGTGTTGGAAAAAACATAAAATATCCTGAAATCTCATAAAAACAGAGAACAACAGTGACAATTAGAACACACTTATTGAAAGATCTCCTGTTTCTCATAGAAAGCAGCTTTATTTCATTTCTAGCATGACTCAATAAAACACAAAATGACTAATAATTGCAGTAAAGGTTGTCCAAAGTACAGATTTTGGCCAGCTAATCAAAGACAACCCAACTCTGCATTTTTCTCGATATTCTATTGCACGACGAGCAAACAAACTGCCAGCCTCACTCTCTTTGCTCACGGAAATTAGGTTAATATATAGTAATTTTGATCAGAACAACAAAACCCTGAAGTTTAGGATTATATTCTGTAAAACAAGACACACGAAGCAGTGGGGAAGTCTCCCTTTGAGCTGCCTGCTGCAGGAGGCAGCTCGCCCTCAGCCCAGCCTGCAGAGGGAAGAAGTGAAGCACCAGCCTGCACTGGGGCACGTCCTGAGAGAGCTGAACTGCAGTCCAGGAGAAGAAAAACTCCTCCAGAAATTCTCTGCTTCCCCAGGAAAGGCAGAGAAACAGCACAGCAGCCACAGCCCTGGGAGCCTCCCCATGCTGTGCATCCAGAAGCACAGAGGAACAAACACTTCCCCCTCCCTCTCTCTTTAAAAGGATCCAAACAATTTCTTTTTATTCCAGGCAGCTGAGGAGTGTTAGAACTAAACCAACAGCTTTTTTAAAACTCTAAATGTACTAGAGAGCACTGGGGAACTGAAAAGCACCATATCCTTGTAGAAGGGAAAATACAATATAAATCCAAAGCTTAGGAGCAAGGGAACATCATCGAGATGATGCTATCTATTTTCACCTAGGTACAAGTAACTTCTCCTATTTATAACACACACACACACAAAAATTCAGTTTTTGAAATGCTGATTCAATTCCAACTGTATCCACAGTTTTTAAATCTCACCTCTTCAGCTGCTGATTTGGGATTTCAGCACTGCAGAGCAGCCAAGTTCAGACAAACAACACAACAAATGCTTTCAAGACTTCCTGTTCTGCTTGACTTGCTCACTTGGAGATAATTCAAACCAATAAAAGAGAACAAAGGGGTACTTTTTTTCCCCAGGCTGTAGTTTCTCTCTTTGACTGATTCCTGACCATCCTATTAAGAGATCTTCCAAGTTTACCAGCAAATGCAATAAGCACTACTACTTCAGGAATTTATTCTACAAACTTCTCGCCTTATAAGTTTATCAGCAGTCTCTGGGTTGGTGAAATACTCCCAGTTTTCTTTTATTCCATATTCTTTGGGGGGGAATTGCTTAAAAATGGTGCTGGACTGCAATGATTGCTCGTTACAGTTTCATCAGCTTGTATTTGTGATTTCCTTGAATGTCAAGCTCACCCCTTGCCAGGCTTCTGTCAATCCCCCCCTCTCAAATCTTCTGCTGGGAGTTTTCACCTCAGTGCAAACCCCAGAACCAGCTCCTCTTTCAGGCAGGATTTCAGGGAGGCCCATCCTTTAAGGAACAAAAGATGCTGTTCCAGCCAGTGACACTGATTTGATCCCATAAATACTTCACAAAACCCTTTTCTAATGGTTATAGCAGATTTCTCTGCAAGAGCACATTCTTCTTTAGGCTCCTGGAATTTAGGAGCAGCTACCACTGTCTCACCTGTAAGCAAAGGCATTTCCCATTTCTGCTTGGTATTCCCAGAGTTTTGTAGATTTATTGTCAGGAATGAGATGTTAATGGTCCTCCTCAATGGGAGTTGCAAGCAAATATGTTAACTGATCTCATTTCAATAAATTAATACTAAGCACTCAGGTGCAATTCCTCTGTATAAATCACAGAAGAGGATGTTTGGTGCTACCCCCTGAAGGAAAAGCAGCCAGGGAGAATCCTGGAGCTGACAGGTGTAATTCCTACACAATTCCAAAGGAGCATCTCAGAGAGCTGGGGGCAGCTCTGCACCTGACCCCCAGCCCTGTGTCCTCCCCGAAAAGCTGCAGGAGGAATCCTGTTGCTTATTTTGCTCCTGCCACTCTTCAAGGAGAGAGAGAACATTCCATTGCTTTAGAAAGAAATGAATTGCAGGAAGAAAATCCCCCAGCTTGCTGTCACTACTCCTCAGCCCAACAACCAGCAGCTTACAGGAGCAGACAGGAATGGCCCCATCTGAGACTGGTTTGAGCCCTGCAGGGCCCAGGAACTTGTGACTTTCAGCAGGTTTTCTCATTGAGGGGAACAAATCTCCTTGCTGCAGTTACTCATCTTAAAGAGCTTGCAGGGGTTCTCCTTCTCAGGCTAAGAAGTGACATTTGACAAGTTATTCCTCAGTGAAGCAGAACTGGCAGGGTTAGTGGGTCACTGGTGAGCTTGTTCCCTAATTGCACAGGGGACAAGGTTTATGCTTCTTGAATGACAAAAGTGCCAGCCTGTCCAACTTGATCCTTTTTTTAGGATAGAGCTCTGCCCTCAAGAAAGCACCAGTAAAACACAGAACTTGACACACAGGAATTTTAAGACACTGGGTAGATTAAAGTGACCTATTTGTTTTTCAAATCCTGTGTCCTTCTTTATCAGTGGAAGAAGAAGGTAAAACCTTCCATGGAAGATGATTTCATTCACTTTTTGGACATAAGAGACTTAAGTTCTTTCAATGTAACAAAATTTTGCTGAATAGAAGGTGTTTTCTTGTACAGAAAATACCATATTTTATAATATTTTCCCTCATTTTTAGTGGAATTCCAGCGTGGATACAGCCTACACTGCCACCTCTGATCAATGACACAGCTGGCACAGCAGATCAGAATACTGCAACACCAAATGAGAATGAAGAGGAAGGGAGACTTAACTGAGGCAGTGATACCCTGTTGTAGAAGATTAAACCAGCAGTGGAAAATACAGAGGAAAGAGAGACTCTTAAGAAGGTGAGAAAGGAACAGCTCCTGTGCAGTCCTTATCTAAAAAAATGCACAGTAAGAGAACAAATCATCTGCTCCCTCCCATCCATATTATCAAGCAAAAGCCATTTTGCATCCTTCTTTATCCATCTGTGCTACCACAGAGCTGTCTCAGGCTTGAGCTGAACAAAGTCTGAGATGCAGCAGTAGAAGATCATCTCCTTTCATTAATATATCAAAATCCATCCATTCTTAATTCACAGGCAGGAAGGATATAAGAGAGGAAACACTGCTTGCTCTTTGTGGACCTTGTGGTGACTTCACCTGGTCCCATATTTTCAAAAAGTACAACAGTTTCAAGTACATTCTCAGAAAATAAGCCACAGAACTGGAATAAAATACTTGCCTTCATAATAACCCACATTTAATTTTCCTAATTGCATTCTCGGTAAGTCCAATTTTTCTGTTCCATATAATGTTGCAAAAACATTTGAATGATGTCGGAGCCAAAACTTTTAAAGAGAAAAAGTGTATCTAGGAACATTTCTGTCCAATATCAGAAAGGGAGGGACACAAAATAAAAAATTCCTTAGTGGTTTTCAGAAAAGTTTAAACTGAATGTACCAAGGCCACCTAAATGTCACAAACTGCTCAGGGTTTATAATACTCCTAAATTTCACAAGTAAGCTGGATTACAAGAGCAGTAACCCCTTTTGTAACTTTGTACTTCATGTAATAAGAGTATTATCTTCAATCTAGTTTTGACTGGAGTTTTCTGTTATATGAGCCTTACATAGCTGAGTCCTCTATTATCAGCATTCTCCTGACCCTTATCACCCTTTTATTCTCAATAATATTCACTAGAAATTCACAAATAATTTGGTGACATTTAGCAAGCCATCTAGGCATCACAGTGAAGGTTTTTTTCAAGAGAGCAGTTGAAAGAAAATGATAGTGGAAGGTTATCAAAAGAGAAAGAAAAGTGCTTTCAATATCCAAGAGTACACAAAGCAGCTCAGTCCAAACATCCTAAAATATTGAGATGTAGGAGATCAGGCTTCATATCAAAGGAAATTGGACAAAAATATTTGGATGAAGAAATGTTAAAAAATAAGGCATTTCTGGAGAAACTGGTGCAAGACAGCAAACTACTTCTGTTCAAAAATGAGCTACTGAATCGCTGCTCCATTAGCATCCCTTGAAATAATGCTGTCCCCACGCTCTGTGCTTCAACACAGGGCTAAAAATCTACTCAAAATGGCTGAGATAAAGAAATGGTTCCTGCCTTTTCTCTCATGTTGATCTTGTGTTCGTTCTTTATTCATTTATTCCCTTTTCTCTCATTCAATCTAAAATAAAAAGCAGCTCTGAGAGAAAGAGTGTTTGCTCAGAGTAAACCTTGTATCAGAAACTTGGAATGTTCAAGGGCTGAGAAGAAACAAGGGCTCACAGGAAGTGAGAACTGTAATAATTCATTTAATATGTGCTCCAGACCCTCTGCAGAGTGCATTAATATGAGCCTTTTAAAATTCAAGCAATAATTTTGTATGTCTTTTCCTTCCTAGCCTGTGTGAATCACCACCCTTTTTTGGACTAAGAAACCAAGGCAATATGACCCACACTTTATGGGTGAAATACAGAAGATTAAGAGTTGTGCCACAAATCAAACAAAAGTCTTCAGAAGAACCCCTGAACCAAAGTCTGGGACTTTAACCAGGTGATAATTTCCCTCTGCCAGGAATTTAGTTCTTACCCCAGTAGTTCAGGACTTCCCATGGGCACAGAATTCACTCCAGCACCAGTGAGACCAATGGAAGTGGAAGAGATTGGGGTTCCTGCAGGGGATCCCATCTCTCTCCTCAGTATTGTGTTTTTCCTTTGCTGAGGGTGGGACAGGGCTCCAGGGTGCTGAGAGGGTGCGAGGAAGGGAAAGAGCAAACAACACATTGCAGAGGCCACAGAGGATTCCAGCACACAAGAGAGGGAGCTTTTTTAGTTTTTGCTTGGCTCTGCCTGACACAGAGCCCAGTCTGGACCTTGGAGATAAAGAGTGTGAAAGACTTGAGGGTGAAGACATCACAGGATGGGTTTCTGGAGAATTGCCACTTCATCTTGACATACATTCATTAGATTTTAAACCAAGGTGACAGAAAGCATTAATCTGTATTTCTAATGTTTTTATAAATAATTTTCCACTGCTGTTCTCAGGCACTGAGCTCTGAACTGTGCAACAACTGGCTTTGCTTCCCATGCTTGAGATTGCAGATCTGTTAAAAGTGAGACACCTGCCCTGTCCTTAACCCTTCAGGGGCTGTGGGCTGAGCTCATCCAGGTAACAATCTCTCCCATATCAGCCAGCAGCAGCATAAAATGTAATATTTGACAGGGCTCCTGATAAAGCCACACAGGGGAAGGCCAGGTCCCAGAGTACATCACTGCACCCTGCTCTGAGGCTTTTCTCTGCACTGGTGTAATAATACCAAAGCAGTGAGGATTTCAGAGCCTGTTTGCAGAGCTTCCTTGGCACAAGGGTGAAGGTGTGAAATAGAAATCCTAGGAAACCCACTCTTCAGGTATTCCAAGGTATATGTGTCTTGGAATCAAAGGAAAACCAAGTGAAGAGATTTTCCTGCAATATCACTTTGTTATTGTTATCACCTGATTTAAAGAGACAGAAAAGTAATGTCCTGATTATGTATGTGGTCACCTCAATAATTACTTCCACAATGAAGAAATAACATCAATCTACATTTAAAAAAAAAAAAAAACAACAGCCACAGGAGGAAATTTTGTATTCTAAGCAAAAGTTATTTACAAGTGTTGATTTAGGAACTTTATATAAAAAGGTGACCAAAGTAAAACTCAGAACTTCAAAACTGGTGTATAAGGCATGCAGTTAAAGTCTAGAATTCAGAAATATTGTCTTCATAACATCCAAGTCTGTACTGCACTCCTTTGCACATGATTATGAATTATCAAAGTAAATTTTTAAAACTTCACAGCAGCAGAGCAAGTGACAGGCCAAGTAAATTTTAGACTTTTGTAATATTCAGGCTTGAAGCCTTGAGGTATTTCACCTTACTGTTGTTATTTTCATTGTAAGACTTTAAGATCAGAAAAGACTATTATCTCATCTGATCCAGCCCCCTGCCTATCACAGCTCTCAGCTCTCAGCCAGATCTCTGAGAGAGGAGCTCTAAGAGGCAGCATCACAGTTCTCTCAGAAATGTCAGTGCCTGAGCTGGCAGATACCCCAGGAGCTCCTGCAGGGGAAGGAGCCTGATCCAGTGATGGGCCTGCAGATGAACCCAAAAATGCCAAATATACCTTTCCATTCCAGGAAGAGACTACAGTTTCAATTTGCTGGTAATCTGGAAAAAACTTTTCCCTGGCCTTACCTTTCTTTATTTGATTTTTGTGTGTATTCAGGAATATTCCAAATGTAAATATTTATATGCAGAATTCTGTAAGTTGTTTAAAGAGCACTTCCATGTTTTAACACAAAGACACACATGCCTACCCCAACCATTAACATTCAACATATTGACTCAGGAATCCAGCAGATTCCTAATTCTGATTGCATTATTCTGACAGAAAATTAAGTGAAATTTCTTTGGGGGCAGGGAGAAGTCAAACAGAGCCCCCAAGTGTGCCTGCAGTGCAGTGCTGGGGTTCCAGCGTGGTGGGGAGCTGACATCTCTGAACAAACAGCTGTGCAGTGGAAAGCTCTGCTTCCCCAGCTGTTCACCAGCAGCAGCCAGATGTTCCCCTCCCTGAGGCAGCACATGGAACCTGGGACATCTCCTCCTCTTCCATCACTGCCTGGTGCTCCAGCAGAGACCCTGGCTGTCAGCTGCTGTGAGGGGTGAGGTGGCACAGCACCCACATCCTGCTGATGCCTTTTTGGGGCTACCTAGAAACAGAGGCCAGACAGAATTAAGGGAATAAAAAGCAGTTCTATTTATTGAGGACCTTTAGGTAAATTTAGGGCAGGAAAAGCCCCTCCAGGGACTACACACAAAAAATGCACTAAGGGTCATGGGTTTTCACACTTTGATAAGTTTGGTCCATTTGCATATTGGGGGTTAATCTTCCAATTACAGGTTCAGGTAATGAAGTCATTTACCCCAAGTTTGCTCCCCCCAACTCATTTTTGTTTCCATCTCTCAGGGCCTGAGGCAGTGAGGTGTCCTTGATTGCCAGGCCTGGAGAGGAATTGTTGTGTCTGACCAAAATGGGAGAGCAGCAGCTGACCCTGTGTATGGAGTTTAGAGTTCTACACTAAAGAACTGCAGGATTACAAATCCATGGAAAATATAAAAGCTGAAATGCTAAGGCATCCCTGAGTTCACAGCAGAGGCTGGCTGGAGATCCATGGGCAGACCCCTGATCCAGCTGCATCCACAGTGGGAGGGTCTGGGGTGAGCTCAGCCAGGCACAGGGAACTGAGCAGGGATTTCCCACCTGCAGGAGAGGAAGCTGTGCCAAAAGCAGAGCTCACAAGTGGAATTTGGGGAGATGTCTCTGAAAATCCCAGCCTCTCTGGCTGTACTTTACTGGGCCTGTTTCACACGTGCAGAGACAACACTTGCTGCTGAGTTAAATGTTTCAACCCAATTTTTAGGTTGGTTTCTGCTGGAGTTTAAGTGAGGTAAGCAGAAAACTGAAGCCTTTCTGTAGAATAAAACTGCTTTTACCATGAACTCTGAGAGTCTTTGAGCTTGGAATTACAACAATACCATCTCTCTCTGCTCCAGCTGATGGAAAGGCCTGTGTAAAGATAAGACAAGGCTGGGGTTTTGTGAACTTTTACAGAAGTTACTTGTTCTAATACCAGTCTCTGTGGACAGCAGGCATTAGATATTTCAAGATCAAAAATTTATTTTTAATCTAGCAATTAATCAGCTTCTCAGCATAGCCACAAACAACAAGCACAGTTAAAATCTTAATGCCAAGGTATTACAAAATAGACCTGCACAGATCCTCGCTGCTCTCTCAACACAAGCTCAGTCTTTGAATTTCTTGATCCAGACTTAGTGATACTGATACAGCAATTACTGGGATACATCCTCCAGCCTAATTAATGCACATTACTGGTCCACAATATTCTTCCCTTTTCTTGACTCTTCAGCACCCTAGAGCAGCAGCAAAACCAGAAGTTTATCCTGCCATTAGCTGAAGGTAGACAAGCAGACAGATCTCAATTATTCCACTGCTTATGGCAGTGAAACTTTCCCTCTCTTGAGGGGTTTTTTATAACATCAATAAAAGTTCAGATGATCTCTGAAAGAATTCAACAGAGAACTACATGCCAAATCCAAGCTGAGGGCAGAAAATGCCAAAACTCATCCACAGCTGTGAGGAAGTTTGGTCATTTCATCCTTCCTATGCACAGTAACCATCTTAGTATTTGAAAATGCTTTTAATAATTCTCAGTTCATTTGAAAGGATAGAAAATTCAGGCTGTGTCACAGAGCAGACTGCAGAAGTATCTGGAGTTAATGTCTGACTTCACTCATAAATGGGAAAAGGGACCTGACAAAATTAACACCAAAAAGAGCAACAAGAGATGTAGGAAGAAAGAATTTGGTTGTCTATAAAAAGGCCAACCAAACATAGAATACGAAAAGTGCAGGTCAGTAGATGGTACTGAGGCAGGAGAATTATTCTCTCTGCACCAGGAAAATACATTTCAGATTTATTCACACTTAGGTAGGGTTCCATGCCCAAAATGTTTGGGGTTTAGCTTGTATTTACCAGCCTGCTGTACCAAATATTAATGAAGATTTCTCCCCCTTCTGAAGGCATGAAATTTTTTATGGACAGGATGGCACAAGAGGAGAATAAACATTATATATTATCTAAACAACCACAGCTGGAGCTGTTACAAATTCAGAGTAAAAATAATTGCTTTTAGTTATAAATAACCAAGACACCTCCATCCACACTGCTCAGTGAATACACACAAATACAACATGCAGGGCACACTCATCAGTGGAAAAAAGAAAAGTACTATCTGTTCCAGGCATATTAGAAGATGAAATCAGAAAAGCACTGCAAGAAATATATTGCTATAAACACCCAAAGGCAATTGTTCCAGTATATCACTTTAGCACAGAAAATGTCAGCAATGGCTGAAGTTTTCCAGATCACCTCAGAAAGTTCCTTAAAAGATGCCCTGATGTGTCATAATGAAGAGTGACAACATCTCCATTGCTGCCACAGGTGCTGCTGAATATTTGCTGTGTGGTTTGGAGTGGAGATATTGGGATCCCATTTTTCACCTGCTCATAGATTTTTCTGTTCAGATTTTTTTTTTAATATACAGATGAAGAAATTAAAAATCTCTAGTCACTTAGTATTTTTTAGACATTCTTTTTGCTACATACAGTCTTATCTAATGCATTTTACCATGAGGACTGAAGATTCTGGAGCAAGGGCTTGCCAAGTAAGAAAAAAGCCATAATTTTCTGAGAGAAGAAAAGACTCTCCCATTGGCAAGCTGAGATTCCTGCCCTGGCAAACAAGCTGCAGTAACTGAACACCAATGGATTCCTCAATAATTCTTTAAATATATCCATAATTCCATTAATTTTGAATTATAGCATTCACCAAAGTATTTGAAACTTTTTTAGAGTCCCAAAATCACCACCACCACCAACATTCTCAGGATCTGTAAAAGTCATTTAAGTTTTTGTAGCCTTTCAGTCATTTTTATCCCATTTTATCCATGCAGCCGCTGTGCTCTTGGACACTGCAAACACTGCACTCCTGGGAATGGCTAATGCAGGAAAGGCTCCACACACACAGACCCAAAGGATACACATATAGGATTAAATTCAACAGCACAAAGGAATAAACAATTACTGGGACCAAAATTCAATTGCCTATACTATGAAATTGCTAAAGTAGTTCTGGTAGAATTATAAATAAATCCTATATCAGAATTTAACTCAGTCCATGGGCTATTCCCAGTAGATATTCTGACTTTTTTCAATCTGTTCTGGAAGCTCAGAGAACTTGATTCTATGAACAGTCTGCTCCATGCCTCTGATTTATTAGTACAGCTGCAGCCTATCAGTCCAGAAATGAGGGTAGCAGGGGTGGGGTGATCAGTTCCAGTAAAGGAACACTGAGAAAGGTGTAGGTGTGTGTATACATTTCTCTTTACCTGAATGGGACACCTCATGTTCAGAGGGAGAAGGTCCCCACTGCCAGCTGTCCCTGCACAGTTATAGAAAAAAGCAGCAAAGCCCATTTATTGGAGCAAGGAAAGGTCAGGCTATGCCAGAGGAGCAGGATTTTCCAACAGCAAAAGAGCTGGAAGAGCTGCCCCCAGCCTGGGATGCCTTGAGATGCTCTGGTTAAAGCAATTTATCAGTAATGAAGTGTGGCTATTTGCCATCCCCCACTGCTCCCTGCTTTTTAAGGGAATCTGGGATCATCATTGGATGGCCTGGGTTAGAGAGGAGCTGAGAGATCCTCCCTGAGTCCCACCCCTGGCCAGGGCAGGGGCACCTTCCCCCATCCCAGGCTGCTCCAGCCTGGCCTTGGGCACTGCCAGGGATCCAGGGGCAGCCACAGCTTCTCCGGGCATCCTGTGCCAGGGCCTGCCCACCCTCCCAGGGAACAATTCCTGCCCAAAATCCCATCCAGCCCTGCTCTCTGTCCCTGAAGCCATTCCCCCTTGTCCTGGCACTCCAGGCCCTTGCAAACAACCATGGCCCATCTTTCTTGCAGGCTCCCTCCAGGTACTGAAAAGCCACAATTAGATCTCCACAAAGCTTCTCTTGTCCAGACTGAACAATCCCAGTTCTCCCAGCATTTCCTGACAGGAAAGGTGCTCCATCCCTCTCCTCAGTGTGCTCACCCTCCTCTGGACTCTTTCCAGTAGAAAGTGATAATTTTCTACTGTGTTTAATTTTTCTCGGAGTTTTCAGATTACAAAGCTCACTCTTGCTGAGCCAAGAAGTCTCTTAACAAAGAGAACCTGACTTTAACATTCTGCAGAACATCCCTTTAATGGAGCTTTCATTGCAGGACACTCATCTTCCCCCAGCCCTGCACACACAGAAGGAGCTGCTGTGTACTTGGTTCTTTCCACCTTCACCATTGTTTGCCAGGGTCAGATCTAATTGGGTGAGGAAGAAGCCC
This sequence comes from Chaetops frenatus, assembly GCA_013400775.1. Taxonomy (NCBI): domain Eukaryota; kingdom Metazoa; phylum Chordata; class Aves; order Passeriformes; family Picathartidae; genus Chaetops; species Chaetops frenatus. Next base: position 1,208,045 of record VZTR01031395.1, read on the forward strand.
TCACAACCACAAATGGAATTAGAAGTCAATAAGTAGCATTATTTCTATATATTTCTATATTATCTTACACTCATGGGGAAAAAAAAATAATCAGAAAACAAACTAACATCATATTTTTAGTTCAAAATGTATGTGAGGTAGGGACATATGCTTGGAAGCCTTTTGAAAAACTTAATTAAAACTGTTATGTAAAAATATACTTGACAACTAAATCAGCATTAAAATAGTTTCTAGGAGATAAATAATTTACAGATTTTCACAGTTAACAATCTGCTTTCTGGAAATAAACTTCACAGTTTACTATAAAATGATCAAAGAGGGATTAGGTAGCTATTCAATTTACTGGAAAAATGTTACACCATATCAATGAGATTGGGAAAATGACTAAGGAGCTGAATATGTTAGAGAAAATGTAATGAATCTAAACAGTAATAGAAATTCACTGGGTATAGAGTCATTAATGTTAATTTTATGAATATTTAAATCACCAAGGGGAACAAATTTGCTGGCACTAAAGCTGATAATGTCTAAACAGTCCAAAAGATTTAATTTCTTCAAAGTTTAACAGATCCATTTTGAACTCTGAATTTGCAGAGTCTTAGCAGTGACACAATAATAACGCTCAGATTTGTGTTCCTGTAGTTCACTATGAGAAATTCCAGGTGGTCCCTAAATGATCCCCCAGGACACGAAGCTACAACTCCCCTTATTTGATCCCTCCTGGCCATCCCAGGAAGGAATTAAACAGAGAGGAGCAGTTTGTGGATGTGCTCCCTGCACAGAAACACCAAATGGGATTTGTGATCACACAGCTGATTCCATCCCCAAACAGCTGAGTGGATTTACAGCCAAAAGAATTAGGAATATTTTTCCTTTTCATTCCAGAAAACTCAGTGCTATTCTCTGAAGCAACAAATAATGTCTGGGAAATAGGAATCCTCTTGGTCTTCTGTGTGTTCGTCTCCATTTTTCTGCATCTTGAAACACAGTAACAGCAGGAGATTTGTGTGCACACAATTCAACAAAACTCTTTTGCACCTTAGGTTTCAATACTGTTTTGGGAACTCCTTTTAATATGAGTTTTCTCTTCTTTTTGGATGTGGATCTCAAAAATAAATTATGTTTTTTAATGTCACCTTTGGAAAATTATGGTTTTACCCCCAGTAATCTCTAGATTCTTTAGGAAAGATGTTGTTTCTAGGTGATCATCCAAACCATGCTTGCTGTGGTAGAGGAAATTTGTTTCTTGATTATGGAAGTAGAAAGGAATTTATATCAAATTTATTAATATACATTCAAGGTGTACTTGGCAATCAGTCTCTACCCCGAGAAAATGATTACTTTAGAATCTCAGAGGTCATAAAAAAACAAATTTCCAGCTCTAAGCTACAAGCTGAGAATTAAACAAGCACAACCAGAAAATACAAGACCAGGAACTATTACATATCCACACCAATACACATTTAGGATTGTGTGAATTGTGAATATTTGAGATGATGGCTTGCAAAGAGTATGATTAGCACCAGCCTCAGCAGCAGCAAATTTATACTCCCTAATGAAAAAGGACATTCCAAAAAATACCACTCACCCCTCCTCCTATTTCCTGCTGGACACTGCAGTGACTTTTCCAGGCAATTGGGACCATCATTTTTTGTTACAACAGCTGCCATCATCCCTGACCCAAAACCACCACAGGACTGAAGGATCTGATGTCTCATCACAAGCCAAAACTTTGTGATACTCTTTGCAAATCAAAGGCTGTGGACCAGCCCCCCATCATTTACCTGCCATTCCAGTTTATGGACATGGTTCTTTGGAGGAATGGATTTGCAGTTTCCATCCTCAGTTCTTCCCATCAGCTCTAATCACCTTTTTTCCCTCTTCCCAAAGAATTTTGTGATATCTCCATTTACTATCATTAGTCAGCAAGCAAGAAAATTATTACTATTATTACTTCCTGAATAGAGATATTTGGAAATTGCTTTTGAAGCCTTATTTCCTGCTTTTTAAAACTTATTATAACTTAGAAACAGCAAGAAACCTGCAGAAATTGAAATAGCACCCACTGAAGTGTACTGCAATACCAGGGAAGTTTCTTGTTAAACCTTTAATATTCTAAATTTATGCCACTAAAATATCTGCCTGCTTTCATTTCCCCACATCTTCTACTTGAAGACAAATGTGGGAAGAGAATAATTAGTTTCTATTGTAATGAACTGTAAAATTTATAGTAGATTATTAAATTGAGAAGCATGGAACAATATTATCATTAAGGATTTATAGGTTATAAAATTCAAATTATATATATTTCATAAATTCTCTCTGATTTTCGTTGCTATTATGACTTTCCCAAATGTCCTTCCTGTTTCTTATTTCCATCTGGCATTCTCACACAAGTGAAGGGAATCTTTCAAACACTGCACAGATTTAAGGAAAGAAAGAAGAGTTTATATTTTTTTAGCCAGCTGAGGAATTTTGGTTTTGCTCAGTCAGGATGTTCTGTGTGGCTGCAGGTGAGATCTCCAGCTCAGGAACAAACACCTGCCTTGGCTGCAGCCTGGTTTTGGAAGCCCCTCCTCAGAAAATGGGATTTACTGTGAGCACAGCAACAGGAACCTTTCAGCAGAGCACAGAGAATTCTTTTATCCCGAGAGCCCCCAGTCCCTGCTCTCCCTGCAGCAGCCTCTGCCAGGTGAGGTTTGGGGGTGGAATTCAGCTGAGCCCCCTTTCCAAACCCAGCCCTTCCCCACCTCTCCTGGAACACACGCAGCTTAATGGTCCCTTCCCAGCAGCTCTGACACCTCCTGAGAGCAGGCTGCCACTGGCATCACCTACTGATCTCCTAAATTGCCATTTTCCTTTTTCAACTATCTCTTCTTGAGAGAAAACTATCATATGAAGTAAAGGAATTCACTTCAGAGGGTTTGGAGGTGTTTTCTTCTTCCTATTTTTTTTCCCTAAACTCATGGCTCTGAAAAAAAAAAAAAAAAAAAAAAACCAAACAAAAAAAAAACCTGACAGTTTTGATGGAAGAGGTTGCTGCCAGCAACAAAACAGATGCAAAATTGAGGAAAACGTGTGAAATATTGAGAAGAGTAAATCAGTGCTTCAGTGTCAAAATCACTATTTCATTATTCAGATGCAGTAGGCTGAGCAAAAAAGATGAAACGTGTCAAAAGTAAGAACGAGGTTAGGATTGAAGTTCACTGAGAATCCTCCGCATCCCAGGCTTCTGCTTTGTAATATTTATAATTATTCTCCAAAATCCTTGTGCTCCTCTGACTCATATCAGTTTTGATCAGCATACCAAAGCATTTCACTGCAGCATTTCTTTCACTGCACTCGAATTTCACCCAGCTCTACTGAATTCCACCACTGTAAAAGCTAAAGCTGCACTGCAATGGATCAAGCCCAACACAACTGCTCCCTCAAAAGTACTGAAAAGATGATGCTGAGAGAATGTAACGTGTTTGGGAAAGTCAGAGAGAACTCAGTTCCTTTCAGAAAAACATCTAAAATACATTGGCTGCAGCAGGACTGGATTTACTGCCTGCAAATCAGACCCCACAGGGCTGAAGGAGGTTACAGGTTGATGATTATCAGTTTTGTGGGAGAGGATGGGTATTCCTACATTTATTCCTGTTTACATTTTTTTTTTTAAATTAACAGCATTATCATCATTTTTACCTCATGACAGAAAGAATGTACAGAAGTCCAAATAAAGGCTAATTTAAGGACCAAACCACCACCACAATCCTTCAGTAACCACCAAGTGAAGCCTGGCTGAACTCAGCTCCACCTCAATCACTCTGTACCAGAGCAAGGCTCATTTTTGTCCAGTTTATTTTAACCCAATATCCTTCACTTTGCTATTTCCAGCAAGGAGTGCTTCAGAGGAGGAAAAAACCCACAATAACCTATAATCTACCTGATTAGTTATAAAATCTCTTCATAGCCTAAAATGTCACTTCAGTTGGGTTTTGTAGTGTTTGGTGCAAGTCAGTCTTAGCAAGGGATAAACCTGCATCACCAGAATCCCCCAAAGAAGGAGTTAATTTTGTTTTGAGGGGGTGTCAATGGAGCGAGTCCAAAAGCTTTTGCAAGTCCACCTCAGATTTTTAAAGTGCACACACTGGAATGCTAACACAATATTTTCTACAAAAATGACAAAACATTTCATTATAATCACTTCAAATTATTTTTACTGTAATTTACCCAATTTATGTTCTCATGACCTATTACATTTTTTTAAAAACCCTAATAATGAAAGTATTTTAAAAGTAAAACTGGTTTGGTAGACAACTTCAAGATCTTTCAATAACTTGCCAGAAAACAAAAAAAAACCTAACAAAAATTGGTGTTTACTTATCCAACTGCCTTAACCTTTTTTATACACCACAGCAGAAACACCTCAAACAACTGAATCATATTTTCAAGAGAAGACTTATTCAGCAATTTACTTTTCCAGACCTGCTTGGGATGGTCAGGAATTTTCCTCCCTCTCCAACCCCAGGGACACAAAGGGGACACTCCCTGTGCCTTCTCCTGCACTTTGTGTGAGCCAGGGCAACAATGGGATTATGAAGAGCCAGCCCAGAGATGACTTTGCTACTTAAAAGACATAACAGGTGCTGAAGACTGATTCCTACCCCCTTCATTTTTCTTAAATAAATGCCAAATACCATCATTTGTAATTATTGTAACGTTTTTCCACGTTTTTCGTGTTATCCAACCAACCCATGGAAAATCCTGTGGTTTTTGAATGATTTTTTCCCAGCCTTAGTGGCAAAGTCTGCACTAATCAATACATTTTATCAATAAAGCTAAATGAATTTCCAAGCATCTCCCAGTGAAGAGGTGAGGCAGCAGCTGGAACTGAAAGTTCTTCTCACTACTTTTCCTCCCCAAATACACATTGGTTATCCTGAAAGATTTCCAGCCTGATAGTACTCTCTCAATCTCCCAGGCTTGTACACTGTTTATTTCTTGTGGATTGATGGTTTATTGTGCATTACTATTTTCCAATCCTCACTCTAGACAAAGAGGTGCATTTATCACTTCCAAGAACAGTGGCTTTCATGCAGATTTTGCAGGGAAGGGCCAGAGCCACCCTAAAACATGCCAAGACAGTGCACAGAGGAAGGGAAGATGAAGGCAGGCTTGCAAGAGACATGAAAAAAAAGACATTTTTAAAAGCATTTTTTCTTTCCCCTTGATCAATTTCTTTTCTCAAGGTGCTTTTCAACAACGAGGCAGGGCAGCGTATTTGGCTCTGTCAAAACCAACATTCCCTCAATGTCACTTGAAGAAATAATGATTTTCTGCAGGAGAAAATCCTGCAGAAAGGACTCGACAGATAGTCCAGCAGATGCATTTTTCAAGGGGGACAGACAGGCCTGCACTTTTATATCAATTTTTGGGAGGCAGCTTTATACCACAAAAACTAAGAATACAACAGCTCAGCTTAAAATTCGACCTCTTGTCACGGGCAGGTGAAAGTAGCAAGATTTTGGAAAGAGAAACAAAAAAGAGGGAAAAGGAGAAGAACAAGTAATGAACAAAATGCAGGCTGGGAAGGTTCAACAGAACTGATAACAACTGAAAAGCTGTTAGGAAACCTTCAGAGGCAGAACATTCCCTCCCTGTTCAAAGCCTCTCTGCTGCCTCCGAGTCCCGGGCGATGCCCCTGGGTTCAGCTGGGCCATGTGGAGGGAGGAAAGTGCTTTAACAGCAGAACCTGCTCCTCCAGGAGGGAAAACGCCTCCCATCCTGCTGACCCTGCCTGCTGCTCTCCTCCCAGAGCCTTTTTTCCAGGGAATCATCACAGGGAGAGGCAGCCTGGCTCCCTGCCCTCCCTCCTGGGCAGCTCTGGGGGTGATGCCTTAAGTTTTAAGTTTTTTTCTTTTTCTGTTCTGCTTTAGCTTCATATAAAGTGTTACTGAGCTCTCTTCACAGGGCAGTCAGACACAATTCTCTCCAGCTCAAGATTCAAGGACAGTCCTTCCCAACCTCAGGCACAAAAGCACAAACAATGTGAAAAAGAGGAGGGCGAGCAAGGAGAATGGAAGAGAGATGAAGTTCCATTCTCCTCACCCAAACCAAGCTGTCTTTCCCTCCAAACACAGCAGCATGAATTTGAAGTCAAACTGTAACTGGACCTTGCCTTGGCTTGGGGGATGACTCTGTGCAAGGTGCACTTCGAGCAGATTTCCTTGCAGCAGGTAGTGAAAAATGTGATTTTTGTGGGTTTTTATTTATGTCAAATGTCAGGTATATTTAAATATGCAAAGCTTCAGGGGGTGGGTAAGGCTGGCACAATCTCTACCAGCACACCTGCAGAAAACACACAAGGGTGGAGAAACATTTTTTCCCCCTGACAAAGGAGTTCCAAAAACTGCTCCAGAGGTGGAGTGTCTCTCTATTTTCATGAAGATTTTGGAAAATCTATCCTATATATAGGAGAGTTTTTTCTTTAATGCATTACTTGATAAAACATTGGGTGGATGTTGGGTTGGATTGGCCTGAGTGCCTATGGATGCTGCAAATAATTTGAAAAACACCCTCATGGTTCTTGCTGTAGGCAAAACATTCATTTTCTGCTGCTTAAAAGTGATGATTTTTTTATTATTTCCTTTTTACAACAATTTAGAAAAACACTAAAAAGAATGTTTCTACTACAATCTTTTCTGAAAGAGAAAATGCCACGAAACTCACTCCAGAGCTCATTCCATTAAAATCAAGCTATGCCAGACACTTGGCCACCACGGATTGCAAGTTCTAATAAACGCTAAAAAAAATCTATTGAGATTTTGATTATTAGAAAAGTGTTCAATGCACAAAATTCCCTACACAGAAATATGTAAAAGATTCCAATTTACACTATGCTGTCTTAACACTTAATTAATATTTTTGCTCTAATTAACATTTACTGAGTACCCTATTTATGATTCTTTTCTCTTTTTTTTCATCAGATATCCTCTTTCTTCTCTGTCTTTGAAGTATTAAACACTGATATGGAATATCAGTTTTCTGGACACTTGGATAAAAAATATTATTGACTGTATTTTGCCAAATAAAACCCCCCAAAGCCACAGTTTCATAGTGAATTTACCCACCTATATTTCAGTTTAACAAGGAACTTTTATGTTCTGAAACTCTAAAGGATTATCAATCCAAAGAAGGTTAAAAGCTAGAATATACAGGACCCCGTTAAGGGACAATATCCCCAAGTGGTGCTTGTCTTCCTGGGCACAACAAAATTAAAAATATGTTTTGGAAACTCTGCTTTCCTCACACTTCTGTCCTTATTAAAACTAACAAATACTCACAGTATTGAGAATACTGTAATTGAAAGTCATGGTCTGACTGCTCCAGAGGTGTAAATCAATAAACTCATTGAACTGATAGGAACTATCCAGCATTAAGTGAAAAATCCTGATTGCAGAAGCACCAATGTAAATCCACGATTACAACAGTGATTTCTATTGCTTGCGTCTGTTCTTACTAACCCTCACTCTGAAAATACCTTTAGTTTTCGTTGGTATTTGCTTATATCTGTTTGCATACTTTGCATAGACAATGGCTGGGGTTTCAGAATCATCCTCAGAGTGGGGAGCGCTGGTTCTGCAGGGAATGAGCAGTGGGAGCTCTGCTGCAGAGCCCATTTCCCCACAGCCTGTGCCTTGTGCCACACTCAGCTCCTGCCCTGCGGCCACAGAGTTTCCCAGAGCCGAGGGATCTCATCTCAGTTTGATCCAAGCAGTTCCCAGTGACCCTGGCCAGAACAGGAGCCCATGAAAGGAACAACTCTGTCCCGGGGAAAGGATGGGGCTGGACCGGTGCCATCCCTGTGGAATGCACAGCCCAAGGGAACGAGCAACAGTTCTGCTGCTAGAGGCAGAATGAAAGACAAACAAGGAGTTTTACTGTAGTTCCCAAGTTATTTGTGACTGAGATGCACCTGAGAAGTTGTTAATTAGTAAAAGAATGTGTTCTTTACAGGGCTCTTGAAAATCCCATTAAGTCTGTATTTACTTAGCATTTTCTCTAACTGCCTTATTGGAAAATCAGGCAGCAGGAGTTTCCAAAGGAGTAATAACAGAATAAAGGCCCGTCTTCCAATAAGTGCCACAAGAAGGGGTTGAATTCCAGGGTGCCCAAATTAAAAGTGGACAAAGGTAGTGATGTGCATTCCAGGTTCCACCACAGAACACAGCTCCAGAATAAATTCATTACCACAACCCTTCCAAATTCAGTTATTAACTGCAGACAGCACAATCTAGGAACACCTACTGTTTCAGGATTTTGAGACTATGAAAGCACTGATGGATTTCAATGCCCTGTGTGTTGTTCAGTGTCATAAGAAGCAATTGATTTAAGCCTGTACAATTTAAAGCAAGCATGCACAGATTCAGCCACACAGCTCTCCTTGATGTAAAACCATAAAGTCACCCAGAAATATTCGAAAAATGCAGGACTGTAACTTCAGACCAAAGCAGAGTAATCCACTTTTCAAAGTTCCCTGATAAGAGCTGCAGTCTTTTGAATTTGCCTTGAGTTTCAGTTTGAAGATCTACAAAAAGATATCTATCTCTAAAGGACTCTGCTCAAGAAATGTCAAATGTAAACAGACTTTGAAGGAGTTAAACAACTGTTTCCAGAGCAGCAATGATCAATTTGGAAGCTTATTTGTTGTTTTAGTTTGATTTAACAACACAGCAAGGAGACCTCAGCACAGAGCAATGACATGCAGTGAAGTGGGAGGTGCAGAGTGATTGGATATTGCTGGTAGCAGCATTAATTCTGGGATAATGGATGTACAAACTGCCTTTTGCAGCTGGATTCATTTCCATGTGGATGTCCTGGATGTCCTGACAGCTGTGGCAGGACAGGGTCCCACCTCTGCCTGGCACCACAACCAGGTATCACCCAGGTAGGGAAAGAAGCAGCTTCTGGGAGGGGGGACCAAAGGGGAAAGAAAATAAAATAAATAAATAAATAAATAAACAGAAAATAGTTACTTTTATTTAAAAAGCACCAGGACAGGGGAAAATAAGCCTTTAAAGAAGAACCTTTCATCTCACACTGCAGCCTTGGAAGATAAAAAATGCTTCCCAATTTTCATGTATGAATATCTAAACTCAATCTGCAGACAAAAAATGGAAACAAGAGTGGCCTGCTTTCCCAATGTACCAAAGACTCTCAATTCTTATGCTCTCTCTTGTTTCTTACACCATGCTGGTTTTTCAGGTATCTCTGCAGTGCATATTGCAAGTTTGTTGTGTGCAGTGTTCAAACCCACCAGAAGTGAGGCAGCTGAGCTGGGTGCTGGCTAAAGGATGGCTGCTGCACCCAAAATCTTATCCAGGGCTTGCTGTTGTACTGACTGAACTGCAACATCTCTGGCAGGTCAGCTAAGTCACAAAATTCAGGATCGTGCCTTATTTACACCTGTAAATTGATGGTTGAAGGTGGAATAGAGCATTTTATTTGAATAATGCATTTATATGAAAAAATAAGAAATCCACAATGGAAAATTGTCCTCAAATGCAGCCTAATTAAACAGTAATTATACACCATATTAACATCAAAATATTTACCCAGCAGAGGGAGACTCAAGTGATCATCAGCAAGACACCTAACACAGCTCCAGTGTCAGTAAAATTCACTAATATCCATCTCACCAATGGCAGAAAACCTATCAAGTATATCAATATATCAACAGAGTAAGCTGTGGTAATTATGGCACTGCCATTTTCTATACACTGAAGGAAGAACATCAAGTGGAATTCTCTAAAATTAAACTTCCCAAGCTCTTACCCAAGGCTACTGCCACAGCAAAAAGCACACAAATGACTGATGATCATTATTAGACATTTTCTACGAGATCTACAACATCAAAGCTCTCCTTTGAGAAATTTCAGAGATCATTCCCAATGTTTCTGAGACACATTTATGGATGGTGTATAACTCTCAAAGAAATTGCACCTCAGAATTTTGTTTCTATGACAAGAAATAAGATTTCAACTCTTTGTTTAGTTTCAGTAGACATATTAAGGGTCAATATGGTCTGCATATTTAGACCTCTAGAGAAGGCAAAATGTGAAAAGGCATCTAAATCATGTTTAAAATACTAGAGCTCAACCATAAAAATCTATTGTTTGTCTTTTGCAGTGATGGTATTTTACCACCCAAATAAAAATCCCAGCTCACCGATGAACAGAATGATTGAAGTAACACTGCACCACACGGTTTTAATTTCAGGTATTTGAAAAGATGATACCATAAAATGATCTGGAGTATTGTTGTAGCATAAATCTCCCAGCACTTTCCCTGTCCTTAATGTTCAAGCCTAAAATTGTTCCATTCTTTAGCTGACAGTGCACATTGTAAAAGTTGCAGTTTATCACTTTCCTTTCACTCTTCCCCAGCAGTTCCATTACCACATTCTTTTTTATTACTGTGGCAGGGTGTCACTACATCAGTGACATCATAAGGGGAGAACAAGGATTTGCCAGGAATAATCAGAATTGCTCTGCAGGGCCAGAGAGCTCTGAATTCAGAGGGAAGGGACAGCCTTGCATTTCAGCATGCTGAACATGTGCACTCTCAAATCTATTGCCTGTCACCGGAGTCCCTTGGACTGGATAAATTATATCCCACTGTTGGGTAGTACAAAGGTAATTCTGTTGCCATATGTTGTGCCAAAGAGCTCACGCCGTGACAGGGTGCATTACAGATTATGCTTTCCCAGGTGATGCCAATTTTCTCCTTCATCTGTGAGGGATAAACCTGATGTCCATTCAGATTTTTAAGTAGCCAAAATAAAACAGTGCCTCCAACAAGCTGGGGATTCAAATTCTGCTTTAAAAAAAAAAAAAAAAAACCGAGGCAGAAGACGCCAGACAATTTGTCAGATTTTGGAAATTACTTTTATTTTACACCCAGAATTCCCTATTCACCCAGCCCATGGGAATTCCAGTCCCAATTCAGGGACAAATGGAGTCAAGAACACTGTGATCAGCCTCACACCTTTGCTTTATCAAACACTGCAGTATTTTTGAGTTTCTCTGGCTGGCTGATTTTGAATGCTGGCATGGGCAGCAGCTCACACAGACAGAAAGAAATACCAGGAGAGTAGAAGGAAAATAGGTAGAGCCCCCCAGAGCGTGTTTAAGAGATTTTGCTTGTCTGTCCTATTTATGACTGGATTTCATTACTTAGCAGCAGCGAATTGAAGTGGTTGATAACTTGCCACAAACGATTCCACCCATCAGCATCCAGCTCAGCTCGGGAATAATCAAAAGCCACAAGCCTGGGCTTGGGCAGAGCAGGGAAATCAGATCTGCCTGAGGGTTTCATCCTGGTGAGGCCGTGGACCAGAACATGAGAAAAACCCAGTGAACTTCAGGTCCTCCCCTCACAGGGCTGAGATGGACACTTCAGGCAGCACTTGAGGCAGAACTTTAGGCAGAATAACAAAAAAGTAACTCCTAAAGAGGGAAGAATGAGCAGTAAATCCCGAACTCTCACAGCACAGAGGTAAAAGGCTGAGGCAGAAAAGCTCAGGCCCTTCTCCTGTTCCTCAGGAGTCAAACAAGAAGCACTCCTGGAGGCACAGTCAGGTTTGCTCACAGCTCTGTGCTTCTCCCGTTTTGGTTTTGAAACTCTTGCGACAGAAAGAGGCTTCCAGAGAGGGGCCTGCACAACAGCAGCCTTTGGAATTCAGTGGCTTGGCAAGAGAAATCTTCACTGGGAACTTGCTCAGGTGTGTAAAGCCATTGTCACTTCAGTTCCTCCTCTATCCATACACCAAGAAACACACTGAGCTAGGATTTCTAGGATTTCAAGGATCAGGCAGGATTATAAACCTCAGGCCCCTCTGAAATCACCAGGAATGCTGCTTGCAAACCCAAGACTTGAGGAATTCTCATCTTACCCCCAAAAACCAAGCCTAGGCCCGATAGAAATCCCACTCCAAGGGAATCTCCTGCTTTTACTTTTTCAAACAATGGGTTTAGATATTTGTCATGCCAGTAGGCAGCCTGTAATCCTCACCCCAATTTCAAGGTTACTAGAACAAACTCCTTTTGATTTAAGGCCTTTTGCCTTCAGCTAAAATGGAGCTTATTCTAATTATCTTCATTACAGCACACATAATTTGGGGCTCCCATGGGCACTAAGGGTGTAACGAGGATGGCATTTTACATCCACTGACCTCTAAATTCCTGCAAGCTTATTTCACCAGGAGAGGGTAGCAAGAGAAATAAATGCTTTGCTTTCCCCTCACTTTACAAATGAAATTTTGTGGTTTGTTGTGTGAGGCTCTGTCATCTGCATTCCTGTTTCTCTGGCACTGCAGATGTCCAGGGCTGTTTTATGTGCCACTTTCATGGCCAAATTGCTGTAAAGCCCAGAAAGGTTTATGGCCCCGTTAAAGAACATTCTCACATCAAGCCATCCAACTTTGTCACTATTTAACAGCTCCTGGACACCACCCCCCCTCCCTCAGTAAACTTTATAGGAGAGCCTCACATGCAACCAGAAGGACCAAAAACCTCAGGTGGTTTTTTGCCATCAGGAAACATTATGAAACCTTCCTTTGTTTGGTTTGTGGGTCTTCTCTTACCCTTGGACTCCCAAGACTAAAAAATAATGAGAGAATGGAAAGAGTATTAAGGGTGGGGAGAATAGAGAAGAATCATTGCTCCTCTTCAGCTGTGAGACATTCTAAAAAAAAAAAAAAAAATTAACACTGTTCCTGGATGTGTGATCTGGTCTAATAAAGACACCCCAAGTTGTGTGGAGTCAGTTACCACAGTAAATAGTGATGGCACTATGGAGAATACACTGAGATAAAGAAGAACAAATCACATTATGTTCAGTAAACACTAAATTTATGATAGATCAGCATATATAAATCAGCTAAACCCCTGCTCAGTTATTTGAAAAGGAATATTTACTAGCCAGAACCTGGACAGAGGTTAGTACAGTTATTTCACAAATTCCATCAAGACCTGTCAGAACACCTCTTGTTAAGGAAATGCTGTAAGTGAAATCTGATCGGATTTGTTATTTCAGTATTTCTCTCTCTCTTTTTAGCATGCCCCACTAGTTGGCAATTACTGCCTACTGTACAATCTATTAAATATTCATGTCAGATATTATTTGCATAGAGCAGCTTTTCTCTGATAAAAAATATGTTATTCATTCACTTCTTAGAAGATTGACCTCAGGTCCCTACTTTAAACACACAGTTATATTGATTGTGAAAATACTCCAGGAAAATGATGTAGTTTATATGCATGCATTATTTCTACTGAGTCATCCTGAAGCTTATAATTTAAGCCTCAGTGTTTCAGGTAAAATGAAATTGCTTCTCTAAGTAAGGCGGCTTTGATTTCAGCTTTGCTCTGAGCTTTGCCAGGCAAGCAGAAAATCTTCATCCTATGAAAGGTCTTGTTCATATGGAATGGACAGTCATGCCTTGATAGAATCCTGTGCATTCAGAACACACCCTGCCTTTGTCCAGAGATTGTTTTACAAACCCCCTTTTTTGATCCTTATGTAAATAATCCCATGTTCCATATCAATGGAAGATCATCATAAATGAACAATGAATTTAGGCTTCCAGAGCACTGCTGTGACTATTGCATTACATGGCACACAGAGAACAAAAAAACCCCTAAGGGTCTTCCTTCAAACAGGAATAAAATCCCCAAACTGAACCAAAGGAACCCCAAGCAACAACAGACAGATAAGGAAACTGGATTATTCCAACTGAAAGGAAATGTACTTACTCCTCATGAGTGTGTCCCCTTGAGGAAGAAACTCTGGAATACCCCATTTTTGAAAACATCATCTGTGTGTTACTATTCTGTCCCCCTTACCAGACAGAAAGAGTTTAAGAGAATAAAAACAGTAGGAAAAAATGGAAAAGAAAAGAGAGAGATAGAAAGAATGGGCACATTCTTTGCTTTCCTCTCTCTTTTAGCCTTTTGCTATTTTATTCCATCCGCCTCCTCTATTTCCCAGGTCCTCTCCACATTCTCTCTCTCACCTCCTTGCCTCTCACTTCAGCGTCTTCTTTTTGTTCCCCATTTCAGTCTTTCCTTTCAAGAGAGCATCACCTCTAGTATGGTTATTCATCACAAAAAGAAAATCAGAACAATGAGGGAAATCCCAGTTCAGCTCTTAGGGCCTGCCATTACCCTGGCACTGTGGTTTTTTATGGCAGCAGATCCATGTTCCAGTGGTGGTGCCTGTTCACCTCCCAAGCCCCACAGCTCCAGGCAGATCTCAGGCTGTGTTTGAGCTTTTTCTAGGCCTGTGCAGATAAACTGCAAGGCCATTTCAGCCCAGAACTCACAGGGCAGAGCTGCAGATGTCATAAAAATGATGAGTTAAACAATGTCTTCAAAGGGTGGGCTCCCTCCCGAAACCTTGGACTTGTCCAGAATAACAATTCCAGGATGTGGTATTCAGCTAAATCATAAAACTAAGAAAAAACTTCTCTGGAGACAACTGAAATTGCAGTCCTGGGGTACACAATAAAAAGTAAGTTAGCCTGATGTGTGCCCTTCTCTATTTCACCTGATGTCTTCATTTAGTCCTGTTCAGAAAGGGCCAACCTCAGCCTCAGTGGAAGCTCTGGCAAATTCCTGCTGAGCTCCATTATTTGGGAAACACCCCCAGCACTGCAGGGGTAGGGAGGCTGCCTGGCTCTGCTCTCATTTATCAGCAGCAAAGGGGTTTTCCCAGCCAAAAATAGATGCAGGTATTGGGGAGCCTTTTTCCTCTCCAAATCCAGCTCTTCAGTGAATATTCTTCACTGAATATTCTTCACTGAATTCCCACACATGAATATACCCTTGTTTTCCTTAATCCCCAGTGATTACTCCATTTCCTTAAAAAGCTGAGTGATCTAGGGAACACAGAGACAAATTCCAATCTGCCTTTATAAATGCAAGTGATACAGGACAAATTTGCCAAAATTTGCACTTGCTGTGACGTGATAGAAAGCCAATCATAATGAACCAGGCTGGTAAACAGATTGCAGGTGTTGTTGAAGGTCTGGGTGGAAGAATAACAGGTAATAAAATCCTTTACCTATTGACATGTTGTAGTGTGTGTGTTAAAATTTACAATAATGGCTTTTAAATTTTGTTTCAAGTTTGTTGTTTGGTTTTTGTTGTTGTTGTTTGTTTGATTGGTTGGGGGTTTGTTGTTGTGGGTTTGTTTTTGTGGGTTTTTTTGTTTGTTTGTTCAGTTTTTGGGGGGGGGTTGTGGGGTTTTTTTGTGGTTTTTGTTTTGTTTGGATTTTTTTTGTGTTTTGTTTGTTTTGTTTCATTTATTTAT
>VZTR01031395.1:1223484-1250901 GCA_013400775.1 Chaetops frenatus
TATTTTAATTAAAGGAGAGAGAATTAAGCTAGTCCCTTGTGTGGTACCTTACTCATATAAGTATGGAAAAAATCACGCTGACCTCTGCCAAAACCTGAGCATTGCCTTTTCAAGGCATGGAGTGCTCTGTACAAACAACTCAATTCTTGTAATACCTTTGTATTATTTTCTACAGTGCCCAGAAATAGTCAAAAGTGAAACTAATCTTTTGTTAATTTCTTCACAGGGTTTTAATTTTGGCCAGTAAAGCATCCTTTCCTTTGTGAAACAGTTTATTGAAGTGATTCAGTACAACAGTTTCCTGAAGGTGGTCATTCCACAGGACACTCTATTGCACTAAAACTCTTCCTAAAATGCTTCTCCTAAATTGATCTGAGGCTTCTCCTTCATATTTTTATTCAAGCCCATTTTACAGTGAGAATAGATGGTTTTGCAATCTGGAAATCCATCCCAAGAATGTATCTCTAGAAATAAATCCATAGGAAGAGTTCACATCTCATCCCAGTGAAAACCTGGAATAGTTCCAATATGTTTCTGAAATTATCTTAATGTACAGAAGAAATAAGTAAAAGAAACTACAGAGCCTTTTCACTCTGAGGTCTATTGCTATACAAATAATTAATTAGTGGAGCTGCTGTGCTGTGGGCCTGCCTGTCTGACCACTGAGCAATTAAATAAAGTGATTACAGGAGCTACAAGTGGTTACTTCTGGAAAACAGAGCATCCTTCAAAACAAGAGAAAAAGCATTGCTTACTAATTCAATTTTTGTGTAATTATAACCTAATCAATCTTATACAGACTTTTTGGCATCACTATTCTCTTATTGTTATAACATTTCATAATTTAGTCCAGCAGTAGCAATCTTAACAACAAAGCCTGGACACTTTCCAGGCACCAGGGCAAGGGACAATTTCTACCAGCCACATTATACATTTTACCATTACTTAATATTGCATGTAAGAAATACACTTAGAGAGAGAGAGAGATTTAGATTTTCCTCAGAGAAAACTCATAGGCACTATAATCATTAGCTAAATTTCCACCAACTGCATTAGGGAATACATCATCATTTTGATTTCCCCAGAAAAAGCCTAAAATTCGCAAAAATAGGAATAGAAGATCCTTATTTATGCTCTGCTACAAGAAGAAGTTGGGATTGCAATTCAACAGTTATCAGCACACAAAGAGAAATATAGTTTGGCATCAGATATTTGGATATCCTGCCTTCAGGATCAGATGAGAAAATTCTAATCAGAGTAGTTGATGAGAGGTTGCAGAAAACTGAATTTAATTCAGACACCTGGAGGCCTCTCTGACCTTCCCTGGGGGTTCAGCAGGGCAGGAAGGGATGATGAGCACATTCCAGATTAACACATTTTCCCCTGTATCATTGTCTCAAGCACACAACACTGTAATTGAGAATTTGTCTCAAGCAGGGAGCAGAAAGGACTGTTTCCACACAGTGTATGGTAGTAATTTAAAAGAAAAATAATAAAAAATCTCAGCAGCTGGGCAGACTTTACACATTTGCTCAAGATTATATCCAGGAGGATTTTTTTTTCCTACTTCTATTGAAAAATCATGTTTAAGATTAAATGTGCTTATTGCAAGTCCTGTGATACTGTATAAATATCAGGGCCTTTTGTAAATTTTCCATAAACAGTGACATTACTGACTGAAGCTGACAGTTCTGAAAAGTCACAATTAATAAAGTTAGGATTCCATTACAAAGAAAGTTGATCTTTCAGCCCCCTGCAACCAGTTCCAGGGCAGGAACTTGCAGGTAGATAGCAGGACAGGGAATTTTTCCCAAGGAGCATCATCAAAGCTGCTCCTCCTCTGGAGCCACCTTCATCTGGAAATGTGTGAGGAGGGCTCAGGTGAAGAGTTCAGGGCTCAGGGAGTCCCCATGAGTGGACTCCTTGCCTCTATCCACCCAAAGTGCCTTTCCAGTTGGCATCTGGGAGGGTTATTCTCATCATTTTTAGGAAATATTATCACCTCCAATAGCTGGAATACTCACAGGCCAGCCTGACAAGAGCAGGGAAAGGTTGTCTCTTTTCCTGAGGGGCTGCAGGGCTGCCCTGAGGTGTAAAGCAGAGGTGATTGCTCAGCACTGGGAAGAGTTTGTTTTGCAGCCACTGCTCAGGCAGGGTTCATCAATCCTCTGCATATTCTGCTCAGAAAATCCCCTCCTCGCTGGGGAGTGCTTAGTGCAACTAGACAAACACAGATGCTTCCCAAAAATCCCCAAACACTGCCGTGCTCAAAGACTCCCATTTTTCAAATTGACTGTGCTAATCTCTGCTGTCCAGTGGGTAAGGGCTTGTCTTCAGCAGGATCAGGTTTGTTCAGGTGTAACTGAAAATTATGGTCATCTCTGCTATTTATCTCTGCCACCAAAACTGCTCCTGTCACTGCTGCCAAGTGAAAGGTTGGGAAATCACAAAGAAGTGTGGATTGAAAAAGGAAAAAGCCTGAAAATGCAACGGAGAGAGGACTGTTTGTTCAGTCTTATAACAATTACCCAAATTCCTCCTGCCAGGCAATGCTCAGAGATTGTAGTTGTCATTCCTTGTCTTCACTGTGGTATTTTGATCTAAACTTACATCCTATTCTTCTCCCTCTATGTGGCTAAATTCCATTCTTCTCCCTGTTTGTGGCCTGGGGATTTTCAGAGGTACTTGAGATGTCAAGCAACCAAAAACTTGTCCATTTTTAATTTTGACCAGTCGAGGCTCAAAAGAAACCATCTGGCAACAGTGAGGAGCTGCCATTCCTTGGCTCTGCAGACTCAAAGACTCTGCTGGGAGTTACAAAAGACTCCGCTGAGAGCTGTTTTGCAGGTCAGAATTTTCTCATTGAAATAGAACCATCTGAACTTAACATTAAGTATAAACAGACGAAATGATTCTTAGGTCAGGATTTTAAAAACCTCTTTTTTTTTTTTTTTTTTTATCAAAGTGTTATAATAATTATTATCTGTGCGTTGCAGCACACCTGGAGACTGGAAACTCTGGAATTCATTCACAGCCATGCCCTCCCTGCTGCCATGTGGATACAAGAGCCTGTAACCTATTTACCCCATTCTGTTAGGAGGTATGAATTCAGCCTACTTGGGTTTTCCTTCCCTTTTAATAGCTCTGGCTTTTATCTTGTTACTCTCTTAGTCTGAATAAAAAGTTTAATCCAGCTGTTTGGAGCACACCTGTCAAAGCCTGGGCAGTGAGGGGTTAATGTTAAAATCACACCTGGATGTTCCTGGGAAGAGGGAGCAGAACAAAGGTGGGGGAGCTCCTTTTCTGGAGCCAATTCTCCTTTCAGGACAGTGCAGGAGCAAAAGTGATGACAAGGAGTGGGCAAGACAAATAGAGAGGGATGGAGAGCACCAAAAATCCCTCAAAGCCCCCCAGCCCATTCCCAGGAAGATCCAGAGCCCAGTGCAGACACAAACTCTTTGACATGAGGGTGAAAGGCTTCATCCCAGGGTGGGGAGCAGTGATCAGTGAGAGGGTGTCCCCACAGAAGCTGTGGGGTGCCCAGGGCCCTGCACACCCTGGCAGCTGGATGGGTGCTGCCCCAGGACTGCTCATCTCCTCTCCTCCCCTATCCCATCTCCCTTTCACACTCTGCTTCCCTCTTTTGGATTATTCTTTCACTTATCCCAGTAGAAAATTAGGGCCAGAACATTCCAGTCTCTGTGCTACCTGTGTCACTTGGTAATAAAACCTTGCAAGGTTTGGGGGTTTTTTTGGGGGGGTTTTTTTGGACCCTTTTGGCTTTTTGCCTTTCTTTTTCACCCACAGATGTCTCCAAATTTAGGATGCTGTTTTCCATGTGGGAAGGGGACGTGGCACATGCCACAGCCACTGCACTGAACAGCACATGCCAGCAAAAAGAAAGGACAGGAAGGGTAAATAAATAACCACTGTTGCATCCTAAAGAGATGTGCAGGTACCACTGAGTACTGAAAGGGGTGTATAGATTCTGAATTATTGAATGCCAAGTGCTTTGAACCCTAAAAAGCACAACGTGAAAGAATTTGCAGTAGTTTGTAAAGGTGCTTGTGAATCTGGGAAAAAAAAAGAAAACCAAACCTGCAGAAGTGTCAATTTTTACTGGCTGCTCCATAATCACATCTTTTATAAACAAAGGAATGGCCCAATGTTACCTGTGGGATAACAGAATCCACCCTGCTCTGTTTTGGCTTGAGGCTTGTGCTTGTGGTTTCCAGCTAATCCCCTCATCACTGATGTGAATATTCCTGGGGATATATCTAAGATAGCTCCCATCCTCAGCATCTTGGATTGCAAAGAACAAGCACAGCTTGAAAAAGAAACAATTAACATTTGATGTTATATAGTTTATTTAATTTAGGATAATAGAGTGATATGTCTATAAGATACTTGATGAAAATGTAAGAAACAAACAAACAAAAACAAACAAACAAACAAAAACAAACAAACAAAAAAACCCAAAAAAACCCCAAACCAAACCAAAACAAACAAACAAAAACAAAACAAACACAAAACAAAAAAAAAAAAAAAAAAAAAAAAAAAAAAAAAAAAAAAAAAAAAAAAAAAAAAAAAAAAAAAAGAGAGAGAGAGAAACAAATGAGGATTTGTTCTACTCAGCACAGAAAACAGTTGCTATACAGAGGCCAAAGAGAGGATTTTTTAAAAAGAAGCTGTAGAGTGAATAGCAGAAGTGCTACTAACAGGAGGCCCACAGCAACCAGAGATGACTCTGCTCTCCTGCATGACAGTGAAAATTAGGAGTACTTGCACAGAATCCCACAGGTGGAGCTGTGTAAGATCAATGTCAGAACAAATGCCATTAAAAATCAGGGTAAAATCAAAGCAAATAGCACGTGCAGTGTAAGAGGCATGCAGGAAAGATTAAAATACCTTAACCTGGCAACAGAAAAGAAATATAATAACGTAAAATAGGAAAAGAGGTAACATTATGTAGAAGATGATGAAAAGACTCAAGGCAGAAACTGAACATTCCCCAGGTTCTACAAATACTGGAATGCAGATAATTTAAAATCCAACTTGTTAAAGGGAAGTTTCCTAAGTCTCTTATTTAACCAAATAAAACTGCTTTGATCATACAGGGATTCGTATTATGGAACATTACACTGCATGGATCTGAATTTTTCTGTTCCTGGGCACCTGTGGGACATTTTCCAGTGTAGGGGGGAAAATTCTCATGGTCAAATCTCCACCTTCACAAGGCAAAAATCAGGTGAGAAGCAGAACATGCACCTGGACTTGTCTGGAGGAAAGAGTGCTCTGCATTCCCAGCAGGGCCAGGCAGAGCAGATTGCCCAGGCACCTCCAGAGATCATCCAAAGGATGGAGACTCTGCAGACTCCTTGGGAAACTCATTCCAGTGTCAGATCACATCCACAGGACAATTTTTTTCTTATGTTTAAGTAAGAAGAGCTTCAGGAAGCACAGCAGCACCTGGTTGATTAAATGCAGCTCACTTCTTAAGTTTACTTTCTTTCTGTGAATTCTCTCCTGCCTCCAATGCTCTCAGTAAATGTGGAAACCATTTCAAAGCACCATATGCTGGTGTTTTCTAAACTATCATTTTCTGCAAATTGCCATTTCATAGAAATTTAGGTGAAAATGCTTTTGTTCTTATTTGGATGAAAACTCATTTAGGAAGATGAACAAATTCCCTGAACATGCAATTCCTGACATTTGGCCATCTCTAGCAGAAGATAAAACTAGCAAGTCAAGCTCATGATTCTCTACTAATTTACCTCATGTACAGCATATTTTTCAACATCTATGCTTAAAAAATTAATGTACCTTTGAGAGTCATCATTATTGTTATATCATAAACAATTTCTTTTGTTGGAAATTGTAATCTTCAAACCCTCTCTCCTAAGAAAATGAATCTTAAAACTAAATACTCTGGGAAAAAAAAATTGGTTCATTGTACTTTTGCCATAGGACTCTTAGATAAAGCAGCCCCAGATTAATGAAATGGGTTCCTAATTTCTGGTAATTTGATTCCTTAATTGAATTAATTAACTGGTTTTTTCGAAGTTTTACAAGTAAGTAAGGTTAAATTTTACAGTGATGTTGGAACAGGAATCAGAGCCTGCTTTTCAGATGGACCAATGCACCTCATTCACTCCCAGGGGATGTGCAGGTGCTCAGCACTTCAGGAAGTCAGGGCCAGCCAGAGTGGGGCTTTAACTCAGCAGCAAGAAGGGAACAAGGAGAGTAGAAAAACAGGAGAAGGCAAAAGGATCACAAAGATCCCACCCCTGGGACCTCAGCAAAGCCATGACACATTCACCTCGAGATCCTGTCACGCAGTTAATGGCAAAACACGGCTGTGAGCACCACAAACTCTTTTTTCTTACTGGGCACAGAAGGTTCTGATTTCCAAGGAGTGAGCATCTCCAGGAGTTACTGCCTGTCTCATTTTGTGCCAAAAATTGTTGTCTTGTTGTTTCTTAAAACAGCATAAAAGTCTGGTCCACAAAGTTGGGAGGGTGAAACTTTCCCCTCCCAAAGTACAGATAAACCCTTCACACAGAGATCAGCAAAGAACAAAAGGGCAGGGGATAAATCATGTCCAAAACTCAGATGAAGTTCGGTGATATGGTTTTGTAACAACCTGGCAATTGCATTTCAGGGTTGTTCCCAGCCTGCTTCTCTGTTCAGCCATGTGGGAGAGAGACTTGCAACCTCTGCCTGCCATTTGTTCATCTCTTTGGGCACAGTAATACTAAAGAATTGTCTCTAATTAACCTGAATAAATAATTTCTAGAGTACTTGTAATTAGGGAATTGTTAAGTCTACAGGACCTGATCAAAACTATCCTGTACTCATGAGTAAAAATATTCTTTGGATGAGGCTCCAACCCCTGACAGCTGAGCTGCTCCAAATACAGCCTGGGAAATAACCTGGTTGCAACTGAGGACAGATTTTTAGAGTAACTTGGTTGTGCTCCAGTCTAGTATTATTTAAACCTTTATTCCTGACTACCTGAGCTGTTTGAAAATCAAATTTAAACATAAAAATTGCACTCCCATACGATGGAAGAGAATTAAGGATTGAAGCAGTTGTCCAAGATAAGACAACCAATGATTCTATGTGGCTGCAGTAGCTGAGAAAATGAACCTCAGACCCAGTATGAAAAACAATATTTTGTGCTGTCTTTTGCCACATATTCTGATGTTCTATAAATTTTGAGTTGTGCTCTATAATATGTTTATTTGTATATAAATATTCCTGGCTCTCAGCCTCTGGCTCAGAAGCTGGTTCTTTGAAAGTTGGCCTGAGGTATTTTTAATTCACAGATAATGTGAAGAACCACCAGAATAACTATCCTTTTAGTGATTATCTTCTAAATTATAATTTCTCAAGAAACAACATCCTATAGAAAATCCCACTGCAAAATTCCACAGGAGATACATTTAATTCAGAAAGACTGAATTACATTTTACAGCAAGACCTGATGGTTTGAAATAACCCACTGGTTTTCAGTTCTATATTCTTAGCACAAATACTTAGAATCTGAGAATGGATTCAGCTGAGAGGAGCCTTCAAAGACTAATTTAAATGTTTGGTGGGATGGTGATGTAATTTGATAATACAAGTTTTTGTTTGCTTCCTTAATCACTTTTTAATTGCACTGCATTCTTCTCTTTGATGGATAAATTTGCATTATGGAACACAGTAGAACGAGAAAGCTGAATGTTATTAGTTTTCTATGAATTAATATACTTTAATTCTAATTCCACTCAATTGCTCGTTTCCTCCAAAATCACAGTGATTGCTGCTGACTCAACCTACCCAGAGAGGCAGACCCAGAGAGGGGACAGGAACAGGATTCACACCTCACACTAAAACACGTGGCTTTACATTTTGCTATTTAAATAGTTTGACACACTAGAAAGCATCCTACACTTGTCTCAATTAATAAGAAAATTACAATACACACTTCTGTCTGTCCTCTACCAGAGCATCCAACAGATATTTATTTCAACATTTGCTACCTCTAGATTATTGCACGTTTCTCTCTTTAGTTGTGGATCATTTACCAAACCACAAAGCCAACAGTGATTTTTGGGTGGTAAGTATGGGATATTCAAGTCTGAGGTTTATATCAACTGAGTCAGTTGCCTTAAGGCAAACATTTCCATAATGAAAAAAAACCAAGCTGTTTTCTTCAAACTGTGATTTTTTTTTTTAAAAACGTAGCTGGTTTCAAAGATACCTGGTTTCCACAGAACAGGATCTCTCTGGATAAGAAGGAGAGCAGAGGTGCAGGAAGTGCAGTGCCACTGAGAGCTGCAGTCATTCCAACTGCTCAGCCCTTGGAGCATCCTGCAGGACAAAGGCAGCCAAATGGGGCTCAGATAAATTATTCCCCAAAACCCAGCTGGGATTTGCAGCTGAGGGAAGGAGGTTCCAAGAGGATCTCACGATACAGCCATGAACAGGAGCTGGAGAGAACCAGCACAGGGGGACAGGGAGCAAAGCAGGGAGTTAAGGCAGACATGAACTAAATATTGACACTTCTGTTTCCTTTGCACCTAAGAGCTTTCCAGGAAAATGTTTGTTTGTTTTGCTGGGGTTTTATTGTTAAATACCACTAAACTGGTAAACTTTTGCCCCTATGTCAAAGGGGGGAAAAAACTATTTCCATTGCAAACATGAACCCTGCTCCACTGCCTGTGCTCTTACAGAACATTTTCTGTACTTGAGAACTCCTCATACCTCCTGCTTGAGGACAAAAATATCCCTTCTGTTATGATTCCATGAACAATGACAACCTATATTATAAACTTTTGCTACAATATTTGCATTCACACAATCCTTTTCTTCTGAGCTGCTGTCTCCTGATATTATGAAAAGGCTCCTTTTCACTCACCTGGGTGTCTCTCACAGTGCAGATGAAGGTCAGTGCTTTCCTGAGCTTTCCTCCTCTCTAAGCCCATAATACTCTTATGACATTAAGGTATGTACTTAAAGACTTGATTGCTGGCTTTCATTTACTTAATATCTTGGCAAGTTTGCAGTACAGCCACGAAATCTGTTTAGTAGCAAAGCACACAATTGTTCTGCTTTTTAAGCTAGGCTTATTTATATAAATTTATTCCATAGCCTGCTCATCTTATTTTAATGGCCAGATGTTCTTTTCTCTTCACTTCTTAATAAACAAATACCCTTAACTAACCAGACATTCTCAAAGTTCTTCATCCTAATGGCTTTGATATTTCCAACTTTTTTTTTTTTTCCTCTCTCTGGCTACCTCCTTCTATGAAGA
The DNA here is from genome assembly GCA_013400775.1 of Chaetops frenatus. Taxonomy (NCBI): domain Eukaryota; kingdom Metazoa; phylum Chordata; class Aves; order Passeriformes; family Picathartidae; genus Chaetops; species Chaetops frenatus. The sequence goes on from VZTR01031395.1 coordinate 1,232,786, forward strand.
GTTAAGGGCAATAAAGGTATTTCCAACATAAAAATATTCATTTGTAAGGGAAGGACAGAAGCATATCAAACTCCTGCTCTCAGAAGTAGTTTACTTCAATATCTAACTGCAAGCTCACCACTTTTTCTAAAGTGAGCCTGACATCTGTTTTTGTTTACCATTTGGTAATGACATGAATTCATACTAAGAGGATGAAACAAAATTTAAATGTAAGTATTCCCTTAGATGCACTGGATGGAGAATACAGCATTTTCAAGACTCTATTCATCTCCTAACAGTGTATGTGGAGGCTGCAGGATGGCTTGGTTGTTTTAAAAACAACAGTTGGATTTGCTGTTGGTTTACAAAAACAATGCTGTGGAAAATATTTTACATATATATAAAAAAACCCCCAACAACCTAAATAACACAAACAAAAACCCCCTCACATAACGAAAACAAAGAAAAAGCTTTGCAGTTCTAATGCAGCATTTTTAACCACTTTTAGTTCTGCGTGTAGGCATTCTTTCAAGGATAAGCAAATGGCTCTGCTCATTATCAAAGTCAGGCTGAACCCCACTGTAAAACAGAAAAAAGATAATGCTCATGTAAAAGACAATAAAAAGAGCACAGACTTACGCCAGTAATTGAGCTTCACGAACCTGCTATCACAAAAGTATTGTCAAAATCCCAAATAAAATGAATAATCCAGGACTGTATTAAACCCTACATTACATGTTCATGTTCTCCCTTCCTCCAAATTATTTGGTAGTGACTCTACACTGGAATATGTGGGTGACTGAGACTGGGGTGATTTGCAAAGATCTTTTTCCCATCCTGGCCATTCTGCCTCCGAGAAGCCTCCAGCCATTAACCCTCACCATGAGGATTAAAATTATCTGTAAGATTTCATTTAAAGCACTGTATTTCTGTCCAAATGGTACTGTCAGAAACAGTCTGTGTTTTGCTGAATTATGGAAATTTAGCACCGACAACACATTTGTAAAGTTCCTTAAGACAAGTCTATCACTTTCTATTTTATATAGCATTAAAATGGAGATCGAACCATCAACACAAACTGATTTTATTCAGCATGATTCCTCCTGCCCTGCTTTACTTGCAGATGAACAGTGAATAATTCTAAAAGCAGTGGCCAATATGGCCCAGACAGAGCTGCCCTCCTCTCCTCCAGCCTTGCAGGACCACAAACCCTCTCCAGCTCCTAAAGCAAAGTGGTTTGTGCAAACCACGGCCGGCGCAGGGGCAGCAGCAGCAGCTGCAGGTCCCAAATTTCCCAGCTCAGGCAGGTTCCCAGCCCATGGAATTGCTCAGCCCCTGAGATGGGAGGCTGCCAGCAGTTTGGGCACTGGCATTCCCAAAGCCTGAGCTGTTCTTTGCGTGGCAAAGCCGAGCCCACGAGATGCCACTCACCGCTCCTTTCACTGCCTTTGGCTGCGGAGAGCAATGAAAGGGAGGGAAGCAAGGAAATAATGAACCCTATGCAAAAACAGCAAGAGCAATTTGCTGCCATTCGAACGCTTTTGACAGCAGAAATAGAAGGCATTGTGTGCTGTTCAAAGGTGCTGATCACACAGCCCTGGGAATCAAAGCCACTGATGTGCTTGCAAGGTATTAAACACCCAGTTAAAGTAGAATTTCCAGGTGTCTTTTGGTGTCTGAGCATCAGACAGTGCAGGTTGAAGCATGGAGTGATACCCCTGAAATTAATAACTTTGCTTAACCATAAGATCTCAGTGCTGTGGATCCTGATTAATTCTTTTGGAACTGAAAATTCAGGATATTGTTCAGTGCAAAAGGAGTTTAGATGAGTTGAACTCAGGCTGAAGGAGTGAGGAGGGTTTGGATTGCCTGGAACTGGTCAAGGGCCTACCGTGGCATCACCTAAAGGACAGCAGAGCTCCCAGGCTGGGGCTCTGCAGTAAATGATGAACTCCAAGTCTCTGAGGGAATATGGAGAGGGACACATCAGGGAGCACAGAAAGAAGAATTAATCCATTGCAGTCTTTCTTTCTTTTTGACATACAAATTTAAGGAAAGGAAAGAGTAACTTTAATATTATGCAAAAACATAAGAGAAGGATATTCCAATCATAGAGGACCTCAAGCACCGATTTAATTCTCCACTGTAATTCTAATTACAGTCTTTATAAATTAGTTTTGAGTCTTCCTGAAAAGTTCTTCATGGACTGTGTTCTGAGGTAATAATATCTGATGTAATTTATCGTGTTAGGAAAATTCCTTTACAAGTCTCATATGATTGCCTTCAGTGAAAGTAATTATTCCCTTCTAAATTTTTGATTTACAGGTCTTGTTTCAAGAAGGCTAAAAGGTTAAAGCCAGGGCTGAGATGGTTCTGTCTCTCTTGGACACAAGGGAAATGCTCCTTTAGCCCTACTGAAACAATCTTGGACTCTCACAGGGAAAAAGCCTTTTCTTCATTAGGTTTTAGGATTTCCTGGCTTTGATTCAGGAGAAAAAGCTTTCCACAGTTTGTCTCAAACCTTGAATTAGTAAATCCAGTAGCTAGATTGTGATTGTAGGAAAGGGAGTACAAAAATAATAAATTCTTATAATGATGTAGGTTGGAAGGGACCTTAAATATCTCATTCCACTGTCCCAGGTTGCTCCAAGCCCTGTCCAACCTGGCCTTGGGCACTGCCAGGGATGCAGGGGCAACCACAGCTTCTCTGTGCCAGGGCCTCCCCACCCTCACAGAGAACAATTTTTTTGTAATATCTGATCTAAATCTCACTTCTTTCACTTTAAAGGCAATACCCCTTGTCCTTTGACTACAGGACTTTGCAGAAAGTCCCTCTCCAGGTTCCCTGTGGGTCCTTTAGATACTGAGAGGGGCCAGAGGTGTTTCATGCTTGAGCCTTTAGGAAGTATTTAGGAATTCTTGCCAAGGTGACCCCGTTATTTAGATCCCTACAGACCTTTCCTCCACTGACACCAGAGGATTCCCTAAAGTTTGGTCACATTTGGGGCTTTTTCCTGGATCTCTGCCCTGCCCACCAGCCTGCCCCATTCTGTATGCTCTCCCTGAAAAAGGAGGGATCAGTAGCATGGATTTATGTGCTCTTTTATCTTCAGACTGCTGATGTTACTGAGAAAATACCAGAGCTAATTGTCTGCTTACACAAATTGTCCTTTTCATTCCTCTGCATCTAACTGATATAAATGTAATTAACTCCATTAACTTGCACGGTCATATTCTCTCCCCTCCTCCCTTTTTTTTTTTATTAAAATGAAAAAAGGATTTGGATCTCTGTTTTGGGAAGCCAGTGCTGCAGAGACTGGTGCTAGGGAAGGCACCTGCTCTAGAATTCACCAATTTACAGTGCTGTCCATTCCAGGAGAGTTGGACACACTCACTCAGACGATCCACAGTGCATTTTAATTTTGATGAACCCCTTGCTTTTGGGAGGATTTAGACTATCTCATCGATGGCTGATTGACATCAAATTAAAAGGGAGAATGAGTGGTTTTGAAAGTGGTTGTGAATATATTTAACTAGGTGGGGTACTGAGGGAATGAAGGGACTGCCTCCCATGACCTGTGTGGAAAGGCAGCAGAATAAAAATGTGCCTCTGCACTTTGCCTTTCCTTTTTAATACCTGTCACGTCTCAGATTCGCCACCTTTAGATGAATTGCTGCTCCTCCCATGCATAGTGTGAATTGTTTGATGTATCTTTCAAGGAGCTGTTAAATCTGGGATACAGTAAAGTTGTGTAATTTATCCTGAGCCAGGGGTGACATTCCTCTCCACTGCACCCAGCCGCAGGACAGAGAGACACAGCACTTCCAGGTTTGTTTATTGTTAAGAAGAAGAACCTTGCCTCATTTATTTACTTAGAATAAATTATTTCCTATCAATCATATGCCCAAATTATTTCCTATCATATTGTAGGCAGCAAAAAACATGAGAGGCAAATTCACAACACCTACTGGCACTTGTGGGAAAATATGTCATCCACCCCTTTTCTTCTCATATTTAGATGGATTCCATCCCCACACAGAGAAATATGAGAAAATACTGTAATGCAGATGTCCATGAGAAAGGATAGAGCATAATCTACAAAAATGTGCTGGGTTATCTATTTCTTTTTTGACATCTGTTAATATCTTTGCCTGATAATAAGTGAAAACAGTTCTGATATTAGGGGTAGATTGGATATTGCCTATATCCAGAGTTAGTTTTTAGTGGAGAAATATTCTATTTTGGTATAAGTCAAAATAAAATCAGGCTAGAAATTTCAAAACAGTCCATAACAAATCTGTAAAGATTATGAATAGATGAAGCTGACTGACATGCAGCTGAATTCTCTTTACCTGACTCATCTATTTTTTGTTTATATAAAAACAGCCAAAGCAAAACTGAAGAGGGTTTTAATCAAATCAGAAACATCCATATATAGGACAGAGAGGTTCTATATGATACTTTCTTTGACTATTATCAAATCCTGGAGAAAAAACAAAAAATCCAGTGAAGGAAGAGTGCCCAGCCATTTCTTGGGAACACAGAGGGATCGTGTGAGTTCATGTTTAAAGCAATACTGTTCAGTCCTCTCCTAACTCTCTCTCATGAGAGATGGGACATGACATTTATAGACAGAACAGACAGCAATGGCCATGCTCAGGAATCACCCCTGCAGGGCTGGCAGGGGCAGAGGGAGCTGCCCAGAACCACAGAGCTCTACCAGTCCCACCAGTACAACCCAGCTGTACCAGTCCCACCAGTACAACGCAGCCATACCAGTCCCACCCACCTGTACTGATGCCTTAGCATTTCAGCTTTTATATTTTCCATGGATTATAATCCTGCAGTTCTTTAGTGTAGAACTCTAAACTCCCCATACAGGAGCTGCTGCTTTCCCATTTTGGTCAGACACAACAATTCCTCTCCAGGCCTGGGAATTAAGGACACCTCACTGTCTCAGGCCCTGAGAAACATAAAACAAAAGTGAATTGAAAGGGAACAAACTTGGGGTAAATGACTTCGTTACCTGAAGCTGTAATTGGAAGATTAACCCCCAATATGCAAATGGACCAAACTTATCAAAGTGTGAAAACTCATCATCCTCTGTCCACTTTGAAACCTGGGGGGGTTTCACCTGCCCTAAATGTACCTGAAGATCCTTCAATAAATAGAACTGCTTTTTATTCCCTTAATTCTGTCTGGCCTCTGTTTTTAGGTAGTTCCAAAAAGACACCAGTACCAGCAGCACAGAGCTGTACCAGTCCCACCAGTACCACCCATTGGTCCCAGTATCACAGAGCTGTCATGGGTGAGCTGTGAAGTGCAGTGCAAGAGCTTTGCCCAGCACACATTTAAACCCTGACTAATTGTTTCAACAATGCTGTCACCTCCTCAGCACAGCTTGCTGGGTATGTCCTCTGACACATTCAGTCTTTCTAAAAAAACCTCAAAGTGAAAAATGCAGGATGTAGCAATTTCTTCAATGTTAAAAGCTGTAATTCTGAGCCTTTCATTAGTATACAGAAGGTGAGCCTTTAATTACTAATCTTTCACAGTCTGCAGCACCCTAGGGCTTCCAAACATCCTGGTGAAGGCAGGAAGGATATTTCAGACTTCATTTCAATTCCCTGAAACTTTTGTCAACAGCCTCATTGCAAGTGGAAATGGCTCAGTGCTGCTCAGCTGTGCTGCCTCAGCTGCTAAACCAGCCCAGCCCTGAGAAAAAACCTGCCCTCCTTAAAAGAGACAGGCATGAAATAAAGCTCAGCTTCAAAAACCTCTAAAACACTGCAACACTGAAAGATGAATATAAACTTTTGGAGCTTTTCTATATCATAAAGACGTTTGGCCATAAAAGTATTTTGTGTGCCCTGTAGATGGTGAGCAGGAGGAGAGCAGTGGAGCGGGGGAGATGTTTGAGCCCCTTGCAGGGCTCACACCCCAGGGCAAGGGCTCTGGGGCCTTTCTGGAGGCTGCTGGCAGATTTCTGTCACCAGAAGGAAACTCTCCTCAAAATCCAACACACCACAACCCCACGGGCTATTTTGCAGGCTGGCAGGAAAGTACTCCCAAGCTTTTTTTTTTGCTGCTGTGATGTGGGCACTGAGCTGGTGCCTCTCCCACTCCTCACAGGCTGGGTTTGGACTCGATTGCAAATGGCCTGAAAGCCCAGAGCAGGCTCAGCCACTGCCAAAGACAATCCTGCAGAAAGCAGGGCAGCTTTCACTGGCCAGGTGATGGATGAGCCACGGCAGGATAATTGATGGCTATCCCTAGGAAAGACACCTTGGATGATTAAATGATATTCCTACTTCATTCTTAATTCAAAGCTGATTATTACACGTGCAGTTACTCGTGTTATCCTTCCCAATTTGAAAAATGAAGGTAAGGAGGTTGAAAAGCTCTTTAACAATGCCAAGGAAGAGACACACAGGTATGGCACTGAAACCATGAAAAAGGCATCTGTTCTGAGCTCTGTGTTTGAAACTGAGCATTCAAAACACCTTTACTCATTCACCTTGACTTCCAGTGTGAATTCTCCAAATCTTATCACACTGCAGCCATTCAGCAGAGACAAATCTCTGTCTTGTTAAAGTCATGCTGTAGTGTGGCTGCAGCAGAATTAGCTTCCATGGGCTTGTATAATGTTTCCTGATATTTTATGAAGCTGTGTTAATTAACAGTGCAGAGTATTGTAAAATCTGCAACCAGAATTATTTTGAATTTTTATTTTTTACCTTTAAAAAGCCAATTAAATATTCCATAAGTACATATGGTGATGTCTGGTAAAAAAAATTAATTAATAGGTGATAGGAAAGAAAAATGACATTGGATTGGTCAGTTTCTAATGTCAATGAGCTGGCTGATAAAACACCATTGACACTGATAACACCAGCAAACCTTTGTGTGCTGTGTTTCCTATTTAGTGTTCAGGGAAAACATGATCTGTAGCAGCTCTAAAGAGTAATTCTGATCTCTAGAGAGGAGTCTCAATGATCCCATTAACATTGATCATGTTTGAAGAAGTCTCAGGCATAATAAATTATTAATATGACCCCCTTTCTGTTTGTTTTTTTAATGGTTTGAAAAGAAACAGAGGACATTAGGTAGAAATGTCTCCATTAAAACAATGTAAGTGGTCAGGCTAAAACCCTCCAATGACAGGAAATCATGGGAAATCCAGATTTCAAAGTTGCTGCTCCCCCTGAGTGTCTCCAGACACCAGCTGGGCTTGTGTGCAATACTTTGCAATATTGAATGCTGGAATAAGTTCAGAACAAGGTGACCAAACAGGAGTCACCTCCTTCCTGCTGGTTATGTCCAAAACTTAATGCATTTTTTGTGTATCAGACTAGTACCTGTCTCTAGTTCTCACTCCCTTAACACATGGGATTTTTCACAGGAATTTCATCTTTCATGAAGGCCAAAATCATGCTAAGAGTGAAAAAATAGAAATTCTCAGGGGATTTGATGGAAAGAGTTTGCTTAGGATGCTCATCTCCCAGCCTAGATGTGATGTTAATATCCAAAATCTGAAAACCAGAATATAATACCTGACCAGACTATTTTTAGGTAGTGTAAAATAATTGTAAGGGACTAGGTCTGCTATTCCTAAGTTTCAATCCATCTCCAGGATCCAGAGCAAATATTCAACTAAAACCACACCTGTTCCAAGCTTTCCAACACAATATTTTTTACTTAAGTATTCCAAAGGAAGATGGAATTACCCCTTCCACCATGCAGAAACACCAGTGAGAGCTGGAGCCACCGTGCAGAGGCCAGGGCAGCAGTGAGCTCTGGGGTGAGTTCATCTCTCAGAGGGAGCCATTCCCAAATCCCCCATGCCTAGGAACCCTCTCTAACCTGCCCAGAGGGACAGAGGCCTTGACCCCACACTCAGTGTGTGAATAGAACAGAAATTAAACACAAAGAGCAGGAATTGCTGTTGACCCACTGCAGCCCTCAGCAAAGACGTGTGAGAGTTCACAGAGCTGAGTACGTGGTTCCCTTCCTGCTCATTCCAGCCCACATTCCCTCATGGCAACACTTCCTTATCCACAGACTGACATGAAAAATCACCCCAAAAATGGGGTTATGGGCGTTGGCCACTTCTCCAGGAACAAAACATGTCAAAGTTACTCATGTCAGTCACATAGAAACCTATGAGCAAATCAGCAGAAAGCTCTTCTTCAGCCGGAGCAGAGAATTAATTGCATCTGACAAATTATTATTTATAAATTTCTCTTCCAGGTATGCAACAAGAGAATTTCATGACCCATGAAGATATTTGCAAAGGGTTTCTCAGCCCTTTTCCCTGTGTGTGCAGGAGAGCAGCAGAGGCTCTCAGGGGATGCAGGAGCCAGCACAGAGGGGCACTGGGGATCCTGCACTGGCCTGGATCCACCTGAGCAGAGCCAGGTTGCTTTCACCAGCAGCCATCTCCATCCAAAAGCTGCTTTTGAAACAGGTACAGTGTTGTCTTTTCCAGGACAAAGATGCCTGAAGTGCTGTCACTGCAGTGATCAGTGTTATTCAAGAGGCAGTGCTCACATGGCAGGGCAGAAAATCTCCCTATGGAGAGGAAAAGGCTGAGGAAATCCTCCCTTAATTTCCTCTTCCCCAGGGAAATTTAGAACATCTCAGCCAATGGATAAACCTGTATTTTTGTGGCCTGAGGAGGACAGAGCCCCCACAACACCACAGCAAAGATTTCTGGGCTGGGGGTCACCAGCTGGAACTGCAAAACTGACTGCAAATATTTTGTAAGTGCTCCAAAGTAAAAGATCACTCTGGCATTGCTAATAGGTTTACTAAAGGAGTTTACTTAGCTGACAAATCAATAAAAAACACCAGCAAAAATACCTTTTTCTTTTCTTTTACCAACAGCAAACTTTCCTAGTGGGAATGCCACTACTCACAGAATGATATCCTTGCAGGTTTTTGAGCACAGTAAAGTCTTCAATTCTCTTTAAAAAATGGCACTATAGGGAAAAGCATTCCTGTTTTGTTGTAACATATTTCCTTCTTTTTTTTTTTTAAAGGTGAACCTTCAAAAGATTTCCACCTAGCATTTCTTCTAATGTGTACAGGCTATTCCAGTTGGTTTATGGTTCCTTGTTACAAAAAGTACAGGAAAATCTTACTTAATTTACAATCAATTATTTGGTTTTCATTTTTCCCATTTTTCACTCTTTGTTGAATGAAAAGCAGCTTATAGATGGAATTATTCATGTGTATGGTTTGATTTCCCAGCTATATACACAGGAACACGGGTATCTCCATACATATGTGCATATATATCTATAAAGGTCTAAAATCAAAGAAAGGTGCTTGTTAAAGTTTTCTTCCAGAGAACAACAGCAAAAACAGCAGGGGGCAAGCAGCAGCAGCAAAATGGGCAGAGCTTTAAGTGAAGAGCATGAAAAAGATCCCAAGCACATTAGGAAGTGATTTGTGTAATAGTATTCCAGCATTAGGGAAATATCTGGTTATGTTGCCTTTTTAAGGTACATCCCATGGCAGCTGGTGTCAATTACCACTGGCAGGTAAAATTCCAGTTCTGCCTTTGTGCAAAAACACAGATTTCATTCTTTAGGGAAGACATTGGCAACTTACACCCACAAAAAGTTGGTTTTATACAAAAGGAAATTCAGGTCTTTTTTTTTTGAAAATGCAATTCAGAACTAAGTGCTTTTATTGATGAGCAGTTTTATATTTGTGGTGTGCATATTAAATTAAATACTACAAATAGTAGATGCTTCTTTCAAGAAAACACAAACTTTGTACCCAGCTGAATCCCACCAGGCATTAGAACTTGATGCACTGAAAAAAACCAGTGAAATCCAGATGCCAGAGATGATGGCAAAGACATTTGTCCTGGTGTTAGCTTCAAACAGCTTGATTTAAAAAGAAAAAACAAAATGAAATTCAAAACAAAGCTAGCTGTGCTCTATTTAATATTAAAACTTTTTGTGAAACCTGCTGGCAGCTGTGGACACAGCTCAGGAAAAGCAGCCTTGCATCTGTGATGAGAAGAGAAAGGGTAAATAATGGCAGGGATTAGTGGGAAGATGGATCAGTCCAAGGGAAGGTGACAGCTCTGCCCTGGCAGTGGGTGCTGGAGAGCAGCTCCCACATTCCCCTGGGATGTTATTCCCTTTCTCTTCTCTTTTCCATCAGCCCAGCCCAGAACCTTCCTGTCCATTTCAGAACTGAGGGACAGCTCTGTTAATAAGTTGTAAGCCCCTCTCTGTTTAAAGGCAGACTAATTTAAGGACTCAAAGTCCACACATCTATTTGGAATTTCCTGACATTTGATATTTGCTCTGGAGTTCAGCAAGATTAACATTTCGAGGTCAAAGTCATTCAAGCCCTCAGAAAGTAATGCTTGTAATAAAATCCATGCCTGCCTTTATGCTGGCAGGTGTTAATTATGTCTTTTCTACAGCACCAGATATCAGAACAGATCTAGAGCCCTTTATAAAATGGTCTTGATCATTCCACACCTTCTCAATTAATTTTAAATATGGAAAATAATGCTTTAAAAGGAATTCAGTTCCCTAGAGAGCTTCTGTGGTCTAGGTAACACTGCTTGCCCATCTTCCTGCTGCCAAAGTGCTTCTTGTTTGTTGACAAAGAAGAAAGTAATCTGATTATTGAAAAAAAAACCCTACTTTAGCATCAAAAATGCTTCTTTTACTTGGGAACAGACTGGGTATGGGGGAGGGTGGTATCTGTTTCCCCTCTGCCCAATTTGAGTCAGAACTTAGGAGGAGGAAAATGCGGAGAAAAGCACAGCAAAGCATCCTCATCAACATTTTTCAAAAGCTCACAATTACACATGCACATATACACAGGAAGGCTGGAGAGGGGCTGCTCTACAGGAGCCTGAAATAATCCAAACCAGGCACGGTAATTTCTTCTCCTCCCTCACCCTTATCCATCAAACCCCATCCCTGTCCCATCCCTGCCACCAAGATCTATTTGGATGGGCACTGACTGGTTCAGAGAGCTGAATAACTCCCAAAAAAATGCTGGGAGAAGGCAGCTGCCTGTCTGAGCCAGGGCAAGTTCAAGGTTAAGAGAGGAGAAGAACAGAAGCATGGCATCTCTGAGCTGAGCTGGGTTTCTGTCTTTTTTTAGAGCCTCCTTCCAGTCCTACAACAATTACAAGAGTGCTGAAGCCTGGAACGGATTGCTGACCTTTGCCTGGGCATTTGGTGGATACACAGCTTGTGCTACTTTAATTAAATACAGGGCTGATAGCCTGGACCAGTGGTCAGAAACTCATTAAAGTAATGAGAATGCCTCTGCAGCTACCTTCCAGGCTATCTTTGTAAACTCTTCAGGCAATATTTGAGATTGCAAGGTTGAGAACAGGTCCAAAAATCTACTAGAGGAATAAATGATGATGGGGCCTCATTATCAGATGGGAGAAATTAATCCAGATGGCTGGGAACAGGGATAGGGAAAGTTCATCCTAGTTCTGTTTATTTCAACTGCAATTTTTCCATCCCCACCATATTGGGGAATGGAGAGAATGTTTGCATAAAATTCTTATTTATAGATCTGAAATGTCCAGGGAGAGCATCTGATTTGCAGACATTAAGATTTAATTACATCTTACATTCAGTTAATAAGATGGAAAAGTCTGAAATATTAGACACGAATCTACCTCTGAACTTTTCCCAAACCTCCCTTGCTGAAGTGCCTGTACCCAGAGGTTCCTCCCAAGATGAACATCCTGAGTATCCCTTCCCTCACATCCCCTGTCAGATCTCTGTTCCAAACCTCCAAAAGCCCAAGCAAACCCACAGAGCCAGAGCTGTGAGATTCCTGTCTTCAGAAATCTAAGGTGTCTCTGCAGTATTTCTGTGTGACACAGAGCACAGGCATTGTTAAACTCACAGTGGAACTGCTTTTATTAGAATAAATTGCCAGCAATCTCACAAAAGCCCCTGCATTAACATTTAAAAACTATATAGGCAAAAAGGCTTTGGAGCTTCCAGTGCCTTAAATTTTCCAAACAAGAGCACACAGCTCATCAGTCCGAATGTAAAAAGTTTGCCTGGTTGATTTTATTTCCCTTGGCATCTTTCCCTTGTCTCTTGACAGAAGACAGCTCCATTGCTGTGCTGATAAAAGAGCAGCAGAGCTGTATGGTACTGCCACCTCCATCAAAAATCCCTTCCTTGTCAAAAATCTCTGTATTATTGTTGTAGCTGAGCGTGGCTTTGGTGTAGATTCAGGGGAATGTGCTGTGACACAGCACCTGTGTTTGCACTGGGCCTTTGCTCTGCTCAGCTTGGTAATTGTTTCAGGCACAGAACCCTTTTTTTTTGGTCTGTGCTCTACTTGTCAGCGCCTTCGTGGGCAGACAGTTGGGAAAACTGAGGCTTTGAGAGCTTGTTTTCGAGGTAATTAAAAGTAAAGATTTTTTCCTCATGTCTTTTGTGCTGCCCCAGGATTTTTGCTCTCGAGCAGCAACTCCCTATTGAAGTGAGCAGCTCTTTCAAGGATGACACCTCTGGTCAGCACAGCTGCACTTGTGCAGCACGGGTTTCATTGTGCAGAGCTGTGTTTGGCCAACTGAGAACGAGACAACAATTAAAATAAAGCTCTTGTAAAGCATCCGCATTCGGGCAGAGGTATTGTGCTCTTTTAAGAGATAATATGCCTCGGAGAATGAGATGGCAAAATTGAGCTAAGATGTAAGCTCCTTTGAAAAATCCCCATCACCAGCTCAGCCGTGGGTACCTGAGCTGTTGTCAGCTAAATAATCCCCCAGTGAGTCACGGCAACACAGCACAATCCCTGTGGCAGGGGAACAAAGCAGGGAAAGCATTGCACTGTGCTTCCTCTGGCAAGAACTGCTGAAATTGGGCTGTTTCAGACTGAGAGCAGCCCTGCCAAGAAGAATTTGGAGGTGCTGGTGGGGGAGAGGCTGGACATGTCCCAGCCCTGTGCCCTGGGCTGCAGCCTGGGCAGCAGGGGAGGGGGATTCTGTCCCTGCTCAGGTGAGACCTCACCTGCAGAGCTGTCCCAGCCCTGGGAGAACCTGGAGAGAGCCCAGAGGAGGCCACCAAGCTGCTCTTTAGCATGGAAAGAGGCCGGGGGAGCTGGGCTGCTCACCTGGAGAAGAGAAGCTTTGGGGTGACCTGATTACAGCTTTGCAGTGCCTGGAGGGAGCCTGCAAGAAAGGGAGAGTAACAAAGGGAGAGGGATGGAGTGATGGGGGAATGGCTTCAAACCAAAGGAGGCTTAGATCAGATACTGGGAAGGAATTCTTCCTGTGAGGGTGGGGAGGCCCTGGGATGGAATTCCCAGATTTGCTGTGGCTGCCCCTGGATCCCTGGCAGTGCCCAAGGCCAGGCTGGACAGTGGGGCTTGGAGATCCTTCTGGGATTCTATGAAAATATTCCCAGCTGGATCTCCAACTTGTACCAAGATCTCCTCTGCTGAGACGGTAGGACCTGAATCAAAAATGTTAATAAAGATTAACACAGAAGCTCTTAGCTTTTCCCTGCATGTCTCTTTTCAAGTTTTCCTTGGATCTTTCCTCTCCTTTTTTTTTTTTTNGAGCTGTCCCTGCCCCCTGCCCATGGCACTGGATGGGCTTTAAGGTCCCTTCCAGCTCAGGTCCTTCTGGAATTCTATGAAAACATTCCCAGCTGGATTTCCAACTTGTACCAAGATCTCCTTTGCTGAGATGGTAGGACCTGAGGACCTGAATCAAAAATGTTAATAAAGATTAACACAGAAGCNCTCTGGGATGTCTTCATTTGTCACTTTGGGAAATGAGGTCAAGAAGAAGTTTTTCAAATTCAGAAATAATTTTTCAAATGATCGCAGTGAGGTTTAAGTGTGACACTTGGAGGTCAGTCCACAGGCTTAATAAGCACTGATCAGACACTGAGATGCCAGACTGAAACCCAGCTCTGCCTCCATGAAATTAAGAATTTAATGATTTGGGGAAACACTGACATAATAATATTTTCTTTGAAAATGAAGAAAAGCACAATTAGTGATTTCAGCTATACTTCTGTCATGTAAAACAGCTGCAGAAAAGTTTTATTTTCAAATTTTGTGCCTTGATTTCAGCTTTTTTTTTTTTTTTTTTTTTTTGGTAAGTATCAAGTAATTTCATACCAACACAAGTAGGAACTCTCTGAATTAAAGGTCAAGGTATTTCATTACAGCCACCCCTTCGGAGCAGCAAGAAGGGAATATCTTTCAAACATCTTTCAAACTGGCTCTCAAATGCTCTGTATTGCAAATGCCCTCTGCTGAACTTGTTTGGGTTTTGTTGGGCTTAGAGAAGCAGCAGGAAATTTTTTGGAGTTGGTCTGACAAAAATGTTTGTTATTGGCACGTAGATCTACAGAAACGATTGCTTAGAAAAGCTGGAGCTGTATTGTTTGGTGGTTAGAGAAAAATGACAGAATGGTGTTTTTTGTGATATCCTTGCATTTGCCCAATAAAGTTAATTTTGGTGAATAAGGCATCTGTTATGCAAGTGAATATGATAAAACAAATAAATACAGATACAAGATAAAGTTCCAACCTCAATTTGATGTGTCTGTATTATCTACATGCAATAGATGCATGTGGAATTGGGCATTATTGCTAAATTAACAGGAAAATGCTTAGAAAATTAATATATAAAGTAAATAGTGTACAAAAAACTACTTCTGGAGTGATTTGTAAAGTTGATTTCCTCAGGAATCATACTGACTGCAGGCCTTCTGACAGAACCAAGTTAATGCAGGATGGTACTCATGGATAAATATATAGTTATATGAGCAGAAAATCAAAATAATGTTGGAGTTCTTCCTGAAATAAAGCTATTTTTTCTACTCTGTCCAGAGTGATTGGACAGAGACAAACCTAACCAAAACAACAGTGTCAACAGACTGCATTTAATTCCAAATTAATCTGATTAACTCTCATAATGACTTATAAGATTAAAATTGTATGCAGATTAAATGCTACAACATGCATGCTATGACATAATCTGCATTTATACAGAAGAATTCATGAAATAGCTTAGAAAAAAATTAAAATATCTTTTTAAAGTATATATATATATATCAGTATACTAAAACCTGTAAATACCTGGTAGGAAAATTATGGACATTCAGAAAATGGAGTTTGGGGATATTTAATAATATTTAAAATTGTTCACAAGAATTATCACTGAGCTTCAAACGTTTTTTAAAGATTTCTAATTCTGATAATTTTCCTTCAGTAAAATATGGGCATGTCTTTGTAACCAACTGAAATGATGTCTGAAACATCAGCTTTCTCTTGTTAGTCATTCTGCTGTCATAAAGCTTCTGATTGGCAGGAATACAGAGTAAATGCTTGAAAAATTCCATGGACTGGAATGATGATATCAGAACCAAATGACACCACTGTAAAAGAAAATGGGTGTTTTCAGCATCAGACTCATTTAAAAATGAGTTTATTCTAGTTAATGTTTAAGATAAGTGCATAACTTAATTACTGACAAAACAGTAATAAGGGGTTTAATGCTCAAAGCACTTTACAGTTATTTCAGTATTAGTAATCTTGATTGCACGTTGTATTTGTAACAATTAAGTCCTCAATAACCTCATAAATATCCTTACACCAGCTTTTCCCTATAGATGAGCCTAAAAATTTCAGCACATAAGCCTGTCTTAAAAATCATCAGCTCCAATTTCAAAGACCCTGAGAAAGGAAGCAACTCATAGCGAAGTGGAAAATCAGTTCCTTTGATCAGGTATGCAAATTCTAATAACTCATCCCAGTCTCTGGCACACCCTGTCAGACACCTCTCTTCCCTTAAAATTCATTTCAATGCGAGCTGCATTGGTCAGACACGACAGTCCCTGCCTGAAGCTGGGATATTTCTATATATCCATTTTAATTCCCATGCAATGAGGTATGAATCAGCACAGAGCCCTGGCAGTTCTCGAGTGTGGGCAGCTTGATTGATCCATCTTTGAGAAGGGTACAACATGCCCAGATACTGTAAATATCCATAAATCCAAATGTGTTTCCAGGCTTTGAAGCAGGTTGAGGCTGGAGGACATAATTTAGGATTGAGTGGCTACGTGCTATGGAGTTTGCACAGAACCTCTAATAAATAACATTTTAAAAAGCCTAAAAATGTCAAGAATTTGAGGAAACAAGAAAAAAGAGACAAATAACTGTCTCTGCCAGATATCAACTCCCTATTGCTAAAAATTAGCAGTGCCAAGTTTTGTCAAAGAAAGAAACCCTGTGGTTTCTGGTTCAACTGCAGCAAAGAATACTTTATTTCCTTCCCTTGTTCTGGTAGGTGTGCAGAGCATTTTAGAGGCTTTCTGAAAACAAGATGAAGAGGAAATATTTTCTTGACCTTGAATCTGAGTTCAGGGAATTGTATTCCAAAGGGTTGGGATTTTGTCAAGGATACAGGTAGGTTGACATTAATAATGAACTGACAATTTTCAGTTCTTAGAGCAACACAGGATGATTCAGTGGAAGCATTTCATACCCTGGTAAGAAAGAGCTTGTTTTGATATTTAAATCCATATTCATTTTGGGTTTAAGTTCACCATTTTTAGTTTTGCAAGTGCCTGAATATAAGTGGGATCTGCAGACAAAAGCAGCTGTACATCAAGAAGGGTAGAAATATATGGGGAGTTCTGAGCCTCATCCTAAACTCCCTATTCCAGCAATATTCCTAATGCCATCTGTTGTTGCCTTTGAATGTTTTTAGTCTTCTAACATTAGCTGATTAGTCTTTCCTTGTGCATCCAAAAGAATGGAAACATTTCAAAATACATTTTTACAGTAGGGACTGCACCAAACAGAGGAAAAATGGCACAGAATCAGTTCATTCTAATGAATGGCAAAGGAGAGAAAATAGCTAATTTGGATTTCTTAATTATGAAAATGTAATTAAATATTTGCACTCGGAATATTTAATATATCATTTCAACCTTTACAGTGTAATCTTGTAGGTTTACATCCACCATGTTTCACTGTATGTGATTTATGGACATACACAGACACTTCTGGGGACAAACCAGGTATTTCTGTGTAGAGGCAAATACAAAACAGCTCAGTATTTAGAGATGCACCAACAAAGAGAATGCAGCAGTAATTTGCTTCAAGGCAGCTCCAGTTCACTTTGCCTGAGCTGGGGTCCAGCAGGGCTGTCCTGGCAGGGACCCAGGCCCTCCTGCAGCCCCCTGGACACGGCCCTGAGGGGGCATCCCTTGGCTCTGCCCAGCCCTGCTGCAATTACCCCTCCTGAGGAACAGGATGCCCCAGCCTGGAAAAGGACAAAATCAGCCTTTCCAGCTGCAGGGCCACAGCTGTCCTTTGGGAAAGGCTGCAGATCTGGGCTGGGGAGCTCTGTCCATCCCCCTGGGGCTGATGGTCTGTGGCCCTGTTTTTGAAAGCCTTCTGAAAGTTTATACTCTTGAGTCAGATTTTCTCACACATTGCACTAAAAAAAATGGTTTTATTTACATTCCTTTTTGGAGAAGGTAAAAACAATGGCTTTGTTTACATTCCTTCGTGGAGAAGGAAAGCTGCCTGACTGGTCCCTTCACCAGCCTGGTTGAGAGGTGGGATTTCATCTTCCAATCCTCTCTCACTTTGCAAACCCTATAAAATTGTGTGTCCATAATAAACGGGTCTCCCTCCTTTAGGGGAGCTTGGCTGTTCTCTGGATTGTGGTGAATCCCTGTCCTTCCTTGGTGCCCGGGTCCTGCAGGTACCACAATGGTCACAGAGTCCTCCAGGGCACTTCCTCCCCGGCAGGAGCTGGGCTGTGCCTGCAGCTCCACCTGCACCTGGCTGAGGTGCTGACAGGCTGTCTCTGTGCCCAGATAAAAGTGAGCCCCCCGGAAAGAAAGTCTGTGTGTGCATCGGTACCCCGAGAGAAGCATGCGGGAAACCCAGGCCAATACTGGCCCCAGTTTCCTTACAAAGGAGCCCAGCAGCCTTTGGGAGTTGTGACCCTTGCTCAGAGAGGATGGAAATACTTGATTTAAAAAACAAACAAACAAACAAAACAAAACCAAAACAAAAACAAACAAACAAACAAAAAACCACAAAAAAACCACAAACGAAAACAAAAACAAAAAAAAACAAAAAA
>VZTR01031395.1:1250949-1318499 GCA_013400775.1 Chaetops frenatus
ACCCACCAAACACCAAAAAAAACCCCCCCACAACAAACCCACCGAAAAACAACCCCCAAAAAAACACAAAATAAACAAACAAAACACCAAAAAAACCAAAACCCAAAAAAAAAACCAAACAAAAAACCCAAACAAAAATCTGCTAAAGCAAAGTCCCACATGAAAACTGCAAAGGCACAGACAGAAGGAAGCTCTGGATTTTCCCAAAATTGACCACATTCAACATCATACACTCCTGAAATACCAGTAGTCTCTACAGATTAAAACATGACCTCATCCTCTGGAATTCCTGGAGATTGTGGCCGATTGCTACTGATTACTACAAGGAAATAGGAACTTCAGGAAGATTTCTATTTCTATTTCTAAATCTTCCTGAACTTCCTATTTCCCTTCAATATTCTGAAGGCTGGAATTTGTATTTAGCATCTCTCTAAACTTTGGACTATCTCCAATTATGGATGATTCATGTTAAAACACTGAGTGCCTTGGTAGAAGCAAATGCACCAGGCATCTCCACCTCTGGATCGATTCTAATAAACATAAATATCCTTAAATAACCTTAGCACCTGAAGGTGAATTAGACAAGAAGAGACAAACAATCTTGTTTAACCAAACACTGCATTTTTGCCACCTGTACATAACTTGCGTGTAGTATATGGGACAGTGTGAAATACATAAAGGTTTTTAAAATTTGTTCCCAAGATTTATAGAAAATATAATTAAACTATTATTAATAATTTTTTAAGAGCATATTACATTATCAGCAAGATTATCCTTATTCTCAATCAAGGTAAGTCAGATGTGAAACTCCTTGAAGTAGAACTGTCCTGTATTTGTCCTCCTACTTTGAAAGAACCTGAAATGTATTCATGTGGTAAAGCTTATTCAGGGATCATGCAAAATAAATGCATTTTCCTGAAAGATCCCTTTCAGTCTACTGCATACAGGTGCACTGAAGTCAGACTATGCATATTAAACTTCCATGTAAAAGAAAAAAAAAAATTCAGAGAAAAATATTGCTATGCCAGCACTTTTTGCTGTTTCCTCGAGTAACTGGATGTGCAGATGCACAGGATACTTCAGCAGAAGCAGGAGAAGGTTTGCATTATTCCCTTTCCTCCCTGCTTCCTCTCACTGCACACAGGTCTGATACTACACCTAAAAATGAGAGAGAGGAAAGAACTTTACAAATCGTGCCAAATAACAGTAATCCATTGAAAAGGCCATGAAATAATCCTCTCTTTTTGGAGACTAAAAGCTTGATTTCTGTGAGCAAGGATTCTAGGAGCTCTTATTTCATTCCTGAATTGAGAAACCTTCATTAATTTGGGCCATTAATTGTGGAGATTCATTACTGGCATATTTTCATCATTTTCGTTTTGCCTTTTAATGTCTCCTTAATGAAATGCTTCTATTTTCACACAGGCCTTCTATAGCAGAATTAACTTGGGCAGCTTTGCAAAGGCTGCACTATAAAAAAGGCAGATGAATGAGCCATGAGCTTATCATAAACCACTGTGATTTACTAATAATGCTGAGGCTCTTTGGTATCAGGCACTGCATTATAAAGGCTCTGTGTATTAATTGTTTTCTATACTGTGACAATTCTGCCCTTTAAAATACAGGCACCTGTGAACCCCTGGCTTAGAAACAGCCAATTTATCTCCTGGGTGGTAAATATGAGTTTCAGGTGCTCTGTTTTCCTTCCAAACCTCCACATAACTCCCAGTGGCATTAATGGGATGGGGAATGTGTGCAATGCAGAGGGGAAAAAAGGGCTCTTGCAGAGTGAGGGTGGGATCCAGGAAAACCTGGATGAGCAATATGTTAATTATCTGCATGTTACAGACATTCATCAAATATGAAGCAAATAATAGGAAAAAAAGCAACCAGACAAGCACACACATGGAAACAACACACCCACACTCAAAATGTGCACAGGCTCTTCAGGATCCTGAGACAAACACTTAATTAAGTTAATTGGACTGAAAACCTCAAATTATCTACAGCAAGTTCTTTCCTATTCTCTAGACCTTTCCCTGTATGCTTTTATTAGGGTGATAATCAAAAAGGCACTCAGATTTGGTTGAGGGGCCCTTCATGTAAAATGGATGATTGCAGGTGTGTAGCACTGCTCACCTGCTGTTGAAATATTTGCACATTCAGTGATATCTATCCATTGATTTCCCAATCTCACTGACAAATCCAGCTTCCAATTAACAGAAAATACTTTTTAAAGTTAACTTTGTTTAATTTATGCAACAACCATCAATTTAATTTCAAATTCTTAGCTTTATATTTCAATCAGAGAAATCTGAAAATCCTAATTGAAAACACCTTTGGCACTTCACTGTGATATATTTTACAGACTTTTTGTCCTTCCATAGGTACATTTTTATGCAGCAGGGTGTTAATTGGATGGATGCTTTTAGAACTTAGTTCTGTACAAACTTTCTCAAGTCACACTGCTGAAAGCCCACCAAAATCTCCTGTAGCTACACAAATACTCCAGTGGTTGGTGTTTGGAGTTACATCCAGCAGCTCATTTCTAATCAGTGCATTTTTCAAGCATGTTCCTTGTAGCAACCACTTAATTACAACCCTAACATTAATTATACCTCAAATAGTTAAATGAGCAGCCTGAACTTCAGCTTTGATTAAAATTTTCCCCAGAATAAGAAAAAAAGAGGGAAACTGTGTTCACTCAACTTTTAATTTCATTTCAAAGCCAAAAATATGCAGTTTGCTCTAACAGCAACCCAGATTTCAAGCAACAAATTGTCTTGCAACAAACAACACTGGCAGACAAACACAGTTTTAAATGCAATATTTTCATAAAAGGAAAGTATTTTAGGAATATTTTTGTGTTTCACCTTTGTGACATAACATTTCATAATGCTGTATTCCTTTTGGCACTAATGTCCTTAAATGTCACCAGCTCATTAGTACAAACATACTTACTCCTGCTTATAATTCCAGGTTACTTCTGATTAAAGTGCATTTTTTAAATGGTACCTGCTCACTGAGGATTAATTAGAATTAGAAGCACCTCCTTGAGGAGTTAATTTCCAAAAGCTAACCTAAACTGGTATTTGCACATAACAATTACAGGGTTTAAATGATGAATTGCAAATTATTTGCAGTGCAGCTTCAGATAAGTCCAGGTTACTAATCTTTCCTAACACCTCAAAAATAAAAATAAAAATAAAAAAGAGATATGTTCTGTGTCCTTACATAGAAAGTTCTGTGTACTTCCAGAGGAAAAATAAAGATACCTAGAAAAGAGTTATATATATATATACCTTATATATATACCTTGTATATATATATATACCTTATATATATATATATATATATATACACCTTATAAAGGTATATATATACACACCTTATATAAAAAAGATAACACAGGATGGAAAGCTTGAATTTGAGTGGAAAACAAAAAGAACACAACCTTCCCAAGACAGAGGATGATGAGTGAGATTTTTTCTGCAAACTGTGCCACTTCCTGTTTCTTTACAGAAACTATGGAATTCAGGAATACTTCTTCTGAAAAGGGCATTTCCACAGATTTCACCCAAACCCTGGATGAGATCCATCAGAACTGATCTAAAGTTCTTGTTTCTGAAGACCTTATTTAACCTGAGGTTTGTTTTTTTTTTTACATCCAACCTGAACTGGTAGAATCCCCTACAGCCACTGGAACTCCTGGCAGCCTCCCAGCTCGCTGGGCTCCACTTGTGACATTTTAATTCTGCAAGCACATCCCTCCCACTCCCAGAATGACTTCAGTGATCTCTATTTCTCCCTGTATTGACAGAGTTGTTTATGGCACTCCTCAGGTGCAGGCCTTGGGTCCCATTCTGCATTTATCTGCTCCCATTGAGTGGTGTCATTAAAGACATTTCGACAGCTCTCTCGGCACTCTCGGAATGTTTGTGACATTAAGGCTTGAATGTCTTCAAATTTCCTACAGCTAAATGTTGACAAGCTTGAATTCTTATTTATTGGTTCCCTGCAGTAACAAACTGCATGTTCCTCTTTGACAGCTGCTTTCATGAGGAGCTCTCTTCACAAAAGGCTGATGTTTTGAAGCAACATTTGAGCAAACCCCTGCATTTTAAGGGCCAAATTTACTGCAGCACTTAAAAAAAAAACCTTAAAAACACATCAATATAAAAGGATATAATGAGATGTTTAAATGTTATACTGAATCATACGGGCTTATTTCAAGCAAACAATTCCATCAGAAAAGAAACTTGGGGTTTTCTTTGAACAGGGGATGAGGATGGAAGAAGTATCTCCATTCCCACCTGTATTGAAGGACAAGGCTCCCACAATCATAAATTAGGAAATGCAGATCAGGATTTTATATCCCTTTCCAACACCTTGCGAAAACTCAGAACTTCCTAAATTAATTAAGGTTTCATGTTACTTCCTTTTAGATACATTTGGCTAACAGTCAACAAAACAAACCAAGAATCTGAGCTCAGGGAAAACTTTTCCCATATTTCACTAAGTTGAACTTCTTAAACAATACAGAAGAAAGTGGAATAGTGATTTATTCTGTTCATCTAGATGAGAGGGGGAAAAGGTTCATTTAAGGTACAACTATGAAAAAAAAAAAGCCAAAAAACTAGGAAAAATTATGGCCAAGTTATCATAAATTCAGAATCTCAGTGTTAAGCAATATAAAAAATCAGCACATACAGAAACATAAATGTTCCCTGAGCAGGTCAGAGATTTTTAATATAGACAGGGCATTGGGAATATTTCTTTACACAGAGCCTACAAATCCTGTATATACCAGCAGATCAAATATAATGACATTGCATTCACTCCTCTGTACTAGAAATGTCCAAACATGGACTAAAAGGAACCGATAATCAAATGATAGTGCAAAAACTTTGTTCTGTATTCATTCACCCTTTGCACTTGGGTGACATGAAGATCTTCATATCCTGTGCCTGCCCATTTCCTTAAGCCTTGTGCTGCTTTGCTCAATATTCAATCCTGGGTAACATTTTGCACTGGAAACATAAATCACTAAATCTACAGATGGCAAGGGCAAAAAACAAGGTACTCAGAAGCCAGAATAAGTAAATTCACAGAAGCCATAAGGCCGAGGTGGGAATGTGTTCTCCTTATTTTCTGTGCTGCAGTGCTTCTCCAAGGGTTCAGAAATAGGTATTTACAAACAAGAGTCAAGGGACTTGACTCTCAGAGTCATTTTTTTCCTGTGGTATCAGCAGGATAACATTGATTTATTTGGGGACAAGTTCAAGCCCAGTATTTGTTCTTTGTAGACTGCCTCTCTAAAGGTGAGACTCATAGTTCAAATCTTATACACCAAATAAATTCCACTTAAATCTACTTTGATGGCTTAATTGGGGTGTATGACTCGTGTTGGCCTCCTGCAGAGTGCTGAATCTCACTCTATGTTGTTTGACCTTATTGTGAGAACAGTATTGCATCTTTTACAGTTTGTTTTATTCATGATCCAGAGGTGAATACAATAAATAAAAGCTTGAAAAAGCATTTCTGAAGCAATTCCACTGCTGGAAGAAAACAGTGTTTGCCTTACTCCAGGGTGAGCAATGGGACTGCAAACACCAGCAGTGCTCAGGTTAACTGCTCATCCTAGAGACAAGGTTTGAGTCCATTTATGAATTTACCACCACCCCAAAATCCCAGCCTCAGTGTGAGTGAGGTATGAGGAGCCTGCAGTACAGAATACAGAGAATACTCACAAAGGGAATTTCCTTCTTTACCAGATAACTCTGCCCAAGTGATGGGAAATGGTCACATCCCACTCAAGCCTGGGGAACAATTTCCTTGCTGGTGACAGAGGGATTTTCAGATGTCTACACAAAGTGCATATCACACTGCATTTGTTCCATCAGCAGATAAACCACTTTTTGCTCTGCTGTGCTCCAGTACATTGCCAAGTGAACCAATGTACATGGAGAAACCACACTGTTTTATTAGAACACGACTCTGCTCAGATTAACAAACACCAGTACTAATAACTCTCAGTAACAGAAGCTTGTTTTCTGAAACCACTCAAATTAATAGGTTTAATCTTTCAGACCTAGCTCACTCAGCTGCCTCTTGGAGGGTTTTTAACTTGCCCACCCTTAAGATGACGTGTGCACCCAGTAAGGAAAGGGGCAATGGAGCAATGGGTGATGGAAAATTCACCCATCTGCTGGCACAAACTGCACACCAGGATGGCTCCAGGGCACTGAGCTCCTCTGCCTGCCTTTCTCCATTTCCCCTGGCAGTGCAGAATTCCACGGTGCTGCTCTGCACCAAACCTGGGCTCTGGCAATGCCCCCAGGGCTCAGCCCTGACCTGAGGCTGGACCAGCCGCTGCAGGGAGGGGAGCCAGGGTGCCCCAAGGCAGAGCAGAGCAAAGGCAGTGCCCCAGGGATGCACACACGTGGAAGTTTTACTGCTGAAACACACCCGTGGAAGGAAATCACTCAAAACCTCAACTCGAAAAAGCTTGAGGGGACTTAAACACAGCCATGAAATCGTTGTATTTCTGTAGAAAGCGCCTGTTTCCAAATTGTCTTCTGCTGTGCAGGAGGAATTGTGCTGAGCCCCGCTGCAGGTGTGAAACAAATCTCTCCTCCCTCCTAGCACTGCCCTCAACCCCACCGGCCACAGATCCTCCAATACTGACCCAGGTGGAGCAAAGAAACACAGATGCCTTTGGAAAAGCAGATTCAGCCAGTCCTGCTGCAAGCAATGCAGCAAAGAGCTGCCAAAACTGAACCTGGAAGTGCTTCCCTTGGTCCCAGCCATCCCCTGCAGGCCCTCACACAGCCTGGAGGGACAGTGGAACCCTGGAGGAGCAGGAAGGGCTCCAAATCCCCTGCTGAAAACCATCCTCGTAAAACAAACCCTCTGCTGCCCTTTGAGGGAAACCACAGCCCATGACCCCCGTGCTCCAGGAGATTTTTGTGTCTGCTACTTTTTTTTAAGATACAGATACTAAGTCTAGAGCAAAATGTCAGCCATTCCTATACTTTAGCAGTTTAAGGAGAGGAATTAGTCTATGAGGAAGAAGAAAAATCCCCTAACCTTGCAGTTTTACTCTATTCTAGATATTGATTGCCCTGAAGATCATAATATCCGCTTTACCAAGAGGAGAGGAGCAATAGCAGCAATTACCTGTTCACAAAGAGAAATAGAAAAGCTCTACGAGGAACAGTGCCTGAAATTAATTTAGAAGTAGATTTAGATGATTTTTTTAGTCTGAAATTTTTAAGGGACTTATAAGCTAAAAATCAGTTTCACTAAATATTTAATATTTCACAATACAAAATGAGCTCCATCAGAAATGTTAAAATTAAAAAAAAAAATCATCTTGATGATGCTGACAAATTTTCTTTAACTACTCTTTAATACAAGTACTCAGAATCCAGGAGTCTTCAAACAATATCTCAAACTTTAGGGTAAATTTCAGAGATACCCCAAGTTCCTACCTGATTTTTGGGTGTTTTGTTTTTTTTTTTTTTTTTTTTTTTTTTTTTAAGAATGAACAGAATTGAATCCAAAGAGAAATAATATGGCAGAGAAAAAAAGAAAATACTTTCTTATCACTAATTAGAGTTCTCCATATAAATGCATTTTGTGGCCCCTCAGTCTGGCCTGGAAACCTTTGCAAAAACCTGGTGAATGCATGCACAGCCTTGCTCCATCATGGTTATCCCAAAAGTCTAAAGGAGGAGAATATCCAGGACCATTCAAACTTTCTTTTGACCCCAGATACTGATTGATAAATTCCAAAAAACTCTGCAGGAAAAAGGAGGGAATAAATAGATTTTCATACGGCGCATCTTGAATTTCAGTCTTAGGGGTTACCCCTGGTTTGCATTCACACTGCACACAGCTCCACAGAGCTTCCTCCCCCCTGGAAACCCCTGTACAAACTCTTCTGGTGCCATCGGATGTCCCAGCAGCCAGGGAGCCCCTGCCCAGCGTCCCCGAGGTGATGCAGCCCTGGGGGAAGGTACCAGACAAATTCCTGCTGCTGCAGAACAGCTGCAAAGCACTGAAGCACTTCTCACTTCAGGCCTAATAATTCATGAGTTTAAAGATTCTAATATATCACAGTTAACACCCAGCTCCCTGGAAAGTCTGCTGCAAAGTGTCAGGGAAAGTCAGATATAAACACATTAAATTCCAGCAAGGAGCTGAGGAACCACTGAGATCACTGTACCTCAAAATCACTTATTAGTCATACTAATTTAAGGTAACACTCTAAAAATAAGCCTCTGCTTCATAGGGCTAAGCCATGAATCACCATAATATATGAATCATGACTTCAAATACAGTAATGAAACGACATGGGAAAATAATACGGTTTGTTCAGGAGAGTGCTTATTATTCCATTTCACAGAAGACTGAAAAAAAGCAAGTTTCATTATTTTTATATAATCATTCTAAATTGCAAAGTCCTCCACACATCCAGCCTATTTAAATACCATTTTAACAATGTAATTGCTAGAGATATTTCTCTCTGACTTCTTTTGAAAAAAAAAACCTACACCGGTAACAACACCCTAATTTATTTTCTTTTTCATTATTCTATGGGGCTGACACCTGGCAGAAATTATTTTGTTTATATTCCTTCCTATCGGGGTACTCAGCTGGAGAAGGCCCAAGTGAATAATTAACTAATCAGTGGAAGCACAGTGCACTTCCAGCACAGAGGAGATCCTGGGATTCCCACTTTGTGACAAAGATAATTTCACATGCAAGCACTAAAGTCTCAGAATTCTACATCCTTAAATACAAAAGGATTTGATATTTATTCCAGGCTTTGACTGTGGCTGTCAATCTTTTATGCATTTAATGGCTGTGGACTCTGCTCATCTAAGCTTTTATTTCTGCAGCAGGGGCACACTGGCAGGAGGAATTTAACAACAAATTTAACAACAAATTCCACCTGACATTTGGTGCCACCTCCAACCCAGTGAATCCAATCCAATGACAGCTCCTGAACAAACATTCTCCTCTGCACAGAGGAGTCACTGGAATTCCCTTATGCACAGGAGGGGACATATTGAAGATGCAATATTATCCACTTTTTCATCACATTCCTTTGAAGTTTGACAAGCTTAATGTATGTTCTTGATTCAAACTCCAATTCCTACTCAGAGTACCAGTATATCAAATTTTTTGAATTCTAATCTCCCCTTTCAGGGATAAAGTGTCCAGGGACTGCTGGAGTCAGAGGTTTCAAACTTAATTTGCTTAGACATGTGCTGACCTTCCCCGTGAACTACACAGTTATTCCATATATTATATACCAGATTCAGGGCTCTCTCCTTAGGGCCAAGCACTTAGAGGTTGGACACCAAACCATAATTCCAGGTTTTTCAGTCTTCAACACATCCAGCCATCATTTTCAGCCAGAGAATGTTTGTTTATACCTAAGTTTTCATTAATTGCAGGGCAAGGAGGAGCAGCCCAGAGCTGTTCACAGAGCAACAAATCCCTCACACCTGAGGACCTTCCTTGCATGTTTTACCTTTATAGCCCCAAAACATTTTGATTAAAAATGTAACTAAACCTACAAGATGTCTTGCCCACATGTAATCAATTATACTTTGTTCAAAACGAAGCTGTAGCATCTCTGTGGAAAAAAAATGAGAGATGTTGGTTTGTGGAGTTTCTGTGTTGATAAATGGACAGAGAGCTGGGAATGCTCCAACTTCACTGCTGCTCCAGACAAATTAAAAGGAATGCACCCCTTTGGATTTCCTGAGCTTTACCCTTTCTTGCCCCAAAGACTGAATAATTGAACTTTAAGCCTTCTGAATAACACCAAAGATGGACTAATGATCCATAAAATTTTCATCATGTGTTTTCTTGCCCTTTTACCACAGGTTAAAAATATAGAAATGGGAATAGTTCAAATAACACCACTGCAGAACTTGGTCACCACTTCCTAGGTGCCAATAACCAAGAAGTTCAGTTTTACACAGTACCAGATTATGTGAGGTTGAAGTTGATGAAAATACTTCAAGCTAGATAGAAATAATTGATTCACAAATCAAAGTTGTAAAGCACAATCCCTTTTTGCCTCTCAGAAATCATGTTGAACAGGTAGTAACAGGTTGCATCTGAAATTTGTGCTCATTTCTTCAAAAGATATATAGAAACTCCACATCCCCCAAAGCTATCCTCCCTGACAGCTAGAGCAAAAAAAATACTGGAAAGTAATGAAAAATAAGACAGCAGACTAGAGGTAGCAGCCTAATCTTCTAGTCTAGTATGGTGCAAATGTATTATTATTCTTAAAGGTATCTCAGTATGTAAAGAGGCAGATCCCAAACCTTTACACTCCTAATTAACATTGTTGGAGTCCTAAATACTTATAAATTAATAACTCTCTAAAAGTGTAGTAGAAGGAAACTTCATGAAGGCAGTGGGGAAAACAAAACAATGCTAAAGAGTAGAAGCACACAGTGAGTTTGGTGATCCAGAGAATCCTTCCTTTCAAATTGACTAATTTGAAATCATAAAAAAAATGTATGCAATCTTCAAATAATTTTGATTGACATGAATTACATTCCTATCTACTTTTGAGCTTTTGGGACAAAACACTGAATTAAATAGATACTCTCTCTATGACTGTAATACTATGCTACATACACGGGAGGTTGAATAAATTTAATTTAACTGTGCATAGACTGAAGGTTGAATACATTTAATTTAACAGTACCCCTTTTGTGTTTGTCTGTCTGGTTGAATGTTTAAAAACAGATTACTGGAAGACTATTTTGACAGGTCTTTATTAGCTAGATTTACTTGTGAATAAAAGTTTAGGAATGAATTAGCTCCAGATGAAAGTATCACAGATGATGTATTACAAAAACATCACAAATCCAGTTCCTTAAATTAGAATACTCTATTACAAAGTGTCAAGGAGCCTGCTTAATTTTCACGTTTAGATATAAGCACCCAGCAGCCAGGTTTGCTGCACCACCTCTCCCTGACTTATGCACCCACACATTTCTGAGTTGTTCTGAAACATCAGTGCAGGGCCAGGAGTTGGGACTTTGCAGTTCCTTGTGGCCCCTTCCAATTCAGGACCCTCAGTGATTCCACGACTTCTTTGCTAGACAAGGAATCTTTTCAGTCAAAGTTCCAGCCACAGAAAAAGTGCAGCCCAAAAGCTGTTTTTATCTGTAATGTTAATTTTTCCCTGCTCAGGAGGAGAAAGATTGATGGTCCCACTCTGAGCCCCTCCAGTCCAACGGCATCCCTGGCTGGGACTCCCACCAGCTCAGCCTTTCAGCCTGATAAATAATAACAAAGACAAATCATGCCCTTGTCTCTTGAATTGGAAGATTACTGGAGAACTAGCATTATGTTATACTTGGGTCAAGTTTTGGTTTTAATTAGTGCAAGAGAAAATAATGGGTATTACTTGCTAACCTAGAATACACTTTCCATATTTTTTAAGGCTAATTTATGCTTTCGTTAAAAATTCTCCCGAATCATGAATTAACAAGGAACTTCCACCTCAGACTAACTTTGCACTGCACATGTAAAATACCAATATTTTGGATCTGCAACATATCCATCAATATCTCTGCTGGCTGCCCTTGCCCCCTGGCAGTCCCCAGCCCTGGCATGGTCAGGGGTGTCCCATCATTGGGGACTGCAACCCTGGGAAGCCAGTCCCAGGAGCAGGGATGCAACTTTCAGGAAAGATTTTAAAGCACAACTGGTTGAGAGTTTTATAGATTTTCTAACACAGTAAGATGACACTGAGTGCTTGAAGCAAGGTTCCCTTTATTGGCAGGGGGTATCTTTGCCCAACACATTTGATATTTTCTTTTTCGACGGAAGCCAATGTATTAAAAATCATCAAAATGAGATATTGCTTCTATATATTTAACTATAAATATTATTATGGTTGTGATAGCAAATACAGGACTTATTACAGTTTTTTGGATCATTCTTTTTTCTCATAACATTATTATATTAAACATGAAAGGACTTCAGATCACATCTCCAATATTTAGGGAGCTCCTAGAAATGCTGCTACTCTTTAAATTCAGCAAGACATCATCATTCTTTGTCTTTGCTAACTTTATACAAGTGGAAAGTCACAGAGAAAATATACAGAGGAGAAAAAAAAAAGTATGTTCTGAATATTTTTAAACTATAGCTAATATCAGAACAGCCTATGCAATATGTAGATTAATTTT
Organism: Chaetops frenatus; assembly: GCA_013400775.1. NCBI lineage: Eukaryota > Metazoa > Chordata > Aves > Passeriformes > Picathartidae > Chaetops > Chaetops frenatus. Next base: position 1,263,186 of record VZTR01031395.1, read on the forward strand.
TTTTCTCCATCTCTTTTGACAGTCATTGAAATGAATTCCAAGTGGAGATGTGAAAAGCTGGCATCAAGCTATTTTTCCCTCAATTCTTTTGTATCCTATACTGAGCTCAACTGAACTGGAGAGAACAGTTTTGCATATTACAGCTGAAAAGAGCTGAAGATACAGAATGCAGATCTTTCTAGGAATGAACATGATCTCTCTCTCCATGCAGAATATGAATTTGTCTCCTTTTGGCATCCCTCTCCTCAGTGGGACTCTAGAAGTTTAAGGTTTTTTATTTTCTTCTTTTCACAGCAAGACAACCAAGTGAAGCATCACTTCAACATTAACCAAACCCCCACACTGGTAAGGAGTTTGAGGACAGTTTAACTCCTATCCAAAAGATTCATTTAGCAAAAAATTTGTGTCTGGACATGATTTGATCCTTTTGGGCAAATTTGGGATGTGTGTAGGTCATTTGTGTTATGTTTGCTAGTTCCACAACTGACATGGAGAATATAAATATTGTACAAATATCAACATGGGTTTTGAAGGAAGTGCAAGATCTGAGAAAATTCAACCTTTGGGATTATTTTAAAGTCATCCCAAAAACAGTTCAGAGCTGGCAACAAATGCAAACCAAGGGATGCTCCAGTTTGGGATTCCATAATCACAGAAATTCTGAATTATAATAACAGTGTGTGTCCCTGAAAATGATAACTGCATACAGAATCTAATGCTTATGGCTCAAACTGCAGAAGAACCAACTCTGTACTTGAAACAACTTCAAAAAACACAATCTTTAAAACAATTCCATCACTTTGGAGTTTAGTTGTAGCCTGAATCATATTCTATGCACACACCCCTCTGTTCATTGCAAAGAGAGCTAAGCTTGAAATTAAAAATCAGGTCTCTGTAGTGTAGCTCTGCAAGATGTCCACAAGCACCAAAAGAAGCAGTGTGGTAACCCCAAAATAGTATCTGCACATGGGTACACTTATAAAAACAGTATCAAAGTGACACTATAGTATCTAAGTGACACAAGAATGCTAAGTTTGAAAAGGAATTTAAACATTTATTATGTGGATTCATGCTGCACCTTTATTGCCTCACCAGGAGTCCTACCTGACTGAGAACACACATCAGCTTTTGGTAAAAAACCCGGAGATGTGACTCAGAAAATACAGGGTATGATACCTTCTAATATATTTGTAATCCAGAAAGAGAATTTCCATGCTTTATCAAGCTCAGAGAAATCTTGTGAAGCTTAAATAACACATGAATGTTTTTCATAGCCTGCTGATAAAAAAAGAGCTGTAAGAGGAAGCTTAGAGAATTTCAGGACTAGTATAGACTTGATAGATATCTGATATCCATAACTGATAAAGATCAGCTTGTCCCTTGTTGGCTGCAGTTAATATTTAAAAAAAATATAATAGATTCAATGTAATTAAGATGTTCTGCCCTAAAATGAGTCCCAAAGTCTGAAAGTCTCCATATTTACAAAGCTGCAGTTACCAAGAGAGAGGGAGCAAACTGGCCAAAATCTTATTTTTTTAAGCTCACTGGGCTTTTCATTCTGACATCTATGGTTAGGTCTCCATCCAGCAAATCTGATGAGAAAGCATAGAGTAATGCATAAGGATACAGGCAAAAAAAAAGGATATATGGAAAATGGCCTTGCAAAGGGGCTGGGCTACAATTCCATAAAAAGAGGAGTGGTAAAATGAGATTTAAAAAAAAAAGGGAAAAAGTGCCAACTTAGGATAGCAAAAACACATAAACAAAAATTTTGACTCTAATTCTTTTCTTCAAAAGAAGAAAATGGAAAAGAAATGGGTAAATGAGGAACTTTGTTTGAACTTTTCCAATCTTCTCTGATTTACGTAGATTTTTTTTCCCTTTTAATTCTAATCATTCACCTCCACTGTGAAGTTATTTACAGTTTCTTGCCTGTTATGAATAAAAAGTAAAAATAAAAGACTGTGCTCTGAAATATCTATTTACATCAGTATCTCTGCAGACAACATTGTTATTCTCTACTTGAGCTATTTCCAATTCAGATTAAAGTGAAAGTATATCAGGTCCTCAGTAGCAATTTAAAAATCCTCCACTCATGTGTGCCAGGTTTTATATATTTTGGAACATATGCCAAAACATAGCTCCTTAAGACAGGGTGCTTTAGGAGAGGGAATTGTGTGAGAAAGGAAATGAATAAAACAATCACAAAAAATATTTTAGTCTTCTGATTGAATTTTTATCTCATCTCATTTCCATGCATTCCCTTATTTTTTTTTCCTCTCTAAAGCCAGTGATACTGAATGCTGGTAAGATTACATTGGTGCAGCTCAAGCCCATCACATTATTTAGGAAACTTGCACACAAACACTTTAAATAAATAAATCTGTCCTGAGAATATTTCCTAACTGGGATGAGGACCTATCTGAGTACTACAAAACACAGTAGAAAATGGTGGTTGGTGGCAGAGGAGGAATTTCCTGATTAATTCACTGTTGTTGGAAAGCTCTCCCTTAACCCACTGCCATTCCTATTTGTTGGCCATGCTCCTGTGGCAATGCCCAGCAAAGGCAAAACCAGCAACTTAAAGGCAAGCATGGAAAATAAGTTTATTGCACCAGTGAAACAGTGATCTGAGAACAGGGGCAGGGAAAGGTTTTCCTATCACTTGGTGATAAAACATCTCCCACACATAGTTAAGGTTATTGACAATGTTCTGAGCTTCTGAAAAGCAAAGTTCACTATCGCTCAAGCAGCTGGAAAACAAGGAGGGAAGATTTAGAGTACTTCAGAGCTGAATTTTTCAGGTTTTTCAGGTCTGAAAAGCTGGTGGTTGTATTGTCAGGGAAAAAACCGAACCAAATGAACCTTAACTCTGCCCCTTCAAGTGGTCACTTGTACGAGTCACTGCATTCGTTATTGCAGCAGAGGGTCAGGAGGGATCTGCTGGAGCAGCTCGCCAGGGCTGCTGTGAGAAATGAGGTCCAAAGACCTGTGGGACTGTGATTGTGATAGGGAAAATTCATCTAAAAGCCCTGCTCACCATTTTCCCTCACCAGACTTCTCTGTCTCAAACAAAACTGAAGTTAAATAGTTGTACTTTGACATGGGCATGTCAAATTTACTGCTTTTATGAGTATTATGAGGGTTTAGAGTATTTAACAAATATTCTTGGGACACCTGTTTGTCTGTGCATTAAACACAGAATGACATTATTGCAATTATACAGAAATATCCACTAACACACCATATCATCTTTCATGTTGCTGATTGAAGAAATGCACAGTGATATTAAATGACTGCACTGTTCCTGTTGGTGAACTGTAGCATGAAAAAGAGTAATCTGGTTTCAAAAACTGCTTGCAATGGAAATCACCAATTCAACCAGAAATACAGCTATAAAAGTCAGTGCCATTAGGAATTCCGTGTAATAATATAGGGAGACACTCAATTAAAAAGATTTATAGCAGAACTGTTCATACAGTTACCCAAAATGGCTGAAATCACAGCAAAGTCATGCATTGTTTTATTTAATAAGAACAGAAAAGAATTTACTTGTGCAGCTAAAACATTATCCACAATTACAGGAAATCTCTAAGTGATATGGAAGCTATTTCATCTTCCACTCACTCCATATTTTCTGCATTTAATTTCCATGAGCCCCTCAAAGCTCCTTTGAAATCATACAGTTTCTGGGTTTGAAAGGATTATAAATTTCATGGGTGAAGAGCCCCTAACAAACATGCTGGGCTGTGTTATTGTCATGTCACTTCTCCTTATATTGGCAAGCTGGTGATGAAAGCTGGGTGTGCTTTCCCCAGCTCTGATCTGCTGCAGTTCCTAAATCACAGACATGAAAGGCAGCTCCATCCAAGGTACAAGTCAAGGTGTGCCAAGACCTCTGAGGATTCAGTGAACAAAGATTTCCTCTGATTTGTAGGTGTCACTATTTGTGAGCCATTTCTGCTTTATGTTGAAATACAACCTATGTAACTCAATAGCTACATCATACAGAGCAAAACCCTGGGGCCTTCATCAAATTTAGGAATACTTGCTTTAGAATAATTGGAGAATATTATATGGGTTAGCTGAATTGTGCTTGTCATAAAAAATCAAGAGTGGCTGCAAAGTGTAGATTTAAAATGGGCTTATTTCTATCACAAATAAAAGTGGTCCAGAGGATTCTCTATTTACAGCCACTTACTCCTGGCTCAGGGCTACTCTGTCAGATCAGGATTGCAGGGATGGTGAAATACAATCTCTTTTTACTGGTCACAAGTTTCTGAATTGAGAAATCACTGTGGCTTTCACCTCAGGACCACTGGGACCAACAAGGATTAGCAGAGCCATAAAAATGACTGAAGAACTGGGAAACCAGCCTGGATGAAAGATTTAAACATTAGACTGTTTATCTGGGCAAGGAAAGTTTAAAAGAAACTCTGAAGTCTAAAAATCTAAAATATATCTGAGCCCGAAGAAACTCTGAATTTAAATGTCAAAACAAAAACAAAAACAAANTTACACACATGCAGAATACACAGTTGAAAAATTATCACCTACAGGTGCAACCACAGGTCCCCAGAGACAAAACTGGATTTTATGTTGTGTGCAACCGGCTCAAAAAGGTAACAAGTCTTACTTGGGCATGTCTAAAAATAATGTGGAGCAAACCTTCTCTTTTTCTGCTCCTTGATAAATCTCAGGTAGAACACCACAGGCCGAGGAAAATGATGGGATTCCTCAAGAATGAAGAGGGTGAACATGACTTTCAACAGGTGTGTTAGAGAAAAGCATTTTTAGGTTGAATCCATTAAGCTTGTTAATTTAAAAGGATTTTTAATGCAAGCAATGCTCTCATTTGTAGGGTGGCTGCCATGACAAACAGGAGCTTTCAAAGGCCCTGGGTCTGTAAGATCCACCTCCCTTCTTCCCCCATCCCATCTGACACCAGCAGCCAAATGGACATGGGGTAAACTCAGCATTCCTAATAGGATCAGAGTCAACAGAGCTAGAAAATGATATTCACAAGCCATTAATGAACATTTAACTGGAATTTTTCCCTTCAGAGCAGATCAGAAGGAATGTCACCAAATGATACCTTCTGCATTTCTGGATGACTTCCATTACTGGGGTCTGACCACTTTGGATCATTACCGGTTTCATTTGTCATAAATTTCATTTTTTAGTTTGGCAGGAGATAATAACATCCAGTGAGCTGACCCAGCCTCAGATAATTACTATCAGAACTCGTCCTGCAGCTTCAATTGGAAAAAGTTTTCTTCTTTGCTTCTTGCCTGAAACTACTGTGCTGCATGGGTGCATTTCAGCAGCACCAAAATAATTACACCAGAGGGGAAGGATGAAGAAATAATTCACTGCAAATACCTCTATTTTTTTTTTTTCTGGTTGTGAAATATTTAGTGATTATGCTTCATTTGCATTTGTTCTTGTACTCACTTTGATGACTAATCACTTCATCGTTGAGGATAGAAAATATAATGTTTAGCATCAGTGGCCACAGGGTAGAATCTGCTTCCACTTTTAGGGCCCCATCCTCAACCCAAAATTAATAAATATTCTGCCATTGATTTAAGTTGATGCTGCAACAAGAGAAATAAGTTGAAACAGGTTCATATTCCAAACAGAATTGGGGCTATTTTCAAGAGATTTTAAACTCTCTTCCTGGGCTTAACCCCACTGGACTGCCTGAGGCAGAATTTCCAGAAAAAATGGTGACAAATTTCTTGAGACTGCTGGGTTAATTCAGCATGCAAAGCATTCCCACGTGGACCAGGAAAAAGAAATGTCACTTCAGTAAACAGTTTCAAAAGTATTCCCAGGATCTGAGGACTACTTGTGAGGAAATTTCTGAATTTTTCAGGATGGGCAACCTTTCTATTTTTTGTTCTCTTACAATTGGGGAGCTTTTATAAGCACCAACGTGATCGACCACATTTTTGTCCCAAAGTGTGGATGACTATTTCACTAAAATAAAAATCTTTAAAGACACAGAATGATTTAAAATGCATGAAGGCACAGTAAAATACCACATGCTGTATCCCAGCCAGAGTATTTGGTCTGCAGGTCAGAAAAGAAAACCTGAAGGAAAAAAAATCTTGCTGACAAGACATTTTCCTATTCAGGTACAAAGTGTGAACACTTTATCAAAAATGTGTTTGCCATGGCCCAAAGAATCTTTTGCATCTCACAGTTCTTTCTGAACAGAGCACACTCAGAAATTGCTGAGTAGCACTGAAGTTCCTGATGAAACCACAGAAATAATTACTAAACAGAATCAGAGGATTGCTGAAAAATAAAAATGGGATTGGATACAATGGATTGGAAACAAAAGCAGTGAGTCAGTCTGAAACATTACCAACTGGATAAATCTTCAAAAGAAAACACCTTGACTAGCATAACAAAAAATTGGTTTGAAAAAAATAATAGTTCTTGGTCTTAACATCCTTAAAATCCTTGGCAGTGCAGAGACAGGTTTGGGTTCCTTTCAGAAAATACTGGAGGTTTTGCCACAAAAGTGTCCATGTGTATCCTCACCCAAGCAGGCTCCAGGGTTTCTGCCATTTCACATGGACAGACCCTGCATGATGAAAATCTTCTCTGGAACTCACTGCTGCCTGCTTTGGAGTGAGTATCAAATCAGTTTGCAGATAACTTGCAATTGCTGTTGAATTTCAGTTGTTTTCCTACCCAGGCACCCAGAGTGCAGTGGCAGCCACAAGGCTACTGGAAAATCCAGGGAAGAAAAGCAGATTTGTGGAGCTCATCCTCAGTGTTATCCCACAGGGATTTCTCATACTGTAAATCTTGTGGAGGGTGATCAAAACACCATGGAAGGCTTTTAATTATGCCATTGCTTTTGAATGAACTAAATTTTGGAAGAGATTAAAATTAGAGGTACTCATTAGAGATGGCTCAAGGGTTGTTGAAGGAATTGGAGGAGACCCATAACATAATTTCCATATGTCTAACTCTTTTACTTACACACTTGTGAATCCTTTGACATCAGAGCACCAGGACACAAAGAATCTTCCAGATCCAAAGTCTTTTCATCTTAGAAGGAACCCAGCTATAAAGAAGTTCCAGTAGAATACAAGCAATATTGACAGAAATTGCTTTTTTTAAAAAAGAAATAACTTCTACTTCAGTACATTTATCAATTCAATCGTAGTAGGCAATTAATGGACAGCATATCATGTAAAGTTTGAATTTCAAATCCAAAATAAAGACCCTACAGGAACTTACAATGTATTCAGAAGATGTATTCCAGTGATGAATTTGTTTCTAGTTAACAAAAAAAAAACAGAACTGGAAAAATGAAAGCATGACAAGCTTGGCTCACACTGAAGATAAAAGTTCTTAACAAGCTCTGAAATTTTCAAAGAAAGACAGAGAACAGCCCTTTTTTTCCCTTATACTTATAAATATCATGGTTACAGGCCTCACTTTAAAAGCAGAATTTCCTTGTGTGCCTCCCAGAAGTGGCAAAACCACCAGGAAAGCAGAAGGACTTGCAAAGCAGGGTCAGTCAGTGCCAGCTCCATGAACTGCCTCTCCCATTTCTATCAAAGCCTGCAGGTTTTACCAAAGCCATTTTTACTGTGCTGCTAATTTAGCTTTCAGTCTGTGATGTCTGGGCTATATTGCTAATCCATACTCTCTTCTCTTTCTTCTTTTATTGAAGTGAAACCTATAAAATCCTTTTCCATGTCAGTCCCAGCAAAGGAATCCTCACACTCCTAGAAGATGGTTCTTCTTTCAGATAGCAGGGCAGAAGTGATGAGGTGCATGAGCAGCTATCAACACCCCAAGAAAAGCTGTTAATCATTTTTGGCAGGCATCTCCATTAAATAGGTTCTATCTGGAATGAAGCACAGGCCAAGAAAATCTGAATTTCACTGCTGATAAGTCAGTCTAGCCCACAACATAGACTCTTTTTTTGGTTTTTCAAAAAGATAAAGGACTGTTCCCTGGGAGTTTTTTTGGCAGGCTGTACTGGAAAGGTATTTTGGCAAGGATACAGGAGAAAATGCTCATTGAGTGAGCATACCTGGAGATAAGCAGTATCCATCTCCCAGAGAAGCCTTCATTCATTACTATCAAAACATACTTGGCAAAACTTCCCAGTTTACTTCAAAAGTAATGAGGGCTAGGACATATTTGAGATGAGGAATAAATTAGCTGAGACACAGCATTTTTTTCTCAGTTTTAAGCACTTCATTATGAAGGCAAATTTATCAACTGCTATTCTCTTCCAGGTTCTGACTGCTGTTAAAACAGGCAGGATGCAGACCAGAGACAGGAGCTGCTGCCTTGGCCACATCAGGACTCCAAAAGAAAAATGAAGTTTGCCCAGGAGATTTCTATGCTGCAATTCATTAGATGGATATTATTAAAACAAAACAAAATAAATAATAGAAAAAAGAAAAAAAAAAAACAAAAACAAACAAACAAATAACAACTTTCCCATTGTTCTAGAGATGAAATATCATTCCAAAACTAAAGATGGGAGAATTGAGCATGATCAGCTTTTAAAAGGATCTTGTACAGAAAGTACATCCTTTCAATTGAAACTGGCTGGTAAAATTTAGTTTTAATTAGAGTTTTTTAACTAATCTGAAAGCCTTTTTGTTGCAGCACATGTGCTGCTGTATTTTTTGTCCAAGCCAAGAGCTAACAACCATTTCAAGGGATGGGTCCTTTCCAGCAGCCAGTGCTGGTGAATAGGCCAGAGGGGGAAATCCCAGACAGAGGAAGGAACCAAATTAACAAACTTGGAAAAAGAAGGAGAATCCACCTCCTTAATTCTAACTTTGTGCTCTCTTCCCTCTGATGCATTTATTTGCAGGGCTATTTTTCTTAGAATGAGTCTTCTTTTCTGAATAAAAAATTGTTTCACTGACAATGCATTCCATGAGAAATCCTTAAAATTCACAGTGTCTTTAATTTTCAGAAGCCTACATTTCAAAATTTGGTCCCAGCAATGAAGGGATGATGGGTATTCCTCTTCTGATAAAGAGCAGAAAATAACTCCATTTGGAAGGGATGTGAAGAAAGAAGAGAGGAATTCCTGTATCAGGCCAGAGATGGGACCATTCTGCTCACCTGGTGTTGCTTTGGCTGCTCTGACTCTTGGAGCAGCACAAATTCCGAGTCCCAACAAAGGACCTCGCTGTCCTTCACCACTCCTGCCCTTTTCAAGAGAGATTGAATGAATCTCTCCATTTCTTGTAACTACACTCAGCTCCATTATTCCATTTCTGAGACTTTTGTCAACACATCCCATCCCATTCCTTGAAAATGCAGGTTGTTTCCGTGGTGTCTTTGCACAGAGCATCTTACAGAGTCGGCAAAGAATTTAAATCTCTTATCTTGTCTTAAGCTACAACTTTGATGCTTCAAGGGGAAGTTTTAAAAGAATATTTAATTACAGCTATTTCAGGAAAACCTGATGAAAATGAAATATAAAAGATAAGGGCTTTTTGCATTTTATACAGAAAAAGTCCAGTTATGATGAAGAAAAGTGCTTTCCTTTGTACATTTGATAATAAAATAACCTTTCCCTCTTTCATTAGTAAACCTTGGCAGGGTACTTTTTCTTACCACTTTTTAACCTTAAATCTTTTATGAAAAGGGTTTTATAAATGTCATGGACAGCTCAGACCAGCTGACAGCAGGAGTAATGAGGGATGGGTGCTATTCAGAAGCTGCTGCATTCTGCACTGCTGCTGCATCTTTAGGATGACCTGTGCCACCTCTGCTACAGAGTTCTGGCTCTCCAAAACTCAAGACAACAAAATAAAATGTTATTTTCAATTTAAAATCTCTCTTTAGAGCACTGACCAGTACAAATACAAAAAGGCTGCCTGGTGACCTATGGATATGCTGCAGAGGTGATCTGTCACCAGCAGAGATGAACAAAGCAATCAGAGGATCACAAGAAAAAAAAATTATATCCTCTGCTTTGTCCACAGCTGCAGACACAGCACCAGCTGTCCTTAATAGAATCAGACTGCAGGGAGAGAGCACCATTTGTTTCTTGGTGTTAGTGTCTCCTTCAACAAAAATAAACAGTAATAACCCAGGCAGGAGCCTTGCTGCTGGAAAGTGCACGGGGTCTCCAGGGGATTTGGGAATTAGGATGTCTTTAGGAGGTCTTCCTAAAACATCGTGGCTCTTGAAACCTCAACAGTTTTTCAGTGTATGAGATCTCGAAAGAGAGGTGGAGAAATTCTTCCCAGACTTCCTGTAAGAGCCCCTTACACAAATAGAAACACTTAGACTGAGTATTAAGAAACATCTGTCCTTGTTGGGTTTTTTAAAGCATTAATTTGACTGTTTTCATGATGCATCAAGAGTGCTGAACGACCCTCAGATATCCAGTGGCTGCTACTGCAATCAAAGAATAAAATAACACAGAAAGAATATGAAGTAATACAACTTGAAATTTTAGAAAGCCTTACTTTGTTTTAAAGGAATGTATAAATTCTGTGCCATCTCTGGAAAACGTGCTGAGAAATACTAACAAACACCAAGAATTCCCAAGCAGATTAAGGCATTCAGACAGATGTGGAAGGGTTCTGGTGTGAGGGGTGGAGGAGCAGACTGAGGGTGTTGGTTCTCCCTCTGGCAGCACAGGACAGCTCAGAGATGGCAGTGAAGAGAAAACACTTTCACAAGACTGCCAGGCTGGATGAGTGCTCTCCCTAAGGAAAAAATGTCTTATAGATTCATGGACTGCACCTGATTCACTGCTGATAAATGAGATTTTCGCCTAAAAAGCAAAGGAGGAATCCAAATGCAGAGACCTGTGGGCTGCTACACAGATGCCCAAGGAAAGCTTCACCTGGGAAATGCCTCCCTGATGCCCAAAGGAGAGCAAAGCAAACTCTCAGTGTGTGCTCAGGGCAGCCAGCAAGGGAAAGTGCCTTGGCTTTTCCCATTGACAGCAACTCAAATTAAAACTGTACTACATTTATTTCCTTTCCCATCACATCTGATAACACAACATGATCTCAGGAGTGACAATTTCCCTTCAGTGCCAGCAGAATATTCTTCACCAAGTGATTGGTAAACACGTTCAAGAGGAGTCCTGAGCCATGCAAATGCATTTGATGTGGGTATCTGAGTTACTTTGCCATCACTGGAGAACAAGCAGTGCTACAGCTCCAACTGTTTGATCACTGCACTGGATACCATGGAGTGTAATTGATAAATGGCAGATCTGCTTTGTACATCAAGAGTTTTTACTGTGAAACATTGCTCTTTGAGCTCAGGACAAGAGTTAATTAAAAAGTTGGTACCAAAGATAACATCCTCAGCAGGGAACATCTATTGATCTCTCCAGCAGCGTAAGAGACAGCCTGATATGAGATTATAAAATGTGCACATGGAACAAGGCTGATTTCCACAACTTTTCCTTATCTTAGAAGCTCAACACTGGATACTGCAAAGTATTAAAAGTTTTAAAAATCTGGCAAATTATCAAGAAACCAAAAAAAAAAACCAAAAAAACCACCAAGCAAATGCTACTGTTTCTCCGAGTTCTACTGTCCTTTTGCAAATTCTGTATGAAATTCTCATTTTCTTTAATATTTATCTTCCCCTTTCCTCCTATAGAACTTAATTTCAATTAAAGACTGAAAATTTATTAAAGGCTTTACTGCATTATAAGGCCTTATAGTTCTTTCCCACAGTTAATATTTGGAGACCTGATACACCACTGTAAACCTGAGCTTTACTTTATTTCCTATCCTATTCTACTGCTTAGGAACTCAAAAAGAAGAAATAATATCAAATTGTTCTCTAGACCGTGCCATTTTATTTTCAGGAGCAATTTCTTGGCTTTCTTCTATTCATTAATATTTTTTTTTTCAAACCCAGAGTGTATGGATTGCTCCCCCAACACCTGTATTATTGAATTTAGGGCCTGACAACTGCGTAAAAAATTCCCTTTTTTTGCAATTTTTAAAAACAAAAATTAGATGTTGGTTTCACTGCTACTGTGATTTAAAGTTTGAAAGAGCTGCAGAACTGCACCAGTGGGGCTTTCAAAAGAACAGGTCTCATGATTAAGATTGATCTTTCCATTTTTTAATGGTTTTATAGTCCTGCAGGTGGTTCTGAACAGGAAAGCTGCTCTTCTGATCTGGGCTCTTGCTGACCTGGCTGTTTTTTTGTTGTATTTAGGAATATCCAGGGCAGCACATCCCATCCCTCCACATCCTGTGCTGCCAGTCTGAGCTCTCCTCTCCCTTGGCTGGGACTCGGTTCCCTCCCAGGGTTCTGCTCCCACTCAGCAGCCCAAGGTTCAAACCAACAAAATTCCTGTTTGGAACACTCTCAGTCACACATTGCCACGTATTGCAAACCCTCAGACTCCTCAGGAAAGCTCAGTCTGGGAGCCCTTGGCTCTCAGATATTTTCCAGTTTCATTCCATGGGGGTTCCCCAGCTATCCCAAGAGCACCTGTGGAACACAGATATTTGGGCTGGCAACCAAGGCTGGCAAAGAAAGGTCTTTTTTTTTTTTTTTTTGAATTTCCAGAGAATTATAATAAATGCTTTTACTTTCTGCATCCAGCAAGTAACAGCTGAAGTAACTTGAGTGAGGTGGATCTGGATCCAAGGGTAATCCTTGTCCAGGGAGAGCAAATTCTGCCTCCTGTTGCAGTTCTATCCCTCTCCTGGTTTAAGGAACTGTTGGTATCATTCCATGACCTGGATGAGATCTTCCATTTCCTTGCTTTCTAGACAGGCCTTTCTTGGCATGCCCAGGGGAGTGCACTGTTCTCTTCTCTAGTCAAAAATTGTTGCCAAAACCCCACCTTTTTAAAGCAAATTACAACTATTTCACATGGCAGGAGCTTGGAGCAGCATTGTTGCAGCTTACTGCTTATATTAATCTAAATTCAATTCCCTCCTGAGCCTTCCAGCTGGAAATCCCTCACTATCAAGGACTTCCTGTTGGAATTATGGTGCAATTCAGAACAAAAACCAACCCAGATCCCAGAGCATGAAGCTTGTTGAGTGTATCAAGACCATGTCAGAACAGGGAAGAAGTGATCAGCCCTGGACATGGCTGGGAGATAAAACACAAAATTTGTCTTTCTTGGAATTCAGTCACTGTATATTCAAGGAATCAGGGTAAAAAGGATCAGCACATTTTAGGATCAAGGCTGTTACCCAAGCTGACTTGACTCTTTTTCATGACTTAATTCAAACTGAATAAAAACTCAAAGACAGAAGCCACCACTTACACGAAGAGAAGGAAATGGCCTGCACACTGCATCAGGAATAAGTAGACAAACCCATTTTTAGAACATCCCAAATATTGAGGGGACTCTGCTGGTTTTCAGACAGGGTACAGGAAACCCTGCAAGGGATGTGGAGAGACAAGCTGGCAGAGCAGCTGAAACGGCTCCTTGGAGAGCACCAAAGGATCACAGAGACTTTTTTTTGTTTGTTTGTCTGGTTATGCCCTGAAAACCCAACTGTCTCTTTCTACAGAGCATGCAGACACTTTATGTTAAAGGCAAACATAATCAGAGTTTGCTCATTGTTTTCTGTTTTCTCCTGTTACCACTAAAACTGATGGTGAAGCGATTCCAAAAGATTCCCACTCTGATTGCAGGTTAGATCAGTGTGGTGACCTTTGCTAAGTATTTTTAATGTCCTCACAGGCAAAAGACTTTTTTCAGGGTTGAATTTCTTCAAAAAACGCCCACCAAATTCAATCTTTGTGGAATTTGTTAGGATTTTTTCTAGTCCCCCGTCAGTGCTCTCAATTAGCGACCATAAATAATTCCATTTTTATTATCTTCCTCGTGCATTTTTGAATTCCCTGAGGCTCTGGTTTGAGTTCTAAGATTTTGTGTATTTACATGCATCCCAGGGGTGTTATTTTCCAACAACCTTGCTTCAGCTTTCATTGTTATGCAGATGATATGAAAAAACAGTTTTTGGCATTTTCTCTGATCACTCAAAAGCAATCTGGGCTCACACTTTTGCTTTAAAGTTCTGCCATCCACCTCCGTTTTTTTTTTTTTCTTTTTTTCCTTAAACACTGATAAAACTAAAACCCTTTTTACCACCGTTCTTCAGTCCAGAAAGTCTTTTTCCTTGTCTCCTATTTATATTTCTTATGAATTATTATAAATTTAAAGACCACCTCTCCCTGTAAACATTGGATTTTCTGGTTCCAGTTCACCATTTAAGTGACCAGATAAAACACCTTGCATTGCATCATCTCAGCAGCAAATTTAAATAATTCTCTGACACAATTTTGAAGATGCTGTTGCCATCATGTCTTGGCAGGATATCAAATTAAACTTTTCCTCCCCATGTCCAGGTGGCAGAGCAGACCCAAGGATTACAAAAGATCAACTGCACATTTTAGCCATCCATGGATCCAGCTACAGGGAATGCCATCCAAAATTCCCTCCCTTGCTTTGAGGAATATCTGACAAGACACATGAAGAGGTCCTGAAAACAGATAATTTCTATTTGTCACAGAAACCCTGGTTAATGATTTACCACCTCATTAAAGCTGTGATCCAACTCTCGAGAGAGATCAAAAGGAGATCTCTTAATTCTCAATTCTTAATGTTTATATAACAAACCTGGCCAGCAAAAGGACCCCAAGCCTCCAGAGACACTCAGGACTTGCAGAGGTGTAAAACAGCAACTCCCTCACCTGCTGTGAAACTGAAGCCTGATTTTTCACCTCCTGAAAGCTCAGAGAACCATCCACATGTATAAAATGTGCTTTTTAAAGACTGGTTTCATTTTAAAACTTAGCCATCATATTTTGGATGAGTATTGCTACTGCTAAACGACATTTACCTTCTCTCACAAAGGAATTGCAATGATTGCCATGCAGAGAACATGGAAAATACAGCATTTTTCTCATTCCCTCTCTCTGTTGCAATATTTTTTTTTTCATTTGTCTACCACTCAGAATGCACTAATGATAAAAGGAAAAGTTTAACATAATTTAAAAAACAAGTAGAGGGGCCTATTCTGAGCTGTGTGTGGATTGCAAAAGTACACAAAAAATAATACCCAAATGCATCTGTTATGACAAATTTCTGTACCAGGAACTATCACAAGGGATATTCAGGGATGCAATAATGTTTTAAACACCAGGATACACCATAAAGTGTTTCAGAGAAATTTAATCCAGCCATAATACATAACTGGATTAAAAAAAGCTAATTGTGCATATACAATCAATAATGTGATGTGTGCCAGTTTTATAGGATATATAAAATCTTTATGTTTTCTTTTAAAGTCTCACTTTAGAAAAAAAACCCAAACCACTCTTTTACTAAGTTTACCAAAGTGTCCATTAAACATCCTAAACTTAGGAAGATGACATAATTTACATAGTGTAAAACAATTGCTGAATTACTCCATTTTTCAGAACTTTTCCCCCACATAATTTGATCCAACATTATTATAAAATTATTTTTGCAATTAAACCTACTGCAACCAAGTAATAATTTGCAAAGTCTGACAGAAATGCACAAGCATTTTTCATTTGCCCCTCTGCTTTCTTCTCTTCAGGATCCCACTCCTGCCCCTTAATTCCCTGGAAAAATTGGGGATCCTACGAGCACAATGCTCGGAAAAGGATATTAAAGAAAATGCACTTGCCCTGATATACAGGACAGGACACCCAGTGGGTCCCTTTTAACACAAACCATTGGATAATTTCATGATCCTCCCAAGAAAGCCAAATCTGAGACATCACTGAACAGCCTCAGTGTTCATCTGGGGACCTGCTGGCCCCAGCTGTCCCTTGCCATGGGTGCGCCTTTGTGGGGAAAAATCATGGCTTAGGAATGGCCCTGAGTCAGGAAAAAAACCCCAAACATCTACAGGGATCTGGTAAAAGGACTGGGAGGATTTAAGAATCAGGGCCATCTGTGTCAATTCTTGTTGATTTCTGTGGTTAAATGTTAAAGTCATGTCCCTGCTGGACTAGAGTGAAGCCTTGCACACAGAAAGGCAAAGAAAACCCCAGTACACCACAAACTCTGCTGGAAAGTGAAATGGTGGCTGATTTGCTAAAAAACTTTGACACCAGTGGTAATAATACTTATGTATAATAAACCCAATACAATTCTTATTAATAATTGCAATAATAATAGAAATGTTAGAAATGAAAATGTTAGAAATACCTATGAAAATGTTAGAAATACCTATGAAAATGTTAGCAGTGCCTCTCAGCTAAGAAAATTTCAGCTGTAATACCTTTTGGTGTCAGTCTGCCATAAACAGCTTGAATGGAAGGGTGACCCTTGCAAGTGGCAAAGAAAGGAGAGCTCAGCATCATTTTAAACTGGACACATTCCATTTCCCTAAACTGAAGGGCAAAAACAAAAAAGGAAGGCTCTCATTAGAGGCTCTGCTTTGGTGGGGAGGACAGCTAAGCATGGGAACAGATGGGCTCTGGAATCCCTGGGATCTCCATCTCAGCCTTGAGAACTGGCAGGCAAAAAATCCAGGCTTTTAATTGTCAGCAAAGCCCACAGCAGTTTGGCCAAGGCCAGCTCTGAGGATGGCACAAAATGCCTGGGCAGGGTTTACAGGGGATTGCAGGGACTCAGAGTCAGCCACAACTGCTGACACCAGCCAGGAAATCCTGTTTCCAGAACAAGAGACTTTGGCCATCTGGAGCCAAGCCAAGAAGTGCCATTTCATCTCAGGGCCAGACAACAGAGCCCGGATTATTTCATGAATTAATACAAATGCAGTTTCTAAAGTCCATCCTAGCCTGGTTTTCCAACAGCTCTGGTGTGTGTTTGATGCTGCTCACTAAGATGCAGCCATACAGCAACATTACAGAGAAAGCCATGAATTTTGAGAAGAAATTATTCAGTTGCCCAAAAGAGCAGAAACTTTTAGAGGCAATTAGGCAGAGCAAGCAGCAGAGTCACTTATTTCACCTTTAGGTCACCATTTTAAACCTGGCCCAGCTCAGTGGTGACTGGAACTCGTTATCCTCTGAAAGATGAGCAAGATCAACCACAGGGCTTTGTCAGCAGTTTCTCATGGAGAAACCTCAGCCCCACTGGCTCGGTGTTCTCTGGTGTTCTCAGGGCAGGGTAGGACAGAGTCACCCATGACCATTTTCCCCTGGATTATGGAGTTTCATTCTTTTCCTCATCCCTGTCTTTTACCTTGGGCTGGGAAAGGGCAACAGCCCAGAAAAAGCTTGGCAAGGGGTTCACCAAGAAGAGAGAAAGAGTCAAGACGAGAAATGCACACTTGTTTGGGCTTGAAAAGAGTTAATATTATGAAGTAATATTTATTTATAAAAAAACCTTGATTTCTCCTGAATTTCTTCCTTCCTCCCTAAATAATTCAACCAAAGTTCCTGTTGTTGCTGTTTGTCCAGAGTTAAAGTACATTACACAATTTCCTTCTGTATATGTTGAGGTTTTGTAAATATATGAGTAAATATACTTCTAAATGGAAAGTATTAACAACAGATGAAACCCACATCTAATAATGACCGTTCCATGTGAGCCTGAAATTGTAAATTAAATAATGGGAGCAGAAGAACACAGAATCTAACACAGGGTGCTTAAGATCTAGTTTTTTATTCTTTTAATGATTTTTTAATTGTCCCCCCAGATATTATGGACAAATTATGCCATCAAGCCTAATAATGTAAAAATCTTGTCATTCGTTTGAGAAGTTTAGTTCAAAAGAGAGATGATAAAACTCAAGATTCACACTCTCCTTTGAGGGGGACTGTGAGCTACACAATATCACTGAAGCTGCAGCACAGTGGCTTTTGCTTCTGAGTGGCTGAAAGAAGGGCAGCTGGAATGAAATCTGGTTTTTGCTCAGCTGGGCCAGGCTGTCAAGTCATGGCAGAGTAACTCTGAGTGATCCATCAGCA
Source organism: Chaetops frenatus (assembly GCA_013400775.1). NCBI lineage: Eukaryota > Metazoa > Chordata > Aves > Passeriformes > Picathartidae > Chaetops > Chaetops frenatus. The sequence goes on from VZTR01031395.1 coordinate 1,281,114, forward strand.
CATTCCCTGCTGCTGTGAGTAGCAGAGTGGCAGCAAGGGGCTCTTCTCAGCTTATTCTGAGCTGAACCCTTTAAAGGCTTAGGGAGGAATAAGCTGTGTCTGCCTGAGTGTCCTGGGGCTCCTGAGGCTCCCACCCTGAGGTACAAAGCACACCAGGTTCCAGCAGAGTGTGAGGAGGAGAAGGCACCAAGAACAAGGGCAGCTGTTGAGAAAGCAGCCTTAGGCAAACGTCCTGCAGTGAAAAAGACAGAGATGCCAGGAGCCCAAAACATCATCCCTGGGATAGGGTAGAGAAATGCAGAATTTCCCATTAAATCACAGTTAGAAATGCTGCTTTCCTTACTGACTTTTTCCTGGAAGGAAATTGCCCAGTTTGTACCCTTTGTTTGGGACAATCATCAATCCTGTGTAAGTGTGTCCAGCAGAAAGCACATTCTAATTTAGGTTCCCAAATATCCTGGCAAGTCAAGCTGCAGGGATGGCCCTGGCTGTGGGGCTGAACTTCTCCAGAGGACTGTGAATCCTGGAATCTCTCTCAGCCATCCCTTCACAGACAAATATTTAACAAGAGCACACAATTCCACCTTGAACAAAGATTAGTGAAGCCCAGAGTTTCCATCCAAGGAGAACCAAAGCTGGGAGGGGAATAGAAGCTGGAAAATTGCATGGAATGCAGTTTCCATGTAATTATAAATCAAATATTTCCTGCAATGGGTACCTGACAGGCAAACTTCTCCTCTGCTTTCAGCTAGAGCATGGATTTTGGGCTGTATTCCAGCCAGAAACCTGCACATTCCTTGTCTTGGGATCACACTCAACACAGTCAGATAAAAGTGAATGTCACATCCTCAAGAGATTATTTTCTTCCATATATAACCTCACTTAGTTAACATTTATAATATCTCCATCTTGTTTTCTAGTTTTTAAGAAAAATAAAAGTGGGAAATAAATATTCTACTCTTCAGTAGTGCTGGAGACAGCCACAGCCTCCAGATACCCTTTATATTGCTTGTGTATTATAAAAGAAAAAGCTATCTAGGCTTAACAAGAGGAAGATGTCTTACAGATTTTTTAATGTATTTCCACCTATTCAAACACTCTGAGTTCACAGAGTTAGCCAGGAGCAGCGTGGCAAAGAGCATTAGAGAGGATATTTATTTTTTTCTTTCAAGATCACAAAAAAGGACAATGTTCCATTATCAACATATTGCTAAGTCTGCATTACCAATGCATGAGGACATCAAATCTTTCTTTTCTACAGGATTATCTCTATTTTCTTTCTAGACAAATCCCTACTGTATCAAGTTTTGTGCTCTCCAGCAGGCTGCAGCTCACCTTTCACACAAACATAGCAAGATACATTTAATCTCCTTGTTCTCCTCAGAATCAAGAAACACTACTAATCTCTACACACTGCATTGTTTAAGCTGTACCTAAATAAAGACTAAACTTTTACTCCTGCTAATATAACACATTATTTCATTTCCACTCACTTCATTAAAGTTTTTTGGGGTTGTTCCATCAGTTTGAGGTTCTGGCTGGAACAATGTGAAGGGATCTTCACAATGCAGAATGCAAACTGCTCTGCTGTCAGCTGGAGCCACCAAACTGCTGGATCTGAACAAGGCTTTGTTCTCCAAAAAATCCCTCAGTGACAGTCTCAGGCTCCAGCAAACACTTCAGATCTGTGCAGCCAACACAGCCTTTGGGGAGAGCAGGTAAAGCAGGGGAAGGCAGAGGTCTGAGGTGTTATTTATGAACTACAGCAAACACAAAGGAGAGCACTGAATTCCTGTCACCTGCAGCTGGACACAGGACTGGCCTGGATAATCTAACAGAGCAGGATGGAGAAAAGCATTTCTCATTTAAAGCTTGTGAATTGAGGCTGTAACAGCACTGGGCAGAGCAAGGCAAAACTGGAGCCAGGCACAAAGAGAGGTCCTGCACCGCTCATGGCTCCTACAGGAGCTCCTGACCCCTCACACCTCCCAGCAAAGTGCTGCTCAAACTGAGCCATCCCAAACAGTGCTGCAGTTCTGGAAATTCAACTCAACTACAATGGGAATAAATTTGTTTGCTGCTGTGTGCCTCTTTTGAGCAAGAATTTGACAATAGCTTGTTCAGAAATAAAGAGCTGGAACATCATCCACCCATTTTGCAGCCTCTGCTGAAAGAAAACCGAGCAAAATAATAATAAAAATATCCATCCAAACAAACAAAACAAACAAAGAAATAGAAATCTCTGGCATAACTGAGAGAAGGGAAAGCTCTCTCATATCCCAATGCTCTGAAATCAGAGGTTGCCTTTGCAGGAGATTTAATTGGCTGGTTTTGATATCACTCACCTCATTACTGAGGCTTAATTACTGCCTTCCTGTACAGCAAAACTGTGCCCACTACCCATTCCAGAACCACAAACAATGCCTCAGCCTAACCTAAACCCAAAAATGTGACACTAAGAGAGCTTCATCTGCATCCTATGATTGGCTTTTCCTCCAGTGCATTCACGAGAGTTGGACAAGGAATTCCAAATAGCCCTAGAAGCAAACTGCACCTCCACAGAGACATCAGAAATATTTACCTTTTGCTTTCCATCATCTTTTTCTTTGTCATCTTTCTCTCACAGCAGGTTTTCCAGGCAGAACCACATCCTCAGGAAGTTTGTTTTCTAAGTCTAAATACTTTGTAAAAAATTGAAAACTGAGTGTAAAATCCAGCTGTCAATGACAGAATCACAATTCTTTCAATTATTCTTCATTCAAGTTCCTTTTCATACCCTTCTTCATATCTTTTCGTGAATTAATGCAATGTCACGTTGCAGCTTTGTCTCAAAAGACTGTCCTTCCATTCAAAGGGTAATGTGCAAAACTTGCAGGTAATTGTAGAAAAAACTGTGGGGTTTTTTGGCATCTCCCAGGTCTCTGACACTGCAGTGAGGTGACACTGACACCATGGCAAAGGTGATACCACAGGGAACTGCAGGGGATGCTTCCAGCTGCAAATACAGAAAGATTTTCAGCTTTTTTATTCTTCATTAATCTAAAATATGATACGTAGAGTTTGTGCTTTTTGACAGTTTATGAGCTTTCAGCTCAACATCAAAGCATAGAGTATCAAAAGCCAAATGCCACCATTATTTTTTTCATGATAAATTAAGATTTTTTGATTGATTGAGAACTGGGAAAATTGGTATTTCTAAACACCTGTTGAATGTTGCTGTTCTCATCTTCCCAGGTAAAAGTCTATGTTTGTAGGGAAACATTGAACATATTTCAAAAACCTCACATTTTTCAAAACACTCTTCCCTTTAAATTTAAGTTAGTCTTCATTCTAGGTTTTATGCTGGTGCTCTGCACCTTCCATTCCAATCTATTAAATTATATTTACTACAATTACTATTCCTGTATGGTTTTTCATAGCACATCACTTTCTCCTCATCACAACATAATGTAATAGCAGCTTTTATTAACTTGTTTATTATAGTGTTCATTAAAGATTTAAATGAGCATTCTAAAAGTACAATATAATGTACAGAAAACTTAGAAAAAATTATAGCACTCCCCAAAAAAATTACCAGCAACTATCCTTTTTATATAAAACAATTCTTTACAAAAATGAAGCCCACATCATTAACATACTGCCTGTGTCATGTCTTAATAAAAGCTAACTTCAACTGATAGAGTGGAAGAAAGTCACTTAAACAATTCTCTGCTAACATGAATTTTCAGTTCAGCCACTCTCAGATATGTTTCTGCTCAAGTTAAAAATTCATCATGTCCCTCACTCCAAATAGACACAGGAAAATAGGATTCTCAGAGCCACAGAAGGTTTTATACTAAAAGAAATACTTTTAAGTGACTGAAATACTTCTCATTAAAGTGCTCCTTGTGTCACTCACAGGGCTCAATAACTTCAGCTGAGCTCCTGCATCCTACACAGAGCAGAGCAGACAATAATAATGATGTTAATCAATGTGGTGTAGCAGAAATTCACAGCCATAAATTCCCCTACAATCTGTGACAGGATCACTGCATTCATTGTGGGAATATTCCCAACAAGAGCAGCAGACTCGTGCTGTGTCTACAGACCAGATACAAAAATAATAAATAATTACAAGTGCTGTGCCAGTGGCCATCTTCAGGGAGAGAGAGGAGGGGAAAAAGGGCTACATCATTTATTTAAGTTCTCTCATTAATGTGTCTGCCTTTTTATTTTCTAAGGGTTGTCTCCTGAACTTTCCTTAGAAAACCCACAGGCTACACCCTGACACTGATTTACGAGCAGAAATCTCCAGTGAAAGCAAAGAGGAACTTTGTAAATCTATGGTTCAGTATAGTCAAAAATTCAGAAAAAGATTCTGAATTTCCTAGAAACATTGGACAATCCTCTCCAGATTTCTCTGGTAGGAAATATGCCCAGCACATTAAAGGACACTCAAGAGTTTTTCAAAGCTTTTTCTCACCCATTTCTGATACCTCCAGTAAATAGATTTTTTTGAGTGCTTTGATTAACTCTGCTTCTTATCAATTTCACACAAAGCTGCACATGGGTGAGCTGCTCCTGTAGCCAAAGGGCTGGGGAGACTCTCAGAAACACCAGAAGGTCCCTTTTTGCTTTTTGCTTCCAGTTCCAAAACTCAGAACAGGAGGGCACTGAAAGAGTCAGAGTCAGCAGAGAAACTGCCCAGCTCCAGGTGGTGCTGGATTTTACACAAACAGGTGGAAAAGGACAGGTAGATCATCAAAAACACAACAAAGAGAGGCAGCTACAAACACCTAAGTGTAAAACCCTGCTGAGTGGATTCCAGCTGAAAAAAGTGCAGGGGAAATCTCCTTGACTGCACTGGGGAGTCATATAGGAAGAAATAACTCATTAAGTAATTCCTGTAAAATCAAATAAGTCATTCCAACATTGTTTAATAAATAAATTTTCCTGTCAGCCAGCATTTACATTATGTCTTAGCTGCTAATCCAATCAATCAATAAATATAACATTCTTTAAACTTGATAAAATACTTTTTAAAAATTCTCAAAAACAAAACAAAATAAAACACCCCTAAGATTTAACTGGAATTGAATCAAGTTTTGAATAGCAAGTAATCTTTGTGATTTTACATTTCATAAGGTCCAGAAGAAATGCTGATTTCCAGAAGCAAGGCAAAGAGAATCTGAAAAGAAGAGACTCGGCATCCACTGAATGCCCTGTGTGCCATTTAAATGTGTGCTGAATCCTGTGCATTACAGAACCTTGCTGTGCTCAACAGGCAGGAAAACTAATTCCAGGCATTATCTGGGACCTCTGGAGCTTGGGATTTCAGCACAAGTCCTGGGGAAAGAAGGACAAACAGCATCCATCACACCCAGAACTCCAGCCTTGAAACTTCCTCCTGCCACTGAAAATAGAGAGAAATCTGGGCAGAAGAAGAAGAAGAAAAAGCAGAAAAGGGAAGAAGCAAAAACAGTCTTCAATATTCTATAGTGAGGAAAAAGCGACTATATAAATCAAAAGGCTGACTTATCAGTATAGAGATTTTTAATAGAAAAAGTATCAAGGGGAGCACACCATATGGATCAAAGTGCTCTCCACATATGTTACTTTTTTTTCACTGGAAAAGTAACATATGTGAGGAGATGCAGAAGAAGTCCTTTCTGAAGATCTCATCTGGTTTATTTTTAATTGGAATGGTATTAGATTTTCTGTCTAAACTAATAGCAAATGACAGTTATTGCTTCACTAAATATTCCTGTCAGCTATAAATTGATAGATTTGGGATTCTGTTTTCTTGAATATGAAAGTTGGACTCATGAGCAGCTAAAATAACATCAAAGAAAGGAGACTGAAGACTGCACAGTAGGAAACATATAGAAGGCATGGAATATTGTGTATTTATATAATTATAATTTTACTGGGCTTTTACATTCAAAAGACTTCAGCAAGGCCATGAGATGCATAATCAAAGATACCCACTTAGAAAGTCACAGCTGCACATCTCCAAGCACAGTAGCTTTTGGATATTTTTTGTGAATGCTCTGAACACTGAAAACTTATTGCTAATAAATCTCCCAGCAGAGCCTTCCAGACCTGCAAGTCAGTGTCCCTTGGTCAAGGTGTGAGGAACTGGAAGCATTACCTACATCAACTTCTGCATTTGTTCCACTCACACGTGCAGAAAAAGTTTATTTTCATTATTGGCAAGGTGGTGATCAGTCAAAGGTTGGACTCGGTGATCTCAGAGACCTTTTCCAGCCTAAATGGTTCTGGGTAAGCAAAGCTTTCATTTACAAGTGAACAATCCAATAGTTTCCTCAAAGAGAAGAGAACTCTTCAGACCAAATTCTACCCAAGATTTTACTGCTGATGGTAATCAACCTAAAAAAAGTTCTGTCAGTGTGATCTGTCCCTCTCAGGATATCAGGGGCCTCTTTAAAAGATGTGGGGGCTTATGAGAAAGTTTCAAAGTTATTCCTCAGGTAGGTAGCTGCAAAAAATCTGTCTTAAGCCATAATTCGGATCAAGATATACCCAAGATTTTATTGCTGCTGCTAATCAGCCTAAAATACTCTGTGTCAGTGTGACCTGTCCCTCTCAGGGGCCTCTTTAAAAGATGTGGGGGCTTATGAGAAAGTTTCACAGTTATTCCTCAGGTGGGCAGCTGCAAAAATCTGTCTTAACCCATAATTTGTTTTCTGAAGGAAAAGCAATATTCCTGTTTAAACAAAACAAAAGACAATGATATATGGTACTTCAGAGAGGTCCTAAGTCAGGTGCTGAGCTGAAACCTTAACTAGGCTGAGAGTGATGCCAAGGCACAGCAGAACGAGTGGCTGTTTCTGGGAGTCAGGGTCTGGGCCAGCTCAGTTCCATTAATGTTTTACTCCATTATCTGAGAGCTGACATCTTTTCAGTAATTACTGCAGATGATACCACCTCTAGTGTAATTAAAGAACGATTATTTAGAGTGAAGTGAGCCAAGATCATCCCCATCCTCTGTTTAGGCCAAAGCCAAAGAAGGCCTTGTCAAATAAAATGGATGTTTTGCATTAGGGAGCAAAAAAAGGGTGATGTAAAGAGTCAAGTAATTTGATGGGCAACGCTGCAGTGGAATTAATTCAATATGTTCAATAGGGCCAGTTCCATGTGCAGTAATATTGGACAGATGGGGATGATGGCTCTGTACTTCCCCTGCCTTTGCATTAGTGATTCAGGACTTACAAAGCAAACCTCAGACAGTGCCTGGCTGCCTGCCCGGCCAGAGGGAGACTGGAAGCAAAGCACATTAAATGCTCCTGCAAATCTACATCCTCTGCAGCCCTTCTGCAACGAGCCTCTTTCAAAATGACCCCTTGGACAGCAACCAGGAAAATAATCATCATCGTAACACCAGCCCATAAACTTCTGGGATTAAATACTAACCAACCAAGGAGGACTGAAAGGAACAATTCACTTTGTGTGAATACTAATGAGAGAGGCTTGGATGCACCCTTTGCTTTTGACAGTAACTAGGTACAGGGACTAATTACAACTCCTACTTAAAGCATAAATAACATATTTTAAGGAATTGCTGACCAGAAGAATGGGGTCAATAAATGCATTCTGTCAGACACAGGAAGGTAAAAGATCACAGCTGACCAACACATCCATTTCCTAATCCATCAGGGTCAGTGTTTATACAGCAGAGGTCACCTTTGGCCAATTGACAAAAACAGGTTTTCCCATCAGGAGCTGATGGAAAGACAGGAATTCACAGATTTAAAGGGAAATAAGTTTAGCTCCTTGGACAGTGCAGCCACTTTTTCAGGTGCTTAAGAGCACATGGTTCCTATAAATATCATTCACAAAATATGGGCAGGTTCCCTTACTCTGAAAACAAACACTTCATTATTAACATTTACAAAACAGATGTAAGAAGGAATAAAATATTATCTGGAACCCTGGATGCTGGTGGCCTTGCTAGAATAGTTGGATGTCCACTCAATTCCTGGGCTTAAATAACTTGTATTTAGAGCCTGCTTAATTCAGCTATCCTTAATTTCAAGAGTTAAACAACAGATGAGAAATACTGTTAACTTCTGACCATTTCATTTCTGAGTTTGTTAAATTCCAGAATAACTAACTATTTTTAGTGGATTAATTTATGTCTTCTAGCCTCATGTGAGGAAAGACACTGTGAAAGACAGTGTGATATTAAACTATCAAAGCTGTCTCTCTCTTGTAGCAAAATATTGAAAATATGGGCTTTGCTTTGCAATTAGGATTCCTGATCTGAACGCTGGGCTTCTGCTCTAGTTAAATGAAAAAAATATTTCAGAAGTTGAGGGAAAAAACTTAAAATTACTTAAAGAATTTGCAGATATCAAAGACAGAAGGTGATGTAGTGAAATGAAAAAATACTGACACTGAATAACAGTTCTGGATGGGAAGGAGAACGTGGCTGATTATCAGCAGCCTTCCTGAGACACATCCTCCTTTCACCAGCACCACAAGCTGCAATTCCAGCACTGAGAGAAACCTGAGATTTGAGACTGACAATCCACAGAAAGCTTCTCTGGAAGGAAAATTGAACACCCACGTCCGAAATGCCCTCTGTGAAGAGGAGAGCTCTCGGAGCTGTCGCTGCCCTCCCCAAACCACAGCAGGACCATGCCCAGCAGTCTGCCCTGGCCCCAGGGCTCAGGAAACAGCTTCCCACAGGTAAATAAATGCCTGCAGCAGGAATGGGAGAGCAGCACACCCAGTGTCCCCCAGCACAGAGAGGATGCTCCTCTCTCTCTCTCTGTCTCTCAGCCTGAGGAAAGAACAGAACTGGTGCAGCCTCTCCCATCATTTTCATCCCTCAGCTATTTCACGATGAGAGTGAGAGGCAGCTTTTATCTGGAGTTTGTTCTGCTTCATTTGCCTCAGGGATGGGCATCAGATCAAGCAAAAGCACAGAAGAGCCTTTAGACTACAGAGCCCCACGAGGCAGGGCCTTTTATTGTGCCAGTCCTACAAACAAGTGCAGAACAGTTAAACTGAAGGTAACTGTGGCCTGCATGCAGCAGCTAGGATCATTAATTCCTAAATTTGGCCTGTGACTTCGTGTGTTCTGTCTGGATGATGCTGTAGACCTTGAATGTGTCCTTCAAACTGCATAAAACAAAAATTGGGCTCAATATTCTACCAAAAAATCTGAGTTTAAACTGGGACAACCTAGAGATGGTCACCACTTGCAAAGTGTATTTTTTTCTTAAATAACATTATCTATTAGTGCTTCTTCCAGTGAGCAAACAACAGAGCATGGAAAGCAAATGGGACTCTGGATGAAGAGCAGATGAGTCAAAGCAGGCAATTTTGTCTTACAGCCAAACAAGGGAAATATTTTATATGAGAACATCTCAGAGCAGCACTTGCAGCCATTCAGGATCCCATCTATGTGCTCCACTTAAGGCAGATCAAAGCCTGGTGTCAAAGTTCTCTGCATAAAACATGTACACACAACAGCATCCTGAGAAATAACACCCAATGCATGTTGCTCTGGCATTAATATGATTTTAGTGCATGATTTACATTTGTTTATTTAAAGCAACATCATATATCTGATTTGTAACAGCACTCAGCAGCTCTCAGTAGACAAGGAAAAAATGTATGACCTCAGACAAGAAATAAACATTCACAATATTTTAGGGAAATAATGCCTTGGGTGCCCCTGTGTGCTGTCCTGCACAGGAAATTAATTTGGAGATCATTAGTAGTCAGATATCATTAAAGATAAGAATTACAGTATTGGAAATGAAGCTGTGTCATTTCTGACCTGTGTGTACTTGTTCTCATAAAAGTGTGTTTCAAACACAGAAGCAAAAGGTAAACTTTAGGGAATTAAGAAGCCTGCTCATTTGTGCCATTTCCATTCCCAAAATTAACAGGATAAAATACAGCATAGATTCTCTGTTTTAAATGGAATGCCAAATTTGAATGTTGTTAAAATTGATAAAGTTAAAATGCTACATTGTAATTATACATGAATTTTGAATTGTCAGAATCAAATGAAGCACATTATTACAAAATTCACTGATAACTCTTCTAATAACCATACTGAATTAAGCAAAATCTCACACATATCCTTCAAAGTTCTTAAAATATTCAAGTTCTCCAGCCCTAAATATGGCAATTTTTGGTGCAACGATCCTACAGCTTCATCTGGAGGTATTCACCTCATGATCATTTTTTTCCAGATGAAAGAAAAAGATATCCCTGATATCCCCCATGATTATTATGGAAACGACTGACACAAGCAGTTATTCACTGGGAGTGCTGCCAGAGTAGGATTTATAACAGAATTATCATCATTTCACACAGTGAGAACCCATGTGGACAAGGGACTCAGCAAGCCCAGTCCTCCAGAACACCTGCAGCTGCAGACAGGTTGTTCATGGATGTGTTTTCCCATTTCATGCAAAGACACTTCCACATCTGCCTTCCCTGTTTCACTGAGACATCCCGAAATATCTGCCTGCACATCTGGAACAGAACTATAGGGACAATAATTCTGGCATTTGGTGGATTTAGTGAGGGCCTTTGTCTCATTTTCTCTCCATCCTATCTATCTTCAACAGGTGACAAAGACCTCCACAGGCCATTCCAGAGTATCCAGGCAAATCTCTGAGGAGCTCTTTTGCCATTTCTAGTCAGTTAACTGATTAGTGGTACAAAATTTCACAAATATCTCTTCTTAATAATTATGACATTTTAATGTTCTGATGTTTCAATTTCATCCAATTTCCAATTAAAAGTCACATCCCAACTTAGCTAAATCCTGACCTGGTGTTTGGTAGGGATTCACATTGGAAAGCTTGTTTACAGCTTACTTTTAAGATTATGAAACTTTTGAAAGAGTAGCATTCTAAAAATGAGCCTTCAACAGCAATATCATCCTCCACAAGCAAATTTCTGCTTTATGCAAAGTGAAAAGTGGATGTTTCCTTAGGCTGTGCTTCTTATTTAAGTTCATAGAGGGCTACACCCTAGAAGAAAGTTCCTTTTCTGAAATGTCAGGATAAGGGGATGACTTATTTTCTGCCTGATGCCATCTGAGTCTGAATTTAAATGAGCAAAACCTCAGGAGACTGGTATTTTTCCTAGAGAATCATATGGTGCTTCCAATGAGGAAATATTTACAAGTGAAATGCAGTTGGAAAGGACTGATGTTAAATGCTGGTGTCACCAGAACAGCTTGGATTTGTCCAAACAGTTGTGCACGTCTAAAAGCATTATTCCTTCTTGCTGATCTTCTTCACATTTTATAGGAGGTAGCTTATGCAGTAAGCAACCAAAAAAGATGTTTTAATATATAGCAACAAAGGCATAGCTCTGGCTTGGGAAAAATAATTCCAGTGTTTTATAACTTAAATTAGAATCAACGTGTCAGTTGTCACTACCTCCTCCTCATACAGCTCTCTGCTCTATCTGCATTCCACCGGGGTAAAAAGTAAATAATGAATACAAGGTATTTGGAAGGAGCTGAATTGCTGTGGTGGTTGGATACTTTTCAGAGGAAAATGAAATTGAGCTTATGTAGGGACACGAGTGCATTTGGCATCAAGGAGCTTTCAGAGAGGAATTATGTGCTGCCTCATGTATTAGCAGCACAATTACCAGCTCAGCCTTAATTCCAGCGAGACATTTCAGGGTGGAAGGGAGGAAAAGCTGGGGGCTCCTCATGGCCCAGGGTGTGGTTGTGCTGCTGTCCCCCCTTGGCTGGGGGAGTTTGGTGTCCCCAGGGCTGCAGCCTGCCAGGGATTGTGTCAGGAGAGGCAAAGCTGCTGCCTCCCATTGCTCTGGCACATTTGCTGGAAATGGTAATTTAATAAGTGCTTCCCTGATTAGTCACTCGACAGAAATACCAGCCCTGATTGAGGAATGCTGCAGCATCTCACCCTCAGCCTGGTAATCAACTCCACACTTTGCACGTTCCTCAAACTCGAGCTGAAGGAAGCAATGGATTTCCATTTCAATGAAGAGCAAAGTCTTTTAACTGCAAACCAGCTGCAGTTTTTTTGTTTCCCATTGGAAACTCTCTGCTATGCACAACAGTGGTCTTATTCCTCCTCAATTTAAAATTCTATTATAGCAACCAACCATAAATATACTTTGCAAGAAGCTTCGGAGCAGCTTCAAATACATATTTTATTTTTTTCCCCAGTTGTGCACCTCTTCCAACTATTAAATATTAAAATTTTTACTTTGCCACTCAGGTCAGTTCAAGAAATCAAATAAACTCCGTGGAAATATCCTGGTGTTTTTTCTAGCAAAGCAGATGTCTAATGTGAAAACTGAACAGGAGGCAAGAGGTCAGGACCTTAAAGATTTTATTTGAATAGTGTTTCAAGTTGTTTACTGACAGTTTATATAGCAGCCCACAGCATTTTGCATGCACCTCTATATGCTGTGGAACTCTAAAAAGAAATAAATCCCAGCATATAGGTAGGATAGGCACTATAAATAATGAAAATTTGTGATAATAACAAAAATTAGTGATACTAATGATAGACTTGACCTGAATATCAACATGTACTATCAGCCAGGGAGTGGCCCTGGGAAGGATTTGCTTGTTTTCCATCAGGACACATGGGCACAAGCAGGGTCAGGGTGACACAGCTCTGCAGCCTCGGGAGGGGATGAAGCCAGAGCCTGAGGTGAGCAGGACACGGGTCTGTCTCCAGCCCTTTATTCCAACATGCCCCATCTGGGTGCAGAAGGTGGGTCTGGACTCTCTGCTGAGAGAATTTACATTGCAAGGTTCAGAAATGTGACAATTTCCCTGTAGAACTTGTTGAATCACTAATGCTGCATCACTAAAAAGGAACTTTGGGTACTCAGTGTAAAATTCTACTTCACTTATGGAAAATAATTAGATAAAGTTACAAAACAGTGACCAGTTATCACTATTTTTCAACATGTTTAAAGTTCTTTCTACCGTCTTTTATTCATTTTGAAATATTTTTTGTAATTAATTATTAGATCACTATGATCATTGCAGTGAAATGAAGGTTACTAACAAGGAGAACTTTTTTTCTGGGTTTTTTGGGGGGTGGAGGGGGTTTGGTAATTTTCAAGGATGTATTTACACCACTTCAATCAAGATCTCACAGTTTTAGTGTTCTCTGTGAGCTCCAATGCAAACACAAGCAGCATGACTTCCTTTCGGAATATATTTGAGTACACAATATGGATTGATATCAAACTTCAAAATATAAATCAATGGGAAAGTTTCAAACAGGGCCTGCGTCAGATATAATTAAAATTATGCTACTTCAGAGCTAGAACTGCCTTCTGTATTTCACTAATATTCCAAATATCAGACTGTACATAAAAGCTAATTGAATAAGAACCTAGTCAGAAAGAAGAGTCTGTCAATTACATTATTTTTAAAATCAGGGGTTGTTTTCAACCAGGTTGATCAAGAAACTGTGTCAAGGTATTTTCAACATTGTTATTTAACAGCAAATGCCAAAATACACTGCTCTCAACAGATAAAAAAGGGCCACTAGCAACTTCTGTAAAACTTTGACTTTTTAACCCAAAATTTAACCATTCCCAAATCAAAGCACTTCATTACAATTCAATTTAGCATTAACCTCTCTTGACAAGCAGTCAGAGTGCCTGGTAAGAGCTGTAATTTATTTACTTTACCCTCCTGTTCTGAAGGGATTCTCTGGCCTTTGGTGATGAACTGTGGTGATGCTGTGACCCCCAGGGTGTCACCTCAACAACAGCAGCACCAAATCCAGCAGGAACTTGGGAATTCAGCTGGAAACAAGGGCCAGGGCAGAGGAGAAGTCCAAGGAAGAAGGAAAATTGTGCCTAAACCCAGGGACTAAAGGCCCATTGGAAAAGCCAGCAACTCCCATTAAGCTCAGGCACCATAAATACAGCAGAGCAGTGGAAGATGCATTCAGATTATTAAACTCTAAATTCCTCATATTCACACCAAAGGAAACGTTTTGTACAAAAAGTGAACTGCAAATAGTCTAGTACTTAATTGTTTAGTCAGAAGAGAAAAAAAAAATTCTGATTATATTCTAAGCAAGTGTTAACAAAACCAAAAAAAAAGTCAAAAATACTCAAATCATCTGAAAAGCCATTAAAACATACCAAGAATTGAATCTCACTGAGGTATTCTAATTTTATTCTAAGTTGTACATCTGTAAAGATCTGGTGGAAGTAAGAGAACAAGGCATAATTCTAAAAAGTTCATAAATGACATCTAATTATAGCAAATCCAACAAAACCAATGCAGCCTAATCAAACTGAACAAGTAAAACAGACATATTTATCATCCAGTCCTCCAGGAATTTCATTAAACATCGTGGCACAGACAAAACATAAACGAGCTCTTTGCTGAATGAAGGTGTTTCTCTCTGACTGCCTCACCTGTGATGATTGCCTGCCATTTCCAATTAACTTCAACAGGGAAAGATCCTAAACTGAGCTTGTTAAAATGCTAAAAATAGCTGCAGGTACATAAAACCCTGTCCATGGGTAACAGTTTACATTCACTCACGTTCTGCTGGGTTACAGTAGATCTGTTGCTACAAGATGGATTTTAGGGAGAAATCCTGCTTGAAAGATCCACACCTAATAAATCCTAATTCCAAGCTGAATTATGGAATAGCTGATATGCAGCCCAGCAGGTCATTAATTTCAGGGAAATGGAATTGATCCTGTATATTTTAAGCAAATAGAAAGAGTAAAGCAAAGCAAAGAAGGCATGAGCTAAGTTGAATAAAGGTAATTAATTAATGAGTCTTCAACCACAGCTGTAGAAGTAAAATTGTCACCATTTGCTTAATTGGACAACAATCACCAAATCTGCTGTCTGGGGAATGTCACAGATCCATGGGGATAAAAGTGAGATTTTGGCTTTGAGTGGAGAGACCCTGAAGCCAAAGCAGCCTGGGGAGCTCAGGAAGGTGCTCACACGATGTAAAATTTCCCCTGAGACAGCCAAGCACAGCCACACCCTCAGGAGATGCCAAGAATGATGATTTTACCTCAGCAGAGACTGTCCTGCCAAGCCATGGCTCTTGGCAAAGCCATTGCCATTCCAGGGGATGATCAGCCAGGATGGGAGATTCCAACAAATGCAAGAGGTCAGATACTCACACAAAACAGGCAAAAAAAAAAAAAAAAAAAAAAGGTAAGCAAAGCTGTTCAGGACATGTTCTGAGCAGCCATTGAAACAAAGCCTTAGCACAAAAGGGTACAGATGAATTCCATGAAAATGGCTAAATGTCACGACAATATGCATAGGAGGACATTGCTCACTATGCTGTATTTATCAAAAAACTTAAGGTCAAGCCTTTGAGATCAGCTCTTGCTCTGAAGATGAACAATTTGGCAATTGGCTCAGTCTACCAGACAGAAATATGAGATTAAATGGCTGGAAGATAAATTAAAAACAGTCAAAGAGAAGGTTCAATTTTGTAACGGTGCCAGCATAGGGGCAAACAGAAGATTTTTCAACACTAATCATCTTAAAGATGCGTTGGTTTCTTTTTTTTTTCCCTCTAAGATCTGCACCAATACAAACAAAAATTAATTCATGAAGTCAGACTGGCTGACAACAATACTCCCTTCTGGCTGCATAATCTATTACCTAGCTGCTCACAGCCATCAGTCTTTGCATCTTACATAAACAAATATTTCATTTCATTTTTTTAAACTGGGAGTTAGTTCTGGGAAAAAAAACTAACTTAGACTAACTTTTTCCTTGAATAAAAAAAAAATTGTCTGTATTATAACTTAGCTGATTTTTTTCTTGTATTTCTTTTGTATCAACTTGCAAAATTAAGTGTAAGCTGCTATTACAAATGTAATACTTTCTAAATTTATTTTTATGGTTAAAGTCATCTTTTCAGGCTTACATTTTTCATCAAAATATCACTATCACTTTTGACACGATTTATAAAATATCAGCAATACAAACCCTCACCAGCAAATACAATTTCTTATTGTGATCCGACTTTTATTTTATCTAAATGAAAAATAAATTATTAAAAATTAAATAAAAAGGGATATAGTAAGAATATTGCAGGCAGCATTAACCTGATCATAACATTCTCAGAATTAATCCCAAGCTATTCTTCCCTGTCACTCCCACATATTATACTGCCTTATCATCTCCGTTCTTGTGTGCCACTATTAATATTTAACCATCAAATGTCTTTTACTGGAAGATGTTTAAAGATTAGACTACAAGGAAATAACCATTCCTGGAGCTGCTACAGAGTAAATTATATTCCAAACTGGAAAACCCTTCTATCTAAATAGCAAATCTACAGACACCTTTGCTAGATATAATATCTATTAACACTTGGGTTGAGGCGTTCTCTGGAACAGCTCAGTCCAGCCCCTTGCAATAATATTTAAAGTATGAGCTCTGAATAGTCCCAGCACTTCCACAAGTGAAACATTAAATATGTGCTTGGATAATGAGTTAAAATCTGAATTTAAAACCTGTTGTCCTCTCACATATCGCAAGGTTTTGGCCAGTTGTGAAAATCACATTTATAGCTGTTATCAAAACAGCAGTACCTTTAAACAATGCTGTGATTGGGCACAGGATTAGCTTCTCTGTAAGCATAAAATAAACCAGTGTAGCCAAAGTCAGGAGGATCACGGCCTCATGTTCAGCTCTGCATTGTAATGTCTTAGTGCTTCCATTTATTTAAAGGGCTATTTTAGAAATAGTTTGGTTTTTAATATCTTTTAATAAAGTAATTTCATTTTTTTTCTGACTAAACAACAAACAAGGACACTCCTCCACTTTTGCAGAGGCTGCACTTCTTGCTTGGGAGGAGAGGGAAATTCTGCTGTCAGGCTGATTTACTGTTTGTTCTCTTTCCAATCCATATAAAACAAATAAACACTAATGAACTCCCCACCCTGACCATAAACACCCCTTCTGCTCAAACTGATGAAAGCATTTGCAGTTGTTTCGTTCTCCTGCTCCTGATGTTGAGGCTGTGCCTTTGTGTGCCAACCCTGTGCAATGGTGGCAGAAGTTAAATGGATGCCAGAGATGGAGCCTGTGATTCTTTTAAGCACGTTGGGAGCTTCCAAAAATGTTAAATCAACCAATAAAACCAACAGGACCGTGATCTAATTGCAGGGTTATTTCCTTTGGAGGGTCTGCATCTGAAATTACCATCCTGTCAAAAGTTGCTTTTCAATATTTTCAGTGAGCCCTGGACACACTGTTACTTGGCATTTAGACCTGCTGGCCTTTCTAGAACATCCACACAATCACTCAGCCAGTCCTCCTTCTGATAATTCCAAGCATCATTGATATTATCTCCAATATTGCCAATCAAAAATCAGCTCAGTGCTCTCATGGCAGTGCCTTCAGCACAAGCACTGGCTGGTCATACAGAACTTCATACCTTTCACCACTGATACAAAATTCCCTAGAAAAAAATGGAAAATTCAAAGGGAATCCATGGTAATTGTGAGAAGAGAGCTCTGGATTCAAAGAATTTGATCTAAAACTTGCCAAAAGCACAAAGGAGTGACCTTTTGGCAAAGCTGACACTGAAGCAGTCCCATGATATTCAATGTATTCCACAGAATCACAGGGCAGCCTATGTTGGAAGAGATCCACAAAAATGGTCAAAATCCAGTTCCTGGCCCTGCTTGGGACAATCCCAACAAATTCCACCGGGAGCCCAGGGGTGCTGCCCAAAATCTTCCTGAGCTCTGGCAGGTTTGGGGCTGTGCCCATTCCCTGGGGAGCCTGGTCAGTGCTCAAACACCCTCTGAGGGAAGAACCTTTTCCTGATATCCAACCTAACCCTCCCCTGGCACAGCTTCAGGCCATTATTTGGGAAATATTTTATTGCCATTTGGCTCTTTCTTTTTTCAATCAAGTTCTGTTTACACCACCAGGCATAAATCCTCGTGCTTGGCTAAAAATTGGTGGAAAACCGTATTCCCTAAAAGTTTTTAGAACCATCTACTCCCCAGAGTGTAAAAACACTTTTTTCTTCTATCTGGGCAATACCATAACAAATTCAAGCTGTAGAAATAAAGTACTAAAAGGTTATCCTTTGTTCTCCCAAATCAACATTTAAACCAATCAACATGACAGAAGGTGCACATTAGACAATGTTTCCATCACTGAGGAAAAGTTACTGAAGTAACAAGATCCAGATGTTCGACCAAAAAGAAATTTATCATCCTCAGAAACCCCCAAATTGTGTCTGATGTTTCATACAAAGATTGTCTAATTTGCTAATGTGCATTTTCTTGCAGTGTGGGAGAAAAAAGCACACCTGTCAAGAAACCTGTTTTGCACACACATTGGAATGACATCTGTAGCAGCTCAGCATCAGGGAAATCCAGACACCATTAAATTATTTTGAGCGTGTCTTCCTTTGTACAAATTTCTCTGGAAATCTTCAAAGCGAACAGAATAAATATGCCTAATTTATTTACTTTTTTACAACATCTAGAGGTAGCTTGAGGTGAAAAAAAATTGCTGAGGAAGCTTTTTGAATAATACCTTCATAGACTGTTTTTTTTACATGCCTTAAAATTTAATCTCTGAAAGTTTTGAAGAATAAACTTTTTGGTGGAGGCACAGGGCTGGACAGTCTGCTTTAATAATTAAGATCAGTAGCACTTATGGTCATCTACAACATAAATGGAACAGCATCTTCAGAACTGCCCTGGTGTGACACCACTTTTTATCATCATATAAACTCCTGCAACAGCAATCTAATTCTCTATTAAATCTGACAGCAGAATTATGAGAATCTACTGATGAGTTCTGTTTTCTTTACCGAAATCTGTCTTATTTCAGGCGAGCCTTTTCAATGAAGTTTTGTAATTTAACCATTTGAGTTTTTCTTCCCTATGGTGAAGGCACAGGGTGCCCAGGGGAGCTGTGGCTGCCCCTGGATCCCTGGCAATGCCCAAGGCTGGGTTGGACATTGGGGTTTGGAGCAGCCTGGGACAGTGGGAGCTGTCCCTGCCCATGGCAGGGGTGGGAACAAGATGAGCTTCAAGGTCCCTTCAAACCCAAATTCCATGATTCTGTGATTAAGGATTGTAGAGAGGAAGAAAAGAACAGTAGATGCAACTGTAAAAGTAATAATGAATATATATATATATGGAAAAACAGGGTCTTTTTCTTAGCAAGTGACATTTTTTACTTGTGAGTGATGGAACTCTGCAACTTTCAGGACTTCCTCCTCACAGTGGCTGCACTATTGGCTTATTTTTCACTTTAATGTATGAGGGACTATTTCCACCACAATTGTATCTGATAGCTTTGCCTGCTTTTGTGAAGATCTTCCCAGCAAGATTCATAGGGTCTTTCTCTCAGGGACATCTGAACAGACCCGACTTTTTTCACTCAATACAAAACTTTAGAGTAAGAGGATTCTGAAGAAGAAAGTTGGTCTAATGGCAGAGTTAAGCACATCTTCTAATTATCACAAGGTACATGATTTGTCATATTATACTTCCCTTCTCATAAAAACTGCTGAGATGTTAAACTTTAAAATGCAATGCAGGTATTACACAAGTGAATTATTTTACTTATTTTCCATATATTACAGCTGAATAGCAGTTCTATATAGTTACAGTTGAAAATTGCTTACTATTTAATATAGGGCTATTCCAAACTCTCCACCTGCTGACTCAAATGCTTTAGAATTATTATGCTTCAAGGTGGTGGCCAAAATAGCGGGTAATTTGGAAAATAGGTTCTTAAGACATAGCTCCCATCTCAAATGAGTTTATACAATTTTTTTCTTCTTCTTCTTTTTTTTTTTTTTTTTACAAATTCAGATTTGAAGTGATGGAAAATGACATTTTCCTAATAATGGAAGAAATGCTATAAGATAGGTGGGGTGAACATTTATAATCTAAGCGTGAGAAAATGAAGCACAAAGTGAAACACACCTTTAAGTTAACCTAGAAATGGTTCAACTGAGATTTACAACTTTCCCTGGTGGCAGAGGAGGTCCTGATGAGGTATCCTGGATGACAGGATATTGCGGTCTAACCTGTACCAGTTTTCTAGGGCTATTGTGCACATAACTCAGTCTGAATCCAAAAATGTTTTGCCTGAAACCCAAATTTATGATTTCAGTGTATAATTTTAAACACTTGATTTCCCTCAGTGTCATTGCAATGAGCATTAATTATTTATGGAGCAGAAGAGGAGAGGCAGCCACGTGTTTTGCATGACTGAACTGAGTCTAGCTAAGACAAAGAAAGGACCAAAGCCCTTGGTCAGGTTATTGATGGAACTCCAGCCTGAGCTTGGCTTGGCTGCTGTTCACTGTTTCACAGCTCAGACACAGGCAGGGACAGAGGGAAAGGGTTCAGGAGCGATACAGGAGGAAGCAATGGGAGGCCTGAAGTGTCTCAGCCCCTTTTGCACAGCACACCTGCAGGCTCTGATGGCTCACACAATGCCAGGCAGCAATTTCTTCCTCTTGTGAACTGTACTTTTCCAAATTCAATACAACAACTGAAGAACTGATAAAAAACAGCATCAGCCTGTAGATTTCTTTCATCGCTTCTTGATGAGTCCAAAGGCATTGGATCTAAAGGAATGCACAGGAATGGACACATCATCATTGTGGGGTGAGAAGTCAAGTACTGAGCCCTCTGTGACCTCCCTGGCTTTTGTGGCAAAGGCCTCCATCTTCAAACTTCCTCTTCTGGGTAATCTGCCACTTTAATGGCATTATTGAGGTGAAAGGGACCAACTGGGGATTTGCCAGTTCCAGAGCTGTGAGGGATACATCAATCCACAGCTGTGGCACAAAACACAGAGAAGCCCCGGCCACCAGAGGCCTGGCAGAGGTCTGGAAATCACAGATCAGGGTGAGGAGGTGAGGGCAGACACCCTTAGTGCCCTCCACATTCCCTGCAGATAGCACGGGACAGCTGCTGCTCCTCCCTCTTTAAAGCCTCAACACAGCTGAGATTGGTTAAAAAGTGTAAGACTTCTTCCTGATCAATATCGGTGCTTTTGGGGTACTCGGTTTGTTTAGGTATTCTTTTAACATCTCTTCAAACCCTGCACAGCCCACATCAACAACCAGCTCCTCAGAAAAATATCTACAGGAGCAATTCAAACACGTTTGTACCGAATTCCAGCAATAATAAGGACTTCAGGTACAAAAAATGTGATAATTCACAGCTAACAATGAGGAGAGTCAGGACCCCTCTGCAAGGTCAAGAAAAAATGGGAACTTCTTAATATGCAGCTCTGACCTGCTCTGGCTTGGTGGAAAAATGCAATCCCTAGTAGATCATTTTCTTCCTCTACTAGTCCTAAGTTAAAACTATTTCACAATTGACATGTATTTTTATGATTTGAGAAAAAGGAGTATCATCTCTGAAGAGAAAAAGATGTTTTAATAAATTGTTTGAGCAAATACTTTATTTAATAAGGGTTATCTAATGCCTCGTGCCATTCTAATGCCTCATATAGAATATAAACTAGTAAAGAATACAAAATGCCTTTAAGTTAAACAAAATATTTGGATAAACAACTATTTTTTATCTTTCTTAACGATGCTGTAGTGGATTACAGCTGATGAATAGTTTTCATAATACTACAAACCCACTCTGCTTTGTTGGTTTATGAGTCTGTCTTCAAAAAATACTTACAAATATGGTGTGAAAGCAACTAAATCTCAAAATGCACCTAGCAAATAAGCAACAACAATTTGGTGGTTCTAGTGAATGCATTGTATTCCATAGAGTTCAGTTAATTAAAAAACAACAACAACAACAAACCAAACAAACCAAATCAAAAAAAACCCCAAAAAATAACCCTCCCCAAAAACCACCACCACAACCCTTAAATAATTTCTGATCTTTAACATTTCTGAGCAGTTATAGTCAGCTGACCCTGCTCTGGGCAGGATGCTGGGCTGGAGATTTCTTTCAATCCAATGATCTTATGATTTAATAAATCTCAGGGGAAAATTATTTGCCCTAAGACATGATATAATATCACATTTATAAGACTGAGCAGAGAAAAAGAATAAGATACTAATGGCAAGTTCCTGGAGAATGAAGTGACAGAAAGCAATAGAATGAACAGAGCTCCATGCATTAGGGCTGCAGCAGCACCATAACCATTAAGCTGAGAAATGTCCATTTACAGGTTATCCAGCACCACTATAGAACCACAACTCCATACTTTAACCACCTTGGGAAAGAGCATGGTGATTTCTTAAGGTGTTTAAAATAAGCTGATAACATTCATAAAACACTATGACGACTTAGAATGATATTTATTTATTTTATATATATATATTTATTTATTATGATAATCTTGGACTTCTTAGGTGTGTTCATGTTTATCTTCAGTTCAAATACTGAAGGGTTGTCTTGGTGTCTCTATAGACATTCAATTGGCTAAATGAACTTTACAGCAATTCTCCTAAATTATTAATTTGAGTTTAATCTTTCATTACCTTGAAGAACAAACCGAAAATAGAAGGCTTCAACTTACAAGGGGCCTCTAAATGATACAGTACATGAATTAATGCCATGGGCAATAAAGCCTTTTCCTCCACCATGAGCACCTGGAGAGGACAAAGAATCAGCAACCCATCTCAGCAGAGAAATGGGAATAAGGCTAAAGAGTGTAGAGTTAAAACAAGCATGGTAAGAGACAGTTCAGACCAGGTATTGCCAGCTTTGAGAAGAGCACATTTGGAAAAGAGATGTCAAAGTACAGATGCACCAAAACTCTGTTGATGCTGGAAAGCTCCAGATGAAGTTTCTCTCTCCCAGGAATGCAGCACATTCACCCCAGAAATGCATTTAATCTGCTGGCTGACTTCAGTGGAGTTATCTGACACTTCAAATCCAAATCTGAAATTATCTGGCACTGCAAACCCAAAGCTGGAGTTGGTAGCACCCATCTCCCTGGTTTTGGGGAAATCCCACCCCAGCTCAAAGAATTCAAAAATGCCTCAAACCTGGGGAGTTCTGCACAAAAGCAATCCTCAAACTTCGTGTGTGGAGGTGAGAACACAAGATGTAGAAACTCCAGGATGTTGTTTGGATGCTCTGCTGAACATGTTCAGGTGTGAAACCAGTTCTGAGATGTGAGACAAAAACTAATAAATAGAGAGGCTGCCTCTCTGAAAGGAAAAGTCAGGACTGTTCTACTTTTGCTTAGTGTTTCAATCTGATTTACATCTAAGAGTATCTATTAAAAGCCCTGTTGCTTTTCTCTTTGATCTAAAGGTGTCAAAGAAGCATAAGTTCTAACACAAGGCTTATTATTTCAAAAACCTGAATTTCCTTTGAATACAAAATCAGATAGACTGACATCTTTTTTTAATGTGTGACAAAAATGCTGTATATTAGGAATTAAAGAGATCAAGACAATTGACAGTAAGACTACAAAGGACTGGTAAATCAATACAGTGAATGAAAGGTATGAAAAGGAAAAAAAAAATCCACTATTCTGTTTAAACTAATGTGGCAGACAATACAGCAGGGAACAATAGAATAAACTGAAACAATAAAAAAGTGGCTGCATTATTAAAGAATAAAAACTTTTCTAGGTATCAATTAATGGACAAGGATCATTATCCAAAACCAAATCACAGATTTCATTTTTCTTTTAGGAGTCTAGAGAGCAAAGGAAACCTGACCATATCCAAAGATCAACAGAATAAGTTTTATGGTGAAAACTGAAGGAAGAATGGAGCACAAGCACACAGACATCACTGTCACTTAACAGTGAAGAGGGCTGAGAGTTTATAAGGGCTAATTATAAAATTAGTGTTCATCAGACTAAATTTCAAACAAAATGTTTGATTAGAGCTCATAAAATACCATCAAAAAAGGTTTAAAATTCTCCCCTGACATCCTTTAATATCCAACAGTTTTTCTCCAAAGTTCCTTAAAAAGCTCAAAAGTTTAAATTCCATTACAGGTCCCTGGAGAGGCAAAAGATTATTTCTAACCCACCCAAATTAATGCAAGTTTGTCACCAGTGCCTCCAGAAACAAAAAACAGAGGTGATATTTTTGCTCTACCTGGTACCTTATACATATCCTTACACAGGATCCTTCCACAGGGTTCAGTGCACTCAATTTTAATCCTGAGGTGTTCATAGTGTTCCTGTCACTCAGAAGAGTAAATCAGGCTTGTTATCAGCATCCTTTCAGTTGAAAAAACAAAACAAAAAAAACCAAAAAACCACCACACAACCTCAGAAATTCACCTTCCTAAACTGGAACCACTGTGATTTGGAGGCCACAGAGAGAAGACAAATAGAAATGTAAACATTTTTTTATCATTCTCACATTTTCCTTGTGTATGGATGTAAGTAATGAGGTGAGTCCAGCTGGAAATGTGTCTCCCTTTCACGGGGTTGCTGCACACACATGACAGACACGTCTGGCTTCTGCTCATCCTTCCCCCTCCCCTGACACACACCCTGCCTCTGCTCCACTGCTCATCAGTCATTAGGAATGGCACCTAAAATTGAACATTCTTTGGGAAAAAGCTTCCCCCAAAGCACACTCACCTTCCTATAAGGAAGATACTTTTATCTTTCATTACACCAAGGCCTGGATAGTTCACCTACAAACTAATAACCATTCTATCCCATGGCAAAATAAATAAACCCGGAGATACCAGGCTGAACATTCCCAGAATAATTGAACTTTTTTTTCCCTTCTGAAGATTTGTCAACAAGCAGGATTATTGCACAAAATAAGTTTCCTTGACAGAATGATTTCAGCTTTTGAGAAAATGTATTCTGTCAACAAGACAGAGTAAGGACTTGACAAAATAATATGTCTGAACTACTGAAGTGTTTTGAGTTTTCTTCTCAAGCATAACAATGAGAGGTTGTGTGTGTGTCTGCACAAAGTCAAAAGTAACTCTTCTAACATTATATGCATGTTTCCTCCTCAGGTGTCAAAGTCACAGGCAAGGTCTGACAACCTTTCTAATATCTTCATTTAATGAGCTACAGCCAAAAACCAGCAGCATTTACAGACACTGACCCCAGGACCCTTAAAGTCCTCTCCAAGCCAAATAATTAGCAAAGAATTAAACAGCAAAGCCAAAAGGCAGCTCTGGCTCTGCAGACATATAAATAAATAATTCAAAACAAAGCAGAAATAGCTGGACTTTGCTCAGGAAGTGTTTTTAGGCTGAGAAAATGAAGAGTTAAGCCCTTGTCCTAGGAATGATCTGGGGTGGAGGCACTCCTGCCCCACCCCATCTCCGTGGTCCCTCTGAGCTGCCCTGCTCCTGCAGAGCCCCTGGGGAGCTCCCACAGCAGCCAGGAAATTCCAACCCCATTCCATGAAAATCTTTGCTGGGATAGCTGTGGGGACAGAGGGAGAAAGGCTCCAGCCCAGGGTTTCCAGTCTCACTGGTTTGTGATAAATTCAGCCTCTCAGAAGGGGAATTCTAGCAATACAAACGTGCAGCACACACTTCTAGTCCAAGGGTGAGATTTAAATACGTCACTGCTGTCCTCACTATCAGATCAATAATGTGTGCCAATAATTTATAGATACTGACATAAAAGTGCTCTGATAGAGCCAGCACTGGAGAGAATCTAATAAACAGGTCGGGGGTAAAAAAGGAAAACCATTATTTACAGCATGCTTTGCCTGCACTGGAATGCAGTCAGGATCAACATTTCTCACTGGGATTTGTGCTGCTGGATATTCTGTATATCCTCCTGCGTTCCAGCGAGGGGAGGGAAAGAATAAACAAATAAAGTCAAAAAGCAGACACTGCTTCTGTCAGGTGTACACAGAATATTCTCTTTTCCTACTGTCTTTACAAGCAACTTTCCAGGAAATTATCTTTCATGGTTTATTACCCAAAATAATTTTGATACCTAATGAGGAACTTCATTTCTGCTTCTACAGTGACCAAGAGCATATATTAAGAGTCTTTCTAGACAGTAAGTTACTTGTCAAAGGTTATTGATTTTTCACTTCTGCCTTTGTTTTGATGTTAAATATTCATTTCTTACTGACCACCTGCAAACCTGTCTTTAGATTTTTTTAAGGCCTGACTGGTTTTTTGGCAATTTCTGTATCTACTAATGAAACAGTCAAAACCAAAATTAAATATATCTTTCCAAAGATATTCTGACTGTGGTACAAGGGCTGTTTATGAAGTCCTCAGTGGATTTTTTGTGTCTTTTGTTCAGCTGAAGTAACTGGATCAAATAATAAAATTATGACAGGAATATGTGGCATCAAAATCCAGGTATGACATGTTTTACCCCTGGAGGACCAAGTCTTGATATTAATTTCTGCTTTCAACAGCCTTATCAAAACCTCCTGCTTGGTAACACAAGCACTGGGACATCATTTTCTAAGGCAGGCACTGGGCATAATTGACACGACTTGAGCAGGTGACTAAAATCAAATTAGAAGAGTTTCTTTTTTGGAGAAAATCTATGGTAGACTTAAGAATTCTCCAGTGCAGCTATTGTTCAAAAAATGCTGACAGCAGTAAAACAAGGCCCGACAATATCATAATAGTGGGAAATCAATTAAAAGGTGTCAGGCTCTGTTTATACAATTTCAGATATGACCCATCAGAGTAAATTCAATATGTGCAATTTGAATGCTGGCTCTGTGAAGCACTGGTAACTGCAGTAACCACTGTTGTGGAGTAAATAAAGAATTCCTGTATTCTATAGAAAAATCAATTTGCTTTTTCTTGTTTTCCTTACAGGGTGACACAAGTAAGAGTTGTGTTTGTCCATGCACCTGTTTTTTTGGTGTAATTCATGAGAATCTCTGCTCATGGGGTTCTTATTTTTCTATGCTTTTTGTTTTCCTTTTTTTTCTGCTGGGATAATTGGATCAAAACCAATGCTAAACCCAGAATGTTCCACCAGACCTCACAGAGATAAAAAGTCGTAGTCATTATATCATACAAATAAAATGAAAACAGCTGCCTGGAATTACTTCTTTTATATTGGGCTTTCTTGTAAAAAAATGTTGTAGTTAGGGTTGCTTTGATGGCAAAGTGTTCAATAACAACTTAAATTTTCTGTTGAAAGGTTAATAAAGCTTTATGTCTCACGTTTCTGTGCTCCCATATGGCACACTGAAAATTCTGCTCATACATCTGGAGGGACATAAGTCAAACATCTCCAACACCCACATTTCAACACAAATGAAATGTGAGAACAGAAAAAGTTACACTGTCAGCACTGAATGACTGAAATGGTCAAAATGCAACAAAAACACCGTCAAATAATAGAGGTAAAGAAATAAGGGAGGGAAAACATCAACAGTCCACCAAGATGTTTTTTTAGACACTCAAAAGCCTTGTGGAAATAAGCAGGAAAATAAAAGACAGGAGAGTGTGGGGGCAGTGTGAAGCCCCTGACAAATTAGAAAATAGAACAGAAAAAAGTCTTTATAGAAGACAACACTTTTGGTCCAATTTCAGCTCCATAGTTCGAGACTCTTCAAGCTCAACCCTTAAAAACAAAATCAATTCAGCTTTTCAGGGTGACAGAAAATATTATTCCCATTTAAAATGGAGATAGTACAAGTGCTTCAAACCCAGAGTTTGCACGTGCATGTGTAAATGTAAATATATATACACTCACCAACCTACAGAAAAATTCAGTGTTTGTATGGGATATACATTTGAATGTGTCGTATATNTATATTTGTACCCTTGCCATGGCTTGGAAGTGGATGACTTTAAGATCTTTTCTAACCCAAACTCTTCTGTGATTCAATGGTCTTTGAAGAACATGTAGGGGTGGATAAATCTATACCCAGAAAGGCCCTTTTTATTGCTTTATAATTCTTCCTAAAGTTTAGCATCCAGCATTCCCTTCCTTAAAGGAAAAAGACCCAATGAATTGCAAATTCAATAAAAACATGTTATATACTGTTCTTGCATATACAGGATGTGACATCTGAACAAAAGTAATAAGAAATTTAAGGATCTTTATAACTCTTTTAGGTAAATATTTTGAGGCAGGTTAAAATTTTATTGAGACAAAAGCCATCACAGATCACTTGACTCCTCTGCCAAATTTTTTTATTTTTGTTTGTAAAATTCCCTCGAGATCCCATAAGGTGGCACTCTGGCAGCCTGTGTTCTTAAAGCCCCCAGGTTCCCAGAATTTAAGATCAAAAGATCTTTTAAAGACAGCAGGTGCTAGAAGCTTTTAATATAAGAGATAATGGAGACATTTAAAAAAAAAAAATAAAAAAAACAAACCCAGCTGCTTTTCACCCTTTCCAGCTCTGTATCTCCAGAGTCCCACGAGCAGGTTAATCTTTGACACAGCCTCCAGCTACTTTTATTGTAAAATATTAAGCAAAAAGCAATGTACAACCTGCCTCACACCAGCCTGGGATGTAGAGTGGTTTGAACTACAGCAAACCATGGTGCACATCAGGATTTTTATTAAAAATAAATAAGGGCTCCTTAAGAGGCAACAACACAGGGTACAGACGCAAAAGTGAATATTAATTACCAATTTTAGTTTTGTACTGAGGATATGTCACAGAGCAAAGGGAAATAGTGAGAGTTTGTGCAATCAAATGAATTTAAACTGGGACATGGGTGGCTTCTTCTAATTCTAGATAAAGGGATTCACCTCTGGATCTGCCCATGGGGTGTGATCCTCCCAAGGAGTCTGAAATCCAAGGGTTGCAAATCCAACCAAGTGTGTCCCACACAGGAGCCCTTGGAAAAGTCCAACCTGACTGACTCAGAGCCCCTGGCCACACATTGCACAGTCTCAGTACACACTGAGAGTCTCCTTCTGTCTGTTTTCTGTTTTTATTTCCTTTTTTTACTCATGACACATCTTTGTTTCCAAAAGACAGGACAAAATTTCTGCTCTTGTACGTGTGCCAAAAAAAAAAACAAACGAAAAAACAAAAATCAAAACCAAAACATAAAACAAAACTGAACTAAACCTCACTCTGAATATTATCAATTAAACAAAAACCAAAGCCAACCAAACAAAAACAACAACAACAGAAAAAAAACCCCAACAAAACAAAACAAAACAAAACCACCACCAAGCAAAATCCAGAGTAATTGGAAATCTGATGCCTCAAAAGCAAAGCAGCTCAGCAGTTATCTATAAAAGTCTTAAACACACAACACGGATTGAATTTTTTCAGACAAATCTTCTCTTTGTACCATCCCCCTGCAGGGTTAAGCAAACCCATATATTACTAAATAAAAAAGTCAAATTTCTCCAATATGTACAATAATCCCTATGCTAAGGCAGCTTTCCTGTACTTTTTATTTCAGCCTGACATTTTGCAGTCTCTATTACATCTCTCTACTGCACAGAGAGACAACACCTGTGAGAATGAGAAGATCCAAAGGAATATTTTTCATTACCTGTAAGAAATAAAGCAACAAAGAGAACAGCAAACAATAAAAATGCTCTCCAATAAAAGTGTTTCTCTGAGGTGTTCCCAACATGAAACTCCAAGCAGAAGAAAATAGGACATTCATTCAAAAAAGGAGAACAGATACCTGTCCTGGATTATACAACACCTCTTACTTTATGTTTCCAAAAATCTCTGCATATAACAGACATAAATCCTGCCCTTTTATTCCAAGGAGAGGAACACCTGCATGTAAAGATCCTCTCCATCCAAAGTTCTCTGTCACCATATTAGAAACGTCTTCTCCCAAAAGCATTTTTTTTTTCCTCCAGAAGCTGAGAAAACACCTGAGCTATGAAACAGCACTAAAATCCTCTGAGCTTCATTAAAAAAGAAAAAAAAATTTAGAAAATCCCCAGAATATGAAGAAAATGTCTTTTATTTCAGCCCTTCTGCCTGACAGCTTTCCTGAGCTGGCCATCTGCATCAGCTCTGAGTGCCTGCCAGCTGACAAGTCCCATTTGTTGAGCAGATAATTGTGGCTGTTTTATTTTCCCAGTAACACACTATCACCAAACACGAGAGTGTTCAGCTTATTTCAGATATGTTCCTCAATATACAGAGGGCAGTGAGTAATGGTGAAAACTGTTTTGGCTGACAAGCAAAGCATGGACGTGTCACATCAAATAGTTTGTCTTGCTCAGTGTTCCTTCAGAACAGATAACATTTGGCTTTCATATTTTACGAGAAAAACTTGCAAAGACAGCTACAGATAGGTTGCATTTTAGGTACAACTTACTAAAAAGTTTTCTTCAGGGTTTTTAAACTTTATTACGTAAGTTTTTAAATCTGTAATAAAATATAAAAATTTTATAAAGTGAAGCTTTTAGAAAAGAACAGGGATTTGAATATTGAAGGCATTCATCATGAGCAGGTTGTGTTTTTCTGGTAGTAAATATTTTCCCTTTATAAATACATCAAGACTTTAAATGGGATATTTCAACATCATTATCCCTAAAAATGAGTTTTAATCACCTTGTGTTTAAGTTATAAAATCACAGAATGCCTTGGGACCCTAAAAACCATCCAGCTCCTGACCCTTCCACTGTCCCAGGCTGATCCAAGTCCCATCCAACATGTCCTTGGACACTTCCAGGGATGGGGCAGCCACAGCTTATTTCACTTTTTTTGACACTTTTGCCACAGAACCTGCTAGGAGTGTAACTCTGCACATTCACAGCCTGGATTTTATTGAGACCAGCAGCCAGCTGCTGAGTTCTCCATCCCCAGTGCTCAGAAGTGAGGAGCAGAATTCCAGCTGATCCAGGGAGGAGAATCCTTGCAGGAAGCAGGGCAGGAGCCTGACCTGAGCTGGCTCTGATACCCCAGATCACAGCACAAAACCTCTCCTGCCCTGTGACCACCACAAGGGATGGAGCCCAAAGTCACACACTAAATGGACTCAAATGTTATTTTGTGGATATTGAACAGCTCTTTCACAGAACTGAGGTCTAGGAGCCTTCTGAGGGCTGTGCCACAGTCACTAAGCCAGGCTTAACACTGACATTTCCCTTGCCCTTTCTTAGGCATTGCAGAGCCATTGCTTGTGCCTTATTATTATTATTTGTACAAGCCCTGATAAACCATTTTATACAGCTGAATTATCCCCAAAATGGTATTTTTTTCCATAGGGTTGGTTTTAGAATATTTTTTTCCTGAACTCTCTAGCACACAGTGGCTTTAAAGTCAGTGCAGCACAAGGCAGGAACACAGGGTTGGCAGCAGATGGGAGAAACAGACCCTGAAAACTTGATTTAGATCAGTTTATATTTTCATTTATAACAAAAACCTGATAAAAACGATTTCACATCAGACTGTGAAGTGAAAACTAATTTTTTAAAAAGGATTTTGAAACTTACTGTAGAAGGATTTAAGTTGAAACAGAAAACTCTATATTTGCAGAGCACTGGGGAAAAAAAAAAAAAAGTCAATCTATTTGCTTCTGGTATTGCTTGAGGACCATGATAGAAATGTGCCAGTTTCAGGGCAGGAATAGTGCAGATTCTATTATTTCAAGGTCATTCAACTGCACAATCACAGTTTTGTTCATCAGAATGGGAATACAATCAATACTGCACATGGAAAAGTTTCAGTGCTGCACAGAACGGATTTAAAGACTGTCCTCAATTTGGGGAGCTCGTCCTGATGGTCACTGGGGCTGCTGGACAAAGCAACTCTTCCTCCTTCAGCTTTGGCAGGGATGCCAAGGGGCAGATTCTGGAGGTTTAAATGCTGGGAGCAAAAAGGAATCTTTAAAGAATAAATCTGCAGATGTGCCACAGCATTAGAAATTACAATGGCTTGTCACTTAAAATGTGGAAATCAATAATTATTCAATAACAGCTCCATACTCGTGGGGATGCAAGTCCTGAGCAGAATGCTGTATCTGAAAATTCACTGTAAAAGAGAGAAAGATCTGAGCTGAGGGCTCTTAATGTGTAGTGAGGAGGAAGAGAAACTAAAAGAATCAGAATGAAGTGCTGCACTTAAATGTTCAGGACAAGGAGACAGAAGAACCCCCAGTTTTGGATAAAGCACAGCTCACAAAAATGAGCTACAAGGCTGCCACAACAATAAAGAATTAAGCAGCCCCTGCAAACATTTGCTTTTCCAGTGTAAATCTCCTCCCCACCAGTTCTGTCCCAGTACAACCTGCAGGATCAATGTGTGAGACCTGAAACCCATTTTGCACCAGGGTAATTTAATTTGCTAAAATGATGTGACAATGCTGTTAAACCAGAAATAAGATTCATTATGTATAAGCATTTAGGCTAATGATTTCCCCCCTTCCTAAAATCAATGCAAAAATTCATCCACATCCTTCTGTCAAATATTGTTCCACTCAAATTCAGAACTCAATTTTAAAAATACCTTTTGAATCTGTAGTTTCTTATTTTTTTCCTATGTTAATCAATCATTTACACCCCAGTGCTATGCCTTTATTATCCCATTATTTCATCTCCACTGATTAGCAAAGAAAAGTTCCACTTTGGCTGCAAAGAATAATTGTTGGCATTTATTATGCAAAACTCTTAATTTATGGTTTTGATTTTATTTTTATTAAAATTAAACCTATCATGAGTTAGCACATCAAATTCCACACAATAGCAATTTAACACTTTAATCCTGAAGTGACTAAAATATGGTTACATGCAGCAGTAGACAAAGAGGTTTTTTTACCTTCGTATTGGATATTTCATGAGCCTTCTGTAAAAGTGTAAATAGAGCTGCATTTATCAATATAATTTTTTTTAAATCTTGTTGAGTAAAAAGTACCATACTATGACATGTACATGACAGAAAGAGCCTCCTTTTAATTATCTGGTTTTAATTTTTAATTACTTACTCTAACTTTTTTTTGTCTCTGAAGGCAGAAATAAATAAAACAACTGCATGGACCATGATGATACTTGGAACGAGAAACAAAAGGAATAAAAGGTTTTCTTTAAGGGCAACAAGCACAGGGTTGAGGCCATTCTGATTCTCTTTCCCTTTCCATGTCTCTCCTCCCATTCTTTGCAAAGTAGATTTCACTCCTAGGCAATTAAAGCTAAGAAATTGAATTTCATAAGTTTGCAGGGGGAAAAAAAATCTGAATTTTTGAAAGTAACAGGGGAAAAAGTTGAAGACAAAACGTATCAGAGAAAAAACCCAAGCTTTTATTCAAATTTTGACTGCTTAACTTTCCTCCTCTAATGCTTGATTTTGACTGTAAATCTGGAGCTCACTGCATATCTAAATGAGGGTTTCTGTTTTCTTACTGAGACTTTTTGTCAGGTCAATAATATCTTTTATGCTTAACCTGTTTTTTCATAGGTAAACAGCATTAACTAGGGGGGGAAATGGACATTCTGGAGTATTAGTGGGAGTTTTAAGAACCGTATTTTTAGATTTAACAGGATAAATGTAATTTCTAATGAGCCAACAACTTGAATAAGGCAGAAGGGGAACAGAAACAGAGATGCTGAAAGCCTACAGGGAACTGACTGTTACCTGGAACTTCTGTGGGCCAAAAATTGTTTCCCTGAGGAAGGAAAACATGCAAAGATATTTAATTTTTAATCTCACTTTTAATATTTAAAATCAAGCTGTCTCAGCTCCTTCTAACAAGAGGTCTAATACAACCTGAGTACAATATTAACATAAGACAACAAACTTTGCCTATAAATGCTTGGCTTATTACTTATCTATATTTAGTCTCTTCACATATAAAAATCAAAGATAAAGATGACCTTTCCAAGTCACTTTAATTGAAGAGACAGATAAAAAATCACAGCCATAAATGAAATAAATCCAGTAGTCAAATCATATGCCAAAAAATGATACAATTACATTATGAAATATCAGTAATTACTATTCAGAAGTGGCTTTTTTACATTTCAATAAAAGTTCACTTTCTTCTTTCACTGTCAGCTAGGAAATACATTCAAATTTTCTCAGCATTTATTTGCTGCTTGAATGGTTGAAAACATAAATATTTGTTTTAGAGATGATGCATATTAATGATTATTTAACTTAAAAGACCAAACATTGGAATTGTGGCTTTCCAGCACCCGAAGGGAACCCATGAGGAAGATGCAGAGAGACAATTTACAAGGACACAGGGGAAGGGATTCAAACTGAAAGTAGATTTTGATTAACTATCAGGGAGAAATTCTCCCCTCTGAGGGTGCACAGGTTCCCAGAGAAGCTGTGGTTGCCCCTGGCAGTGTCCAAGGCCAGGCTGGACAGGGCTTGGAGCACCCTGGGATAATGGAAATGTCCCTGCCCATGGCACTGGATGGGCTTTTAGGTCCCTTCCAACCATTTTGGGATTCTCTGGCTTGTCAGAATCCCAGGCCAAAAAACCTTCAGGGCCTCTGTGTAACCTTTAAAAGACCTTGTAACTGGTAATCTTGTGACTCTTTCTTCTGGAATGGCTGAGTTCCACCAGCCTCTGTGAGGGAGTTCCCAAACTCCTGGTAATTTGTGGCAATAAATCTACCTTGAAGCCCACCAGAGCATCGACCTCTCACTCCCCAGCATCTCGAGACTGGCTCATAGCTCAGTTTTGATTTCAAACAATGCCATAAATAACCATCAGGACAGAGAACGAGGGTCACACATCTTCCTAGCAGTGTGAGCAAAACTGCAGCAGGAAAACCTTGTGTTGCAGTTTAAAGGCACAAAATAGCCACACTTATTTTAGACTCTCACGTTCAAATCTCTATACACCTGGAAAAAAAGCTTTTTGCAGGGTCAGCCAAAACAAAAACACATTAAAAAAGACCAGAAATCCCTTTCTCATGGGGTCTGTGATTTAAGGATGTCATGTTTGCTTGCTGCTTTCCCAGGCTGGTGAGAAACCCGTGCTGCTGGAAGCACTCGTGCCTCCCCTACACAAGAGCAGCACAGTAACACCACAAACCCAATATTCTTCACCATTCTCTGAGCCTCCACCCAGGGCGTGTTTGCTGTCAAACAGGAGTCCTGGCAGCTTTCTGCTTTACAGCCTCTCTCTGCCACGTTTCCAGCACAGCCAGCAGGTGTAAGCAGGGTCAGCTTGTGCTCACACCTTTCAGTGCAAAGCTGGCAAAGGTTTTCCTTCAGACCTTCCTCAGGTGCTGGAACACCGGGGTTTAAAACTCCCTGCAGGGTTTAGCTCACCCTGGGAGAGAATTGAGGTCTGTTGGACACCCCAAATACAGAAGGAAATCATCACCTGGATGAAGAGCAACTCATAGCACAGCCACTGAAAAATAACAATTCTGAGAATCTGCCTCGTTATTTCTAACTCACCATGTAAATTTTATATTTGTCTTATTAATTCCAATTTACTCTGCCAACATGGATCAGTTTTGTGCCTTCTGTCTTTGGTGGCCAAACATGGATTTACTGTTCCTCACTTGACCACAGATACTCCAGACAAGAAAAAAATACCTCCAATGACAGAGTTGAGATATGGAAACTGAATCAATACACATCGATTTTGTTGACATTTAAATATATTCCTATTTCAAATTTGTATTCCTCTTCTACTTTTTTGAGATCATTTTCCCAAATGCTTCCTTAGAAATTTATGAGACAAAATTTCAGTTAATGATTTCAATATAGAAATGAGAAATGGTCTATAGCAGATTTACAGATTGAAAGCATTTTAATGCTTTTTGAAATAAAACGTTTTCCTTACAACTGCTGTTATTTTTATGTAATAAATTCTAGATTTCTCTATAAATTATCATTGTCTTTATAAAAACAAAGCAAAACTGTTTTTGTCTAGCTCTGCTTTGGAATCAAACATTTGGTGCACTGCTGTCAGTAATAAATAGTTACAGGCTTAGTCTAAACATATGGTGGATTCAGCACAACAGGAAAAAAAGCAGAATTGTCAAAACAAGTGATTATTCCAACAACAGGGGAAAAGTGCTATTCTTCTGATTCTTTGTGATCCAACCAAGACCTTTTCATTTCTTCCCATTTAATTAAAACCTTCGTAATAAGTGTTCATTTTGAAATTCAAAGGAATTCCAAAAATTTCAGAACACAAACAAGGAAATAAATCTTCCATTTGCTCTCTCCCTTTATGTTATTCTTGTACCACTCACCATCAGAAATGGAAAAAAGCAGTGGCACTGATCCAGTCTGAGGGTTTTTTGAGGACCAGAATAAGACAATTCAGATGGGATTTGATGGCATTCCTCATTTGCCACTGAATTATTATTGGAAACGATGACATTTTCATTTTTCTTTCGTTTTCTTAAGGTAAATAATAATAGCCATTGCTGAAATCCTATGAAATCAAACTTAGTCTACTGTACCATGAACAAAAAGTGATGTTGTTTCTAAAATATTATTTTAGAAGCAAACCAGAATAGAATAAAATGTTTAGTCACTGGTCTTTGCTTTTTTTTGAATATTGATTAAATTTTGACAGCATGACTTTTAAGAAGCTTTGTAAACTTTCCACTGGGTTTTATTTCACTTTAATAATAAATCCTTGTTAAGTGAACAGTAAACAAACTCAACTAACCATTACCAAAGTGTAAAAATGAATCCTGATAGTTTAAAAGTATTTGTAGGCAGGACTTCTGACAAAACAACAATTCCCTCTGCTGAAAGAAGATGGTTATAGAGTCATGGCTGTGAAGACAAAAGCAGCTTAGCAACAGCAGGAAAATGGCCCCACAGGTCTGAATGTCCTGCTCCCCCACCCAAAAAATAGAAAAAAAGAAAAAATTTTTACACTGTGCTGTCATAAATGGGATTCAGCTCTGCACAGAAGAGGCCAAATTAGGACTTCATTTAAAATTAAGACTGATATTTATAAAATATATTCTTTTTTTCCTCTTTTTGTATTATTCTATCAGTCAGTTTTGTGAGACACAAGGAAGTAAATTGCCCAAAATCCCATACAGTAAGAGCTGGACCAAAGAGAATTTTCAGTCTTTCAGTGTTCTTCTCCATTTAACATATTTCCTCCTACTAGAGATGGCTTTTAAGCATATTGAAACCTATCTTAAAATAAACCAAGACACAAGTAACAGAGAGTAAATCAGAGATTAAAAACCTTGGGATGTTTCCAAATGCTTGTTCTCAATCAAACAGAACAGAACTTGAAACAAGAGCTGGTCAGCACTATTCTGATAAATTGTTTTATGGTAAAAATGCTGTTTCCATGAAAAGGCAAAACTGCCCTTGCAACATCTTCATTCTTCAAATGCCCACTGTTATTAAAAGCCTTGTGTTCCAAGGAAAACCTCATCTAATTCAAAACAGCCAGATTTTATCCCAGATAACAAACAGCAGCAGCATTTCAAAGGTATGTTGGCCAAGGCTGAGGGTGTAGGAGTTTACATTTCCCTGCAATGAGAGCTGTCAATTCCCCCAGTTACTGAAAAAAATGACTGATTTTTTCTCAATCTTATATATAAGGTAAGAAAAATATGTCTATTAT
>VZTR01031395.1:1330066-1343773 GCA_013400775.1 Chaetops frenatus
TTTTTTTTTTTTTTTTTTTTTTTTTTTCCCCACATCTCATTCCAAGGAGCCTTGAGCATCTCTAGCTTTAGGGGGTTTTCTGCATTTAGCTTTTTCCTTGCTAAGAGATGCTGCAAAATATGCAACCTCAGAGCTCAAGATGCACTCACTTTCTTATCTTCTGTCCATAAAATCAGAAAAAAACCCCACCCTCTGCCTTTCTGCTTAAGAGATAGAACTGGAGACAAATGGTCATGTTTGCAATGCCCATCGTTCTGTATTCAGGCTCATTGGTCCTGGTTGACAGAAAGTTGAACTCAGCAGAGCCCTGGAAGCCAGATGGGACATCCCTGTCCTGGTGTGAAGCAGGCACAGGGAAGGGATTGTCCTGCTCTGCACCTCGAGTGCTGGGGCAGTTTTGGGCACTGAAATATAAGAAATTAAAGTATTAGAGAGACTCCAAAGGAGTGACACAAAAATGGTGAAGGGCTGTGAGGAGCAGCTGAAGGTGCTTGGCTTGTTCAGCTGGAGAAAAGGAGATTGAGAAGACTGATCTCAGTTACAGACTTCCTCCTGAGAGGAAGAGGAGGGGCAGACACCAATCTCTGCTCTCTGTGAGCAGGGACAGGACCTGAGGAATGGCCTGAGGTTGTGTCAGGGGAGGGTTAGGTTGGAAATCAGGTGGTTATTTCCCCAGAGGGTGCTGGGCACTGAACAGGCTCCCCAGAGGTGACAGCACCAAACCTGACAGAGCTCCAGCAGAGTTTGGAAAACACTCCCAGGGATGCACAGAGTGGGAATGTTGGGGTGTCTGTGCAGGGACAGGAGTTGGACTGGGTGATCCTGATAGGTCCCCTCCAACCCAGAATATTCTGTGATTCTTATTTAGCCTTGACCAAGTTTGTCTCTCTATCAGCTCCTCAGGCACTCAGCCCCATTCCCTGGGGGCTGTGCCAGGTGTGCAGCCCCAGATGTGCACTCCCAGGTGTGCAGTGCCAGATGTGCACTCCCAGGGGTGCACTCCCAGGGGTGCAGCCCCAGGTGTGCACTCCCAGGTGTGCAGTGCCAGGTGTGCACTCCCAGGGGTGCAGCCCCAGATGTGCACTCCCAGGGGTGCAGCCCCAGGTGTGCACTCCCAGGTGTGCACTCCCAGGTGTGCACTCCCAGGTGTGCAGTCCCAGGGGTGCAGCCCCAGATGTGCACTCCCAGGTGGGCACTCCCAGGGGTGCAGCCCCAGATGTGCAGGCCCTGCTGCTGCAGTGTTCTGCAGGTGCTGCCTGGTTCCCACCAGAGCTGTGACCACCCCTGGGAACATCTCTGCCCTCCTCCCTCCCAGCACGGGGCATTTTCTCAGGTGGGCTGGGGCAGCAGCAGCACTTCCAGGCCTCATTGTTTTCATTTACCTGTTCCTGGTCTATTTAGCTATTTTCAAATTTGTTACATCGTTTTCATTTTCTACCCGCAATACACACAGGAGGGAAAGCGAGTCCAAAAAGTCATCTCAAAATAACCTTTCAGGTGCTTTGTAGGTAGATGGGATATTCTGAGATGGAAGTCCATTATTTTTCCATTTAGGCATTACAATATCCTGTCGCTTACTCCCATTTTCCCTGCCTAATTTGCCATCTCTTGGATGCCAAGAACGTGTAGAAATCTCCGAGGGGCGTATGGCTCATCAGCAGAAAAGGAACATTGCAATAATGACTTTCAGGCATTGGTGGCAAGCATTGTATTCTCAGAAGCATAAAACCAGAAATGGAAAAACTCCTAATAGGTCACCCAATCTATCTTTCTGCAAAAACTGGGTTCTGCATAGCTGAAATAGCTTCAATTTTGTTAAGAAGTTGCCTGCTTGGGATTCCTTATGCAGATTTCTTTCCAGTAATACAGTCACATACTCTTCCCCATGTCCCCTTTCAATCTCAAGAAGGAGTTGAAATTCAGAATATATAAGGATAAAGGACGAGAAGCTCAGAAAATTGTTACATTAAACCCACCAACTTAGTCTGACATAACCCAGAGTTTTGGGCTCTGTATTAACAGGAAAAAATATTAGACTGGCATAACATTTCTGTGGCAATAATTACTTTCTAAATGTACTGGAATAAATTTAATCTTAATGAAATTTCATCTGATGCCAGAGCAATGTCTGCTGCCTTTCTAATACACCTCTGATAATTCTCATATCAGGAGGACAAGATCTTAAAATTCCTGAATAATGAACTTTCTTACACAGTTAGACAAGTACCAATATATAAAGATACACTTTAGCAGTTCCTCTCAGAAAAAAAATAATGATCTGTTTGCAAGAGCTAATAGGTTCTGTATTTGCTCTCGGCTTATTCTGCAACTTTCCAGTTACACCAACACTTCGTTTGTGCTACTGTCACCAGTAGGAACTCAGATCATTAAATGGCCTCTGAACTGGGCATGTGTTTAATCAATTTTCACTGTTCAATCCGTTTCACCAGCAGCAATCCTGACAGAGTATCCACCCACACCCATCTGGTGCCACCAAACATCTCCAGACCACAGATCACCCAAAGGTGCTGGAGCTGTCAGGAGTTTTAGGCCGTCCTAAAAAAGAGTTCCTGCTGTTCATGTGCCTTGAGGATGAAGGAATGAAGGGAAGGAAGGTGAAGGAACTGGAAGGCTTTTCTTTCATCCCAGGGCTGCTGGGTGGATCTGGAGAGCACAGACACCACCCCACGTGCCCAGCTGAGCAGAGTCACAGATGGATGGGAGGCTGACCTTCCAGAGCATCATTCAGAGAGCTGAATTAGCACAAAGCTATAAATAACCAGCTGTTAGTGCACAGCAGAAGCAGCGATCCTGTCACACTGCAAGGCAAGACAATCACATTTTATTATTTGTGTGTAATCACAGTTGCTATGGCGTAGACAGGAGCGAAGAGAGAGACGAATAAATTATAACCTTTTTGCAGAAGTCAAATCAAAGCAGTTTTGTGGAAGCGTTTACAGCAATGAGAGCTCTTCCCTAATGGGGCTTCTCGCAGCCGTTTTGACAACAAGGGTATTTTTTTTTTTGCTCAGATCACNAGTAGTTTTCTTCTGGAAATGTGTTTACAGTTTGAGGCTCACCGGGGAGGCATGTTTTGCATGTAAATAGCAGGTGGTTATGGAGAGCTCCTTTGACAGGGAACGTCTTGAGCTGCCTTGACATGGCTGGTCTAATAGAGTGGCTCTGTAGCAAGTGAACTTCCTGATGAAAGGCTACCAAATTAAGTGGAGTTTTTCATCTCCGCTCCTAGCTGGCTACACTGTGACCGTTCAAGAGGGAACGGAGAAATGATTAAAAAGAGATTGCACTCTGGCTCCGGTGGCACCTGACATAAATGAACTTGAAAAGACAAATAAGACTACACTAATTTTAAAGGCAGGGTGGTTCTTCTCAGCCAGCATCGCTGAAAATTGCTTTGCTGAAAGCAAAGGTGGTCTGGCTTGCCCAGGAAAAAAAGCAAGCTCATGCTGTGACAGAGGGGGAATGTCAAATGCACCCCAGAGAGAGAGGTAATTAAAGTCTTTGTCTTATTTATTCTTCTTTGCAGAGAATTAATAGCTACAGTGTTCATAATGTCTCCTGGCTCCTGTACTTAAGGCTTAATTCACATTTTCTTTCTATTTCCTGAATTATAATCTCAAAATTACGTTGCTGATCCCAGGAAGGTACACGAGTGTCAACAGTGATGTCTCTGTGCCCAAGAACTGAGGAGCCCATGGTTTTTCCATGCTGCAATCATGGACTCTCCCTTTGCAGACAGGGACCTTTCCTGTGCATCTTCTCTTAGAGAAACCTGTGCCTTATAAACGCTGCACTGCTGCTTGGGCAGGAGAGCAGGGCACCCATCAGGAAGGGTTGGAAGCCTCCCCAGTCCACAAAGGTCTACACAACTCCACAGAATTTACAGCCATAAAGGCATTTATTTATGATTGGCTTATATTTACTGATTAGTACAGGGGGTTTTCCAGGCATTTCAGCCTTCACAGTGCAGCTACCAACCCATTCTGGTCCTTCTGACTGGATCCTTTGTGTCTGTGGGGCTTTATCATAACAAATCACACTCTTCAACAGCCCTTGAGGTACCCAGGACACATTTTAAACTAAAAGTGTTTCCTTCCTAATATCCCACCTAACCCTGCCCTCTGGCATTCCCTGTGTCCTGTCCCTCCAGGCCTTGTCCCCAGTCCCTCTCCAGCTCTCCTGGAGCCCCTTGAGGCCCTGCCAGGGGCTCTGAGCTCTCCCTGGATCCTTCCTTTCTCCAGGTGAGCACTCCCAGCTCTCCCATTCAACTGTTCCAGGTATAGCTGCAAACCCAGTAGAGTCCCACATATGAATAATATTCCAATAAAAATTAAGCCCTGCTTTGTACGTTGGTTTATAATACCATCAAGAATTGGTACAGGTGAAAACCAGGCTGCAATGCCATCAGAGAAGAGAATTCCCACAATTTTTTTTTTTTTTTAATCCATTGCCATTTACTAATGGTGATTTAATTGGATGCAGGAATTGCTCAGTGTGGGCCCTGTGGCAGTGGGAGGATGTTGTTAACAAAATGTGAAGGAAGCTGTTGGCCCATGAGGCCTGGAGTGAGCAGACCTTTAGCTGTGCTGGTTGTAACCTCCTGTCCAGACTTAGGCAGGATCCTTTTTATTCTTTGATTTTTGCATGTGTGTGCAGCAATCACACAGTAGGGCTCCCAGTGCCAAATGGGGGCTTTCACTGCTCTGAGATAAATAAAATATGTGATTAATAATACACACTAGAGCAACATCTGTACTTCATAAGAAAATGGAAAATACACTCCTGGAGAATAAGCACGTACTTTACAATAATCCTACTTAGTATTCCTCTTTTCTTCTCGCTGATAAACAACAGCAACAGGACAAAAGCTGCCAATTTTAATTGTAGAGTAGCCTAATAATTTTTATAAAGGGAGCTGTCCTCCTGCTGTACATAGCAGCATAATGAATTCCTTTTGAAATGGGAGAAGGAAGGAATAATCCCAGCAGCTCGAACAGATAAAATGAAATGCCATCCTAATGCAGCCTGCATCTTGTTCCCACCACAATAAGTAGCTACCCCTGTTTAGTAAATTGAGCACTGCATTGTTCCCAATACCCGGAATGAGCGTGGATGGGGAGGAATCTGCTTGCAGGGGAATAATATTTATGTAATTATTAATGAAGTTGTTTATTGTTCACATTGTCTGTGCCTCCTGTAAATGCCTATATTGGACATTCAGCAGAACTTAATACAAGCCATTAGCCTGATTTGAATCGTGGGGAGGGATCAAAGAGATCAGAGTCTCGTTTCAGCAGCTTTCTGAGTTTTACTTGAATTCAGTGGAGTCCAACCTACAAATCTCAGGTGATTTGACAGACTGCAAGTCTCTCATACTTATGTATCTCTATCTGACTTCATAAATCCTTCATATGTTTCTGCCCTAAAGTTTGAGACTTCTACTTTAGTGATTGCCTCTGGATGGAAGTTATTTATGGCTGTCAGTATCCAAAAAGTGGGCTTAGTATGAAAAAGAAAATAAAGCTTTAGTTTCAAGCTCTAAGCAAGTGCTTTATGAACCTACACTGCTATTCCAGGATCAGTTCTCATGGTTTGGATGTTTTTTTACCATTGAGACTTCCCCTTTGAGTCTAAACCAGCTCAGAGTTCTGATAGAGATTTCATCCCTGTTGGACCCACACAAGAGCAGGTGTTTGCAGAGACAAACCCCAGCCTTTTCCAAACCAGCTGGAACAGAAACTCTGTGTTTCAGTCACTTGGAACACACACCAGTTCAGAAAGTGTAGCTCAGAACAGCACAGCACTGAAAGCTCATGATAGCAAACTTAGCTCTCTGCCTCACACAATCTCCCAAATTTTTGCTCCAAGCAGCCAGCTTGGGTCCCAGTGGGCAGAGCCTGGCAGGGCACAGAGCTCAGAGCAAACCCAGGCCTGATGAGGGGTCATTTCCCTCAGTGCTCAGTGCTCCCCTCCCTGCGCCAGGACTCCTCTTGGCACCTGAAGAAAACGTTCCCGGTCGGTGCCCAGCTCCCACTGCTGCTGCACTCGGTGGTGCCTCCCCTTCACTGCGGAGTGAGGGACCACAGAGAGCAAAACTCAGAGCTTCAAAGTCTGGAATCCACACGACAAAATTTCACTTT
Organism: Chaetops frenatus; assembly: GCA_013400775.1. Lineage (NCBI taxonomy): Eukaryota > Metazoa > Chordata > Aves > Passeriformes > Picathartidae > Chaetops > Chaetops frenatus. The sequence goes on from VZTR01031395.1 coordinate 1,336,228, forward strand.
TGTCATGCTTGTATTTTGCTCATTTGTTAGTTTCATTCATTAATTTTCACCTCATTTATATTTTTAAAATCAATATCAGAGAGACTTTGCATTATGATAAAAAAATCATAACTAATATATCTCTCTGGTTTTAAGGTTGAATTTCCATTATTTTAAAAGTAAAATTTGTTAAAATTAACCTTCACTGGATATTTTAACCACAGTTTTAATTGCAAATAGTTACGAAGGGACAGAATTATTTTTGTATTTTTCTTACTTTTGAGGTAAAAACAATCTGAACATTACTGGATAAACCAACACAACTTCCATTTAGACCTCAAACAATAGATAATTCAGTGTTTGAAATTCTTTCAAGGGAAACAACCCCAAGGAAATAATATATTTTTCACTTTTAAATTTATTTTCAATATTTTTGTGCTCTCTCTACATGGTTCCTTCTGTTTCCTATTTTCTACTGCTCCTTTTCCTGACATGTAATTTCCTACTTACTTTTATTTCATGCATTCTGCTGGGTTTTTTTCATTATTTTTTCTATTATTTTATCTTCCTTTCTGTTTGTCAATTTTGTGCAGGTTTTGTTTTGTTTGTTTTTTGTTTTGTTGTTTATTTTTTTAAGTGTGGCTTAGTGTTTTGACATGCCTTTATTGTTGCATTTATTTTTATTTACTTTTTTGCTTTCATTGTTCTATAGATGAGACATTATGCCAAGCCAAATCCCTTTTCAGATTTCCTTTGAATAAAAGATGAGCTGCTCTGGAATCATTCCAGATGGAGCTGCCAAAATGAACTGGTCCAGCACAGCTTTCTTTGGATTATATTCCATGAGAGTTTCACTTCCACTGTAGCTGTGAGAGTCATGCAAGAACTTCCACAATGAATCTCTTTTTTTTTTTTTNTTTTTTTTTTTTTTTTTTTTGGTCAGTTCTGGTACCTTTGATTACTTTAGTCTATTGAATTCCAAACTCAAAACTAAGTCGAAAAAAAGATTTTTCTAGTGCTGACTTTTGACAAATACCTACTGATGGAGAACTGCAAATCCCAGTTTTCGTGTGAGCAGCTAAACTGAAGATGACTGGATTCTTGCAGCACTTGTCTGTTGGGATCCTCTCTTGTCTATTTTTTTGGGTATTTTGGGGTGTTGGCTTCTCGCTTGTTTGTTGCCCTTTGGTTTAGTGTGTTTGGGTTCGATTTATGTTTTTTTCTTTGTAGCGTTTTTCTTCCAATTGACACAACTTGAATATTTTTGTATTTCTTCCATCAAACCTGTTGAAAACGTGCCAACAGATTCCAAAGTTTTAATTCAATGTTCTTCTCACCTTATCCGGTGCCTGCAGCTGAGATACTGAACACTCCTGACTCTACCCATTAGAAACACCAATGAAAAAAAGAAAAAATGCTACTGGATAAATTCAATAATTTAACATCTTTCTTTCTACCAGCCAAGGATTTGAAGGATAGGTTGAGGGCTTTCCTACTTACAGAATTTGACTTGTGGGACTGTCACCTCCTGTGATCTTACTGAAGAAAGAACACATAAAAGGATCTAACAGATTTATATGATTTTTTTGTAGTGACTCTGGCCATTATTGACATTCTTCAATTATCATTGACCTTTAAGTTCTAGGACAAATACTGGAACAGCCACTTAGAAGAAAATCTGATGTGCTGTGCCTGAACATGTCATTTTTCTGCTACTTTAAAGAAGAAACCCTGCTTAACCAGCTAATTGCAGAAACCCTGTGCTCTCTAATGATAGCTCCTCTCTCCAGGAAACCCACAGGAAATCAGCCTTGCACGTGGGATGGGGCAATCCCACTCTTTTCTGGTAGACTGTAAATGATGGATGTTCCTGGCATCTAGAAACCTTTCCACTTTATTTCCTAAAAGCTGTAAACTCAGTATCACCTCATCATATTCCTGAATGCAGCACCCTGCAGCATGCACTGGGCATCTGGGAGAAGCTGGAAAAGCAGATTAATCACTGCCTTTTTCTGATAGGGTGAGAGCACAAGAAGGATCTCTACACACTCCTGGCAGCTTTATTTTTGTTCTGTTGCTCTTAATCTTTAATCCCTTTGTCTATTCTGGATAATTTTAACAAGGTGCCCAGTTTCTCGTGCAGGACACATTCCAGGAGGAGGTGAATTTTGCAGAAGTGAGGAAGGGAGTTTTGCCTGGGTCCTGCTGTATCTGCAGTGAGTTTTTGCCACACATAACCTGTCAGATAATGAAGTTTTTTGGTGTCACCGGACTGGGTATTTGTCACCTTCCTTGGAGGAACACATGGTGTCTTTATGGAACACAGGGATCTCACCCTGCCACAACCAGAACAGAGCTCCTGGGTGGGTTTTTTCTGTCACCTTCCACTGCAAATACCACAAGGGTCCAAGAGGATTTCATTAATGAGGAGTATAAGGCAGAACCACTGCAGAAGGGTGTAGACATATGTAATAACATCACATAAAAATGTCTCTTTACTTATGCTTTCTAGGCTGTTAAATGATATATTTGCTACTAGTAGCAGCTTTTTAGTGATTTTTCAAATGACACCATCATGAAAAAATATTCAAAATGACAAGGAGAAAGAAACTTTGACTACTTGATCCTTTCTACCGAGTTTGGGATGTATTTCTGTACCATGTGCACAGAGTTTTCAGAGGAACAAATTCCCTGTTCAATTTCTGGGACTGTAGGGTTCATAGTCTTTCATCTCAAGACAGAATTTTCATCACCAAATTATGCTCTACATGACATTAAGAAATTGTGAACCGGTTTCTACTATAAGAAGTCACACTATTGTCAAATGTTACCGATAGGAATATATAAGCATAGCACAAGAACACAGCCTAAGAAAAACTTGGTTTTGAGTTTTTTCAAAGCCTACATTATCACTTAAAACATGTCCTAAAATTCATGTAAATATGTCTTGAAAGTGTGTTTATCCAAGTGTGGACACAACCCACCCAAATATACTCAGAAGCTTTGGGCTGTGCCAAGTCAAGTTTCTGGAACAGATTTTAAAAAAGAAGAGAGAAAACAGTAACAGTTCACGAACATAAACTGGGACCACAGGGAGCTCACACACAGTGGAATCATATGGACCTGCACTTTGAGAAGAAAAGACCTGAAATCTGTAAAATTTATTAAAATTTCCTTGGAAACATTAAACAAGACAGATGACCAAATACTATTTATCTAGTTCTTGCTTCCAAACGGCAATCACATAATTACCAAAAATGCAAGGAAAGACTGATGGATAAATAAGAATATTAAATGATCTGGAGGAAGCACTAGACAGCCAATAACCCCATCTAATTTATGCTAAATAAAATTTTACCAAATCTCTGCTTCCTTCCAGTCAAAACAGTTCACAAAATTATCTCTTGGAGAAAGAAAAGACCTTCTCATTTTTTTGACATGTTTATCTTTAAGACTTCAGCCCTAAATTCAGAAGACTTTAATTAAATATCCAGAATTAGACTGAGCAGAACTTATAGCCCAGTTCCTCCCACACACTGCTCCTCCTCATTAATCACCAGCCCTATTCCAGTTTATTTTCCCCCAAGGCAAACTTTCCAAAGGTGTCCTGTGGTTACAATTCTGTACAGCCAGAGCAAACCAAAGCAAATCTCCAAACCTCAGAAGCTGACACTGCTGAGGATCATCCCAGGATCATCTGCTTTAGTCTCAAGAATTATCACATTATTATCTGCAGAGCTTTACTCTCCAAAATACCTGAAAGGAAAAGTTAAGAACAGTCTTTGATGCTGGACTTGTGTGCACACAGCACAAAAGCTTCCTTTTGTTTTAGCACAAGAAAGAAAGAAGACATCCCAAATGTCCCAAATTTTCCACTGTGGAGATAAAAGGCAGAAGGCATCATCCCTCTCCTAAAAACCTGATTATTGGTTAATATTCACTTATTTACCTAAATAGTGAGCTCTCACTTCGATTTAATTATTAAATAATTGCAGCATTCATATTTCCTAAATCAACTGCAGAGTTCTTGACCTTTTTTTCCTGCAGTAAAACAGAAGCTCCACATCTGATAAACTGCTGAAGCCCCCTGCTATCAGATCTCCCAGGCCTGCCCCAATTATTTAAATTAGCCTTGCAATTTGAGGAGTTTTCTATGCCAGTACCAATTACAAAGAGCAAAAATGAGCCAGATCCATGTCTAATATTCATCAGGATGCACCAATTTACACCAGATGACTATCTGACCTCAGAATATTTTAAATCCCAAGCCCCTCTTTATATCGCAGAAAAATTATATAGATCCCTGCTTAGTCATTAGTGTTATGTCCAACAAATAATTTAAAAATAAAAATAACCACTTTTTAACCAGAGAATTTCAAAGAAAGGTCAGTGATCAAAGACATTTTCACTCAATGCTGCCTTGGCCTCTCCTTTCATATATGCAAATAAAAATACCAAATCAAACACAAAAGTGTCTAATTTTTAAATAACTGAAGAGTAATTTCCTGTCATAAATAATTTTCAGATAGATTCTAATGAATAATTACTGTCATATTCCCACAATGGAATTCAAATCAATAATATTACTGGAACTAGAAGCCAGCGTGTTGCCCTCTGGACAGAACTAAATGCAAGTTATTTTCCAAAGTGCTGAAGCCAGAAGAACAAAGTTATTCCTTTCTTAAAAGAGCCTGGTTTCACTAAATAGTGAATATAACAGCACCTGATTCTCATGTGTGTCTTTTTGAAGTAGAGAACTCTGATCCTCCAACAAAGTAAGGGAGGCAGACACTGTAATCATCAATTACATCATCAGAGAGAGCAAATTACAGATTAGCAACCAAAGCCAAATGAGCTGAGAAAAACTGACACTAAAAAGGAAACTGCTCCCTTCACTTGCTTCTCCTGCTGCACAGATAAAACAGTAATGGATCTTTCATAATTTAAATTAGGAGAAGGGAAAACGTGAGACGTTGTGGGAGGATTCTCCCCTGACTTGGATTATGCCAAGGATTTTATCCCCACATAAAACAGAGGTCACTCCTTATAGGATGGAAGTATTTTGGATGTGTTCAACACTTCATAAGCATGGAGAGAGAGATGGTTGAAGCAAGATGTAAGTAAAACATAAAGTGATGAAAAAAAACAGAGAAGAGAAATATATCCATGCAGAGGGAATACTCTGGTACCTTTACATAATATATTTTTTTCATTCCCACTGCAAATCTCTGCAAATATTGGATAAGTGAACTCATGTGGTGAGTGTCATTGTTAGCCCATGCTTTACCTGCTTTTATTTTATCTCTGTGGTGGGTTCACCCTGGCTGGGTGGCCACCAAAGCCACTCTGTCACTGCCCTTCTCAGCTGGACAGGGGACAGAAAATAAAAGAAAAAGTTCATGGGTGAAGATAAGGACAGGGAGAGATCAAGCACCAGTTCCTGCCACGGGTAAAGCAGGCTCAGCTCTCTGGGGTGTGGGGGAAGCTCCCAGCAGCCTCCCACAGAAACCAGCCCTCTACCAAAGCCCTGCCATGGAAATCCAATCCAAGCTGCTAGAAACAAAAGGGTTAGAATAAATGGAATTTATATCAAGTGTGGATTTCTATGGACTTTGTCTCCAGAGAGTTACACCAAGCACACCAGAAGAAAGATGCTGGTCTACAGATGCACCACAACAGAGATTTTGCTGTAAAATTATGGTATTACTGAAGTCTGAAATATAAAAATTGACCTTTCCTCATTCCAAAGCATCCTGATATTTTTCCTTACAGATCATAGTGCAAGTATGAGATTAAACATAATGGCCATTATTTATTCTACATCTTCAATTACCTAATCTTGGAACTCTTAGCAGAAGCACCAGAACCTATATTTTATCATGCACTAAACCTGTCCAAACACAAAATAACCCTTGACTGTTGCAATTTTCCTCTCCTTTCTCTGACCAGTTAATGATGAGAAGTCTTCATGATGGCATTTCAGAACTACACAAACGTATACAAGGTATTTTAAATAAAAAACACTTTGAAAAGCAATAAACCTATACTTTACAAGAACATGGATGCATTTGGTGGGGCTTTGTGCTATGTGAAAGCAGCTTGACATGGTTTTCTGAAATGTGAAATAATGTGCAAAATAAGGACTTAGATTTGAGTGTTGAGCCTCATATGCCCAGAAAACTCATGTTCTGTCCTGAACTGCAGCTTGCAGACACATCAGGACAAGATTCTGCTCAGCACAAGGCATTTTTAAAGCATTGAAGCAGACTAAGCTTGCTCACAGCTACTGAGCAGCTCTTCTGGAGCTCAGACCACAGCTCAGTAATGCTCATACAATACCAGTTTGCAACCCTGCCAAAATGAAACTCAGCAGGGGGAAAAAAAATAAAAAAAATCCATTCCTTTTGCCAAACAAATGCTAAATGCATAAAATACCAATATCCACAACACTCACACCTGACACTCAGAGTCAGCTTCCCCAGTGTTACTTATCAAGCTGCTTGGAGGAGCTTATAAAGCTCATTCCTTAGGGTAAGATATTTCCTTAATGGGCAGCAAGTTTGGCCAGGCTTGTGCTGTTACCTAGTATTTTCCCCTGGCTGCATGTCAAAGAAAGGTTTTTAAGGCTTATGTTAAGAAATGATGTTTAGAATGATGCCAGGCCAGGCCCTGAGCTGTTCTTAATCCTTCATATGTTTGCTGACTCCCACAGAGCTGAGCTAATTCCCAGCAGCTGAGCAGCTGTCCTGCTGGAATAATGCTTTATCCCTAAATCTGAGAGAGGAGTTCTTCACCTAAAGCCATGTGGAGTCAGGCATGCCTCTGGAAGGAATGAGAAAGGTCAACCCAAGAGCAGGAATTGAGCAGTTTTTTTTTTTTTTATTTCACTGTAGTATTGTCAGACTTGTATCCCAGCTTACAGCTTTGAGCACACCTGAAATCACTGTGACAGCGTTTATCTGCATATGGAATCCCACATTTAACAGATTCCTGGCACTTAAACAGATGTTTGACTGCTAATTTCAAACAATTGACATGTCAAGCATAATATCAGAAGCTCCAGGTGCCATGGAGCCCAAAATCCAGTGTTCTTCATGGTCATCTAGATCAGTTTGTCAGGTGAGAGATCCTCACACCTGTACAGCAGCACAACCTGTGCCATAATCATTGATCATTTTGCCCCCTGGCTGAGACAATGGGCTGGCTCATACAGTGAAGGCCTGACTCTAGATGCCTCTGATAAATAAGGTGAAAAAAACCTAATAAAAAGAATTAACTGAATATACACTTCAAAGATTTTAAGCATTTACTAGAAGCCATGGGATTGAAAAACCTTTAATCCTTCCTTTCTAGGCTAAATATGAAAAAATTCCTGTTGTGAGCCCTGTCAAGTTACAGGGTGAAGTCAGTGGAAGGTTCTAATTGACTTCAGCTGTGGAATACATAAGGGATGACGAAGACACTCAAATGTTACAAAGAAAACTGATGAATTCTGCTTTGCAGATTGCATGACAAAAGGGCTTTGTGAAAAATCCTCTCACATCACTCTACAAAAAAAAAAAAAAAA
>VZTR01031395.1:1343813-1394409 GCA_013400775.1 Chaetops frenatus
AAAAAAAAAAAAAAAAAAAGAAGAGCAGAGCTCTGAAATTTTTCATTCTCTTGACAGCAGCTGAGTATTTGCAGCAGTCAGGAGATGGAGCAGAAGCTGCCCCACATCAGATCTGAGTGACCCTGGGCACAAATCACTTCACCTGTGGCAGTCCAAAAAGCCAAACCCCACCTCTGAGGTGGGGCTGAGAATGGAGAGGGTGGTGAACTTTGAGATTCCTGCACAGAAGCCACTGTAGGTGACATTTGATACTCAGAGCATTTTATTAATGAACTTTTGGTCAGGAGTTTCCAGGCTTTTTGCACTCACTGGCCTGTGCACAGCCCTGCTCTGAGGGGAATAACCTCACAAACACATTGTTTGCTCTCCATTCTTTCCTCTGCCTGGTGTTTTCTCTCCTCTCTTGGCTCCTCCACAGAGAAAACTGCTTTAGCAATTTCAAGTTACACTGCAAACCGAATTCTTTTGCTATCATTAAAAGAAGCAATGAAGATATCACTCAGGTTTGTCTTTTTGCACTTAAACTTGCAGGATGTAACTTGAAATGTAGATGTGTAGCTCCAACACAGAAATATCCAATGTGCAGGCAGAAATACAGAAATGATGGAAAGGAGAAGTCTGTGCCTTAAAGTCCTGACAGCTAAAACAGGAAAAATCCTGGTTTTCCTTATGCCTACACTGAATCTAGTGGAGGAAGTTCTGCTGCAGCTTATGATGCTGAGTAACCTGGTCTAGTGGAGTTGGAACCAGATGATTTTTAAGCTCCCTTCCAACCCAAATCATCCTATGATTCTATGTATGACAATGTTTGTTTATTCAAATTATGCTGCCTTTTTACCACCTTTCCAATTATATTTTAAATATTTCAAATCAATATTTTCTTTTAAAATTGAGGATTATTTTATTGAGCATTTTGTTGGGGTTTTTTTCCTCATAATTGCTTGACATTAATAATATCTATCTAGAAAAACAGTAGAGCGTTTTGCCACACTAATTGTGATTGAAAATAAGAAAGTTCCCAGACAAAAATAATTCAGTGTTTTCACAAAGAAATACAAGATCACAAAAGTTTCTCATGAGGCAATGCCTCCTGCCTGTAGAGAAAGGGAAATATCAGCTCCCAAAAGTCATGTCTTCACTTTTGATAACTGCAATTGTTTAGAATTAGAGCAGCTGACCCCAGATTTCCTCTGTGAGGGTGTGCACTGCTGCCCTTGGTTTTAAGCACTCAAACCCACGATGGTTTGAGCCAATATTGACCTTTAAATACCAGTTCTAGCACCCTGAGATAAATGAGTGTTGCTACTTCAGAGCTGTGTGAGACACACAGAGACCTGGGGAATGAGTGGCTGAGTTGCAGCACAATCAGTGGTAGCTCTGATTAATGAATAAATACAGATGGGAAAAATGGGAAATCCTTGGGCTTCCTTTTTTAAAAAAAAAAAAAAACAAAAAACTCAGTCTGCAAAAAACCAAGGGGACGAGGCATGACATTTTTAGCCTCTTTTCCATTAGCAGGAGTCACTGAGCAGTGGGCTCAGCTTGGCTTGGATCCAGTGCAAGTAGGGCCAGAACTGAGGTGCTGGAGAGGATTTTACTGCTGTTATTTTTTTCCTATCACTTTCCAGCCTGGCTGGTTTAGCTCTGGACACTGAGCAGGTTTGTTGTTGCCTTTGCTGGCCTTCTCCTGGCTCTTCTGGGTTTGACCCCACTTATGTGGGCAGTGCAAAATAACCAGAGCTGCTGGAAGAGCTGGGAATTGAGAGCAGGTCCACTCAGGGCTTTGTGGTGGCCCTGGTGCCAGGCCCTGCTCTTCAGCAGAAATTCAGGAGCATTCACATTAAATAAACCACGGATTATTTAAAATTTCTCAGCTATGCGAGGCATTGGATTTTCAGCATGACTCTATTCTATAGTTCTACTGCCTACACACCTTAATCACCTTTTGTTCATTGCTTCATGCATCTGAATTACCTGTCTGGACAAATTGCTGAGGCAATTTTTATAAAGGAATGTATTTTTAATCTGAGAGGAGTTCTTTGGTTTGTACTGTACAAAATTAAGCACTGAACTGTGAGAACCCAACAAGACTAAAAAACACAACACAACAACCAAACCCAAAAATAGCTGGAGTTCCAGTAACACTGAGCTTTACAATAAAATGTTTGGTTTATTTTTTTTCCCCAGTAAAATATCTGCAAGTGAAGTCTATGATTATACAGGAGATCATCAATCACAAATGCTTCTGAGGAGGAAATTTACCTTCTGAGTAATTAAAGACATTATTATTCAATTTAAACATTTCTTGCAGTTTTCTTAAAAATCTCTGCTACTGGTTACTACCACCAAATGGAATACTGGATGAGGCTGATTCCACAGCTGCTCTAGCAAAGAAATTAATTTATCCTTTATATCTATGTACTGCAGTGAAATATGGTAAAGTACAAAGGTGATCACAGGAATGCAATTAGGAAATAAAATCTTCCAGAGAAAAAGGGACTCCAGAAGATAATTGGTTTTGTGAGTAGAACATATAACACATAAAGTACTCCTACTGCTATTCACACTTCTGTGTTTAAGGTCAAGTCATCTTTAATCTGATGTGACACATGGGTGACATGCAAATTCTCTAATGTAATGTTACAAGAATGCACATAAATATTTCATTTTAAGTGGAAAGACAAACACAATTCATCTTGTCTAAACACACATTCTCTTCCCTCTGCATCATCCTCAGTAGTTAAAGACTATGATCTACTGTAGACATTTCCAAGACTATAAATCTTGCAGCATTTGCTAATGATTCTCTGGCAACGACAGAGAAAAGTAGAAATCTAGCTTGTAAAAAAAATTCTCTGAGTGAAATGCAAATTCTCCTTCTTAAGAATCCAGAAAATTCTCAAGAGGTGTGCCTGGAAGAAGCTCAATAGACCAGCATGGGAGTAAGAGTGGAAATATTGTGTTACTTACACACCATTAATTACTACAGTTGGACTGGGTACTTATATCAGGTGAAGTTCATGGATCAAAACTGTTCAGATAAATCCATCCTCTGGCACCTGGATCCCACTCTCCAGGACCAAGTGCAGGAGAAGGGAGTGTGCTGACATCTCTGATAAGAAGGGTTTGTCTTCATGATCATTAAAAACCAAATCTTTACACACTGAAGTATTTAAAATACTACAAGATACATGTGGATTTCCTAATGTTTACACTGGAACTAAAACAGGAGCTATGGGAAAATAATGGGCTTTATACTGGAGGAACTGAAAAATGCTCTTGGCCCTGGATATTCTGGATAAGAGTGTGCTCCACTGAGAGTTTGCAGAGCTCTGTTCCCTCACAGTTTTCAGGTAAATGAGGATAGTGCCTGGAACTGGGCAGGAACAAGTACATGTTAACATTGATTATTTGCAGATATTTCCCAGGAAAACTCTCTAGCAGTGAAAATACAATAAATTATATTAGGTAGAAGTCAATCTACTTTAGATCTTGTCTTTTCCTATACCATCCCTTCAAAGATAGGAAAAAGCAAGACAAAAACTGTAAAATTAAATTAAGTTCAAGATTTCAACAGCACCCTGATTCATCAAGAAAACAGAGCAGATGCCATGCCCCACACAGGGTATATGTTCTATTTAATCCAGAATCTATTTAATTTGGCACACCCCAGCAAAATGGAGTGACTTCCTTACACTCACCCATCACCAATGTTTGAAAAAAATGAAGAATATTCAAATCACATGGAATTGTTTGATTTGTGCTTGATAGCATTACTTTAAAGACAAATAGTTTATCTCAAACTTGTCATAAAATCTCTCAAAAATAATGCTTTTTAAAATATCTACTAGCAAGTCCATGGTAAGTTATGGATTCAGAGGCTGCAAATCTCTTGGTACAAGATTTTATCCAGGCAGGAGGGAACTCCACAGGGCTCTGACAGTAACTAATGCTAATGTGAGGTGGGGGAGGACAAGATAAACTCCCATTCTGCCTTCCCAACTTTGCTTTTCCTTCTGTAAGAACTAATGTGGCTGTCACCTTCTCTGCTCCTCAGAAATGAGCACAGGCTCTATCAGCTGCAGCTGATTTGCACTCCAAAGATGGTTATTTCTTCTCTCTGTTTCAAAACAGAGATTCTGTTCTAAACTGCTCATGAGGGAAGAGTGATGGGTTATCAAAACCCTCCACTTCAGATGAAGCAGCAGCTGCTGAATGGATGACAATGGGTAAGAGAGAAGTGCTTGCATTTGGGGGCTCAAGTCAGGTATCTTAATAATTCACTTGTAAGTAAAGTACATTATGGCTGTGAGACTGCAATTACTGCTCAGTGATCCTCTATTATTTGTGTCTTTTATGAACACTGAGATGTGAATGCTGATATTCAACATTGTGGAACTCCTGACTGATTGGCAAAGGTAAGTTCATTTAAATAAATCCATCTCCAAGCAATTTCCAGTAGAAGGGTAACTGGCATATTTATAGGAACTTGCTGGAGACTGGACAAAAACTCCCAACCATAAAAGGGAAAGAAATTCTTTTCTGGAATGAAATTCCAAGGTGGGTAGTGGGAGGAAGAAATAAAAAAGAAAAAAAAAAGATAAACAAGAAGAAAAAGAAAGTTATATTTTGTCATTTATAAAAGAAATTACATGGTGAAGGTGCTTGCAATATGTAAAACTGAACTTGATGGCCAGAAGGTTCCAAGGCTTATCATATATGTTCATCTTGTCAGTCAAAATAATAAAGCTAAAATTAGACACAAACTACAAAAAAAATCACCAAAAGTTTTCTATTTGTGCTTTCCTCCTCAAAAAATCTCTCCTATAAATTATCTGTACCATATAAATTTTCCTGTACATTATATACCAGGTATTTGGCAGAGGACAAAGCTCTTCAGATTTCAAGTTATACTGCAATGAAAGTAATCTATTCCCTTTATTACTTGAAATTCAAGCAAACCCCATCACTCCATGATCAATTTATTTCCAAAAATAATTTGAAAAGCCAACAATCAGAAGAGAGGAGCCACACACAAATAAGGAAAGGAACCACCCAGACCAAACTAAGTGTTAGTATTTGAAAATCTATGTGGAAAAAAATATATCTACTAACAAAATCAAGACATTAGCTAGAAATCTATATTGACTGGGTGATACGGCTCATTATGGTTTAAAATGACCACTCTTAAATAATCAAAGTGTTTATAATTGTGCTGATTTGGGGTTAATGTGCTTCAACTTATTCTGTAGCACCTCCTGTAACCAGTGCCTGTCAGATGAACAGAGTCCTCTTTCTGCTCTCTAATGGTTGCTTTCCCTTTCCTGTTCACTTTTCACTTTTTTTAGCTCTTCCTTCTACTGTGCTTCTGTTTTTCTGGTTTGATTATGTTCATGAGAGCTATAAATAAATAAACAAAGCACAATAGTCACTGATTGCTATTTTATATGCTACAATTCTAAGATACAGAATTTCTGAGACAGAAAAAAAAGCCTGATCTCCAGGATAGTACTTGTTCTATTTCTGGAGTAACCACCAATAGGAAAAAAAAAAAAAATCACATTAGAATAACAAAAGCCCCGTTTTTTTCCAATGATGGTGAAAAAAGAAATATTCAAACTCTTCCTAATAAAAAGTTTTCTTAAACTCCCAGTTTTCTGTGACATTGTTGAAGAAATTCTGTGCAAATGCTCCAAGGAGTACTTATAGTTCTAGAGAAAGTACACAGAGACAAGAAAAAAAGGATCACACTGGTTCAGCTTCCTCTTTGAACCCAATAAACTCCAAAGGTTTCTTGGCATTTTCATCTCTTTTCTCTTAACTGTAGAAAAAATTGGTCCCCTTTGGTCTCTCAGCCTTTAGGTCAACATCCTGCAGGAAAGATGGCTGCAGTTTTAACAAATTCCTCTGATTTCATCATTTCCTGGCTATTTTTAACTGGAGTAGTCACTGCTGCTCAGCTTCTCCAGCCTGACATCCCGACCTTGCTCAAGGTTTCACTGTGATCCAGCAGCTTGGGATCCTCTCCCAGGGGAGACACAACTCCCCAGTGCAGGGATGCACCTAAAATTTCACTTTGCTTCTCTTAATATATCCCAAAAAGCAGGGGCAGGGAAGAATTTTATGATTCATCCAACTGAAGAAAGGAAAAACCAAACAAAACCATGCAAAAATACAATTTAGAAGAGATAACGAGGCAAATTTACAGCTCAGAAAGTGTTTCAAGTGGATGAGTTCTCATGGGGACCTGAGCTGTCCATCTGTAACTGAAACTCTTCTCCCAAACCCTTCTATTTACAAGGGGAAGTCATTGTTGGATAAACTGCTGGAAAGCTTAGGAAAGTTTAAGAAACTCAGGAACAACCCAAGAAAGGTGATGGTGATGGCATTTTCAGTGCCAGCCATGCAAGGCAGTGGGGTAAAGGCTGAGTACACTCAAATTCTGCCTCAGTGCAAAACCATATCCACCAGATCAAAAATATTGACAATTATGATGTTTTCACAAGTTTATAATGACCAGAAGTCCTGAAAGCAGACCCTAATTTCAGGTTTGTGGTTAAGCAAACTTCTAAACTATTCAGGATGCAAAACAGAGGCATTTTTGAAAACCCCATAATTCAAACACTGGCAGTTTTCTTTCTGTCATTATAAATGTTCCATGTTCAGCTCTTGATTTTGTTTCAGGGCTTTCTCACTGGACTTTCTGACTTTCCAAATAGAGACTCTGCTCATAACAGCTCAGAAGTTAATTTGGATTCAGATCAAAATGACAAAAAAATTTAGGAAGTCTGAAAGGGANTTGGCCTCTGCTGGTGTTGTTTGGATGTGTCACAGGCTGTTAGATCAGTCATGTTCTGTTATGTTAATATGTGGAGATGAATCACAGCAAGGCCACAGCAGCCAAGAGATGTCAAACACCAACACCTTGACAAGAAGTGAGAAACAGCCCTTCTGTGTGCTCAGGCCTTTCACTCACCAACAAATATTCCACAGGAACACACAACCCAAGCTCCACGCACTTACTGGAAAGAGAAAATGAACTCTTCTTTCCCATCAGATGGGTTTGGCTTTAATTAAAAAAACCCTACAAAAGTTGAGGTTTTATCTTCTCAAACCATCACCTTTCAAGTTGAAAGGCAGGTATATTTATTCACCCTCTTGTCATGAAAAAGCAAACCAAAGTCTGTAAAAAGGCATGATGGAAAGTCACTGAGAAAACACAAGCATGTCTTGTTTCTGTGATGTGGCACAAAGTTTTCACCCCCAACCAGGTAACAAAATAAAAACAGTGTGGGATTCTCTGATTTCTGATGAATTATCAGCAACAGATAAACCAATAAAGAAATTATTTGAAGTGACATATTCAAATATAAGTATAAATGTAACTGTAATTTTAATACCATGTTAGATCACCATTGAAGCTTGAATTTATTTAGAAATAGAGGTTAAAAAAAGCCCCACAAACGAGAGGTTTGTGAATAAATTCAGTGACTCCTGTTATCTTTCAGTACCTAGCAACCCTAAACATGAGGGCTCCTGATATTACAACAATCCTCTGTGCTGTACTGACACCACTTCTAATCTAAATAACATCTGACAGAAGGTCTCTTTTGGATCAGTTTATCAGATGATTTACATCAGTGGCCAAACCAGCTCTTCATCTTCCCTATTAGAGGATTAATACATTGATCTGCATTTTTACTCTTTCTTTTCCTGGTAGCCCTGAAGCTCAGTTTCCCTCTGTCCAATTTAAACATGCAGTCATGTAAATGTTATTCTCCTTTTGTAGCTCATCTTCCTGGGAACAGACCAGTGAGGAGTCCATGGAAAAACAGTGCAAAAGCAACCTCATGAGCTCCTTAAATTATTCCACTGCAAGTGTTAACCTCCCACTGCATTTACATTTGGAAAGTTAGTCCTCCTGAACTCACTCCAGGCATTATAAAGACTCAGAGAGCTGGATTTAATAAAAACAACTTGGTCAGAGTAGCTTAAATTTATACAAGTACAAAGGCAAGTCATTAGGGATACAGTTCACATAAAAGCCATGCATTTATGCATTTCGATTCTGCCCCTTTTTCTACTTTAGCAGAAGTACATGAGAAAAAGAAAAAAAAAAAGATCAAAAGCTATGGAAGTTTTGCAAGAAGCCAAGTTAGTTCATAAAACCATTTAACAAAGTAATGTTATTTTTTAAGTCAATGTGGCTTAAGTGCCTTAAATACACCTTGAGCTTGCTGGAGGCAAACAACCACTGCAGACCATCCTCCTTCTTGTCTACTTTTTGTTCATTTATTAGGAAAACCTTTCCATCTCATGTCTTACCTACCTCAGTCTTTCTCCTGCTCTGAGAGCACTTTGGTTGTTTTAGAGCCCATCTGCCAAATGAGCTCTGCCTCACCCTCCCCCTCTCCCCTCTCCCCTGCCTGGGCACACAAACACCTGGAGCAGCACCTTCCCTGCACAGAAATGGGGTTTGTTTCATCTCTCCCTAAAAACACTGGTGTGGTGGTATCCTTTGCCTGTAGGTTTGCAGTGCTTGACAGGATTACCAGCTGTCACTAAATTCATGTGCTGTTCATAAATCTAACTGAATTCTTAGGACAGCTGTTCATCTGGGCATAAACACATTAATTCTAATAGCAACATTAGTTCTACAAGTTTATTTGTTTGGTTGTGATTTTTTAGCTTTCATTCAATTTAATTACTTCTGACACTCTCCCATCAAATAACTTTTTGTTGTTGAGAGTTTTCATACTTTGGTTTGTTTGAAGCCAAACCACTACAATTTTATTTTTTTTTTTAAATGGCAGATGCTGTAACATGATGGACAGGCTGTCATAAACAGATGGACTTGCTCTAAATCCAACCTCCAAAAAAAACAAACCATCCCATCAAGGATGAAGAGCTGGTCTCCTGGGAGAAGCAGTCAGTACTCAGCACACCTTCCCCAGTGTTTACTCAGCACATCTCCTGGGCAAATTCCTAACAAGAAACCCTGGCTGTGCCAATAAGGGAGAGAGAGGCAGTATTTTACCCAAAATACAGCAATCAGCTCACCTTCATGCCTGAGCTATCCCTGTTGTGGGGTATTGATGTGGTAACAGACCCAGCATGGACACACAGGGAGGGTAACTCAGGAAGGAGGGAGCAAGTGAGGATTTTTTTGATCAGGAGGCAGAGAATGGCTCAGTGAAGGATCATGGAGCCAGGGAGACTTGTCTGTCTCATGGACCTATAAATCCAAAGCCAGCAAGGTGTGGTAATCTATATTCTGTGCAAAAAAAGCTTCCTTTGTGCTGAGGGCAATGGGGCAGGTTTCAATTCTGTTGGCTCACTCACCAGCATGTGAGGGAGCTTCTGTAGCAGTTTCCTTTCCCTTCTTCCCGAGGGCTGCTGCATTTCATGGCTCACCAGACCAGGAATCACTACCTGGTATCATCCCTGGCAGCCAGCACAACTTACTGACCCCAGCAGAGCTAAACACCCTCCTTGTTCTGTCTGAAAAGTCACTAATATTGGATTCCTTGGGACTCTAAAGCATCCACGTGTTTCTTCATTTCTCTGGATTTATGGGTGCCCTGAACAACTCTGAATCTGGTGTACTTAAACAGAAGCATCTGAAATAAATTGCTGTGTACTTAAGTGTGGTTAACTCCTCTGTTGTTATTTATCCCCTTCTATAAAATACACTACAAGTACATAAAGTAGAAAAAAATATCATTATTAACTAAATTCAGACATATGATCATCAACCTGCCTCTGGATGTCACTGTTCTGTGAGAGCTGCAAGTATTTTAAGGAAGAAAAAGATGAAAAAAAAGCAAAAGGCTGCAAAACCCACTGATTTTCAACAGACTGAACATGTAGAACATTTTAAACTCTTAAATTAAAAAGTATTTTTTATATTCTTCCTTTTAATTCCACTTCCAGAAAGGTTCTGTTTCGGGGGTGGATATCTGAAAAGAGCTCTGCAAATTGCTTGCATAAAGCCAAGCAAACAGCTGCACTGTAAAAACATTCCTCAGGAATTTCACAGACATTATCAGAAAGAGATGGCACAGAAAAGAGCAAGTGGATTTTCCATTATCCCAGTGCTGTTCCTGTGTGCTGATGGACTGTTGTGATAAGCAAAGGAGGCACAAATCAATTTAGATTTTACATTCCATTTAATTGCACATACATTGGAGTGTGTTGGGGCTTTGTGTGCAATCTGTGAGCTGTCATCAGCACAATAAAGCTGCTTGTACCACTTGCACCACCACAGCCACGATTTTATATATTTTTGCATCTGGGAATCAGAAGAGAATTCTTGGTTGAAGATTGCTAGGCTTGAATCAAGATCCACTAAAGGCTTTTTTTTCCTAATCTACCAGGATGAAATGGCTT
The DNA here is from genome assembly GCA_013400775.1 of Chaetops frenatus. Taxonomy (NCBI): domain Eukaryota; kingdom Metazoa; phylum Chordata; class Aves; order Passeriformes; family Picathartidae; genus Chaetops; species Chaetops frenatus. The sequence continues at coordinate 1,354,203 of VZTR01031395.1, forward strand.
AAAGCAGGCAGAATTTTTTCCCATATAACTCCTCTCCTTAATGCAGAGATGAAGTAAACATACTGCATCAGAGCAGAATAAATTTTACAGTACTCCAGGCTTGCCTGCCACTCTGGTTCTGCTTTGTTTTGCTCTCCAGGCAGCAAAGCAATGCAGAATCTCCTGTTTTTTTCCAGGGAGGGATCTGGCAGCCATCTGCACAGCTCCAGAGCAGAATGTGACTCAGCCACCAGGGATGCACCATTCAGAAGGTGTTCCAGGCTTGCTCCATTCTCTGCTGGAAGAGGTGAAATGCAGTATCAGCAACAGGGGCTGCTGCTCTGGGCCACTGAGCTCTCAGGAAAGGGATATTTTAATAGCAGGATGTGGGTCCTTAGCTGTGGATCCCAGCAGTGCCAGGGGGCTGCAGTCCAAAAACACCCAGGGCTCAGCTCCATGAGGTAGCAGGCTGCTTAAAGAATTGTCATCTTTTGCTGCAAGCTGTTCCTAGAGCACTCCTTACCACCTCTGTGTTTGAGGTGTGAGAGTCCTGGGAGTTCCTGGGTGTTTTATGGTGTTTGTGGAGTCAAGATTCATCACTAACGCTGCAGATCACTGAAAATTTAAAATGAACTCTCAGAGGCAGGCGGTGGTAAGAATCATACTGTCTGTTCCTAGACACTCTTTTAGGTGTCTCAACAGGATAAAATGCAGAGTGGAGTGACTGTGTTCCAAAAATATGAGTTATTCATACATGGTAAAAGATGTAGCAGATTCAAAAGAGCCACAGAAGGGAATTCTGGAAAGCTCCACTTGGGACATGAGAGAGGTAGGGACAGAGAATTTTGTCACTAAAGATGACTTCTGCAGCTTCCAGAAGTGGCTTTAGCCTTTAGCTGCCCACCACGATTTCCAGGACTGCAGCAGAGGTGAGGCAGCTGTAATTATTTTGCTGTTGTCACAGCCCATGGGCTCATAATTCCAATTTTAAACCGACATTTCATGTTCCAACTACCAAGAACATAATTCTCTAACTCTCATCAGCTCACAAATCTTCTGCAGCAGAAGAACCTTCCCTTCAATTCCACCATGGCAGTACTCTAAAACATCCCTGGGTGACTGATTTTGTCAAGTCTAATCATCTTGGATAAGACAGCTGAGATTTCAATTTGCTCAGGCGTGAGCTCTCACCACTCCAGAGCACTGTTTATAAGGGCATTGTGCTGACTGCAAAGCCTTGGTGATTAAATCACCTTTTTCAAGACAATTTTCAACCTTGCCAGGGAGACTCCCTAATCAGTGACCCATATAATTATTTTTCCATGTAGATTGAATTTGAGAACTGTTCATTAATGCTCCAAACATAAGGATATCAGTGTTTAAATACCCACCATCATAAATATTGCCAGGAGCAAAATTTCCCAATAGGTTTTGGTTGGATAAAGTGGCCTAAAAGATACAGAAATATAAAGATATGAAAAGTTAGAAGGCTCCCCTAGAACAGAAAGAAACAATTGGTAGGGCTTGTTATAGGGTCTGATTTTTACTGGGGACTTAGAGGTCCCCAATAGATCCCCAAATGAGTTCTCTGACCCTTGGAATGCTGGCTGATCTTCCTTCACTCTTTTCCAAGGAAAGGAAAATTTTCTAATAAGCAAAAACTACAGAAAATAGAATACTAAAATAATTTCAGGACAAAAATATATAGATACAAAAAAGTCAACAACAAAAATTCTAAAGCCTCCAAGTGATTTTTTTTTTTTTTTTTCCCCCTCCTTGGACAGATAATTTCAATTTCAGCTGCCTTTGCTGAGCCCTGGAGACAGAATGGTCAATGTGAGAGGCCAAAGTGACAGGCCATAGCACTCTGCCTTTCATTTTAGGTCACTGCTTCTGAAAAACCAACCACATCCTTATGTCAATAGGAAATAACATAAAAATGGTAAAAGCTTTATGAGAGATGTGTCTCTTTTATGTAATTTTTTTTTTTCCTAACTTAGCATCTCGGTAAAAGAAAGAGCAACTACACAAAACAACTGTAAACTTCTTAACACTGCTAAAATACCTGATGATTACATTTGTCCATTTTTATCACCCAAATAACTCATTCACCCCTGGGGCCAGCATTCATTTTTATCTGTACCTAAATAAGATTTTAATTGGAGAAATAAAAGCCTCTACCTTGGATTGCTCATGCTGTGCAAGATTATCAACTGCTAATTTTTATTTTTTTTTTTAATGCAATGGGGACCTCACCCCATAAATTCTTCAATGCTCAGTCTGAGACCATTTGCAGGTTTGATGGGGTCTCCAGATTAAATATTGGAACTTCCAACACTCCAAATGTTCTGATATTCCTCAGCTCTCAGGTACTGAAACAAAGCACACAGAGAGCACATTCCCAAGGGATAAAATCACATTAACCCTGCTCACAAAAGCAGTGGAAAAAGGAGTGTGAAGCCAAGCTGATGAACTGCACCTTCAAGTTCTCCACACAAGCTCAGGGATATCATCAGTACAGGATAAAAATCCCCCAAACAACCTGCCTGACACAGCCTGGAGCTTGAGAAGCTTCAGCAGAACCATTATTTAAGCTTATTGGCTTGGTCTTCCAGCTTTTATATGTACAAAGTAATAATACAATGCCATCAAGTGCACTTCTAATATGCCTTGCAATTATGGTACCAAGCACTAATTATGCTGTTATTGCTCATTTTTATGATGAGAATTTCACTTTTTTTTTTTTTTTTTTTTCCTTCTTAGTACATGGGAATAGGAAACCTCACAGAAAACCGTGGTTGTAAATTTTAATTGCTGAGCCTTAATCACAAAAAAAATAGTGAGAGAGGGAATTAGTCAAATAGAGAAGAGCAGAAAAAAATTACTTCTATCTCTGCAGTTTGCCATAATGACATCTGGGACTGTCAAGACTGGCAGTTGAGAGTCTACAGGATGAAACTTTGAAAAGTATGTACATTCTTTACTTGAGCTAAGCTTAACAAATTTGCTGCGCTTTCAGTTCTCAATGCTGAAGTCTTTGCAGCAGATTGTAAAAGAATAATCCTCCCCCCATCAACCAGGTTAAAATTTTAATGGTGAAAGTTTTCACTCCATTAATTTAATGGATAATATACAAGAATCAGAGTCAATCCCATCAAGAATCAGTCCCAACAATCAAACACAGATTTTACCAGATAGTATTGGCCTAAATTTGACATTCAAAATGGGAAGTAACTGAGATATTTTGGTATTCATAGAAGAAAACATTTATACAAGAAATGGTTCCATGTGCCAGAGTTTAATTTTATTTGATAACACTTTTCCAAAACCCTTTTATTTTTTCTATTTTTAATTTAGTGAGCTGCTTTCTGTGAACACCAAAACCTAAATTTAATTGTAATAATAATTGTAATAATAGATAGTTACAGAAATGTAGGTCTGCATCCACTATTTCCATGCAGCATGACACTTCTTCCTTTTTCCTTGTTATACACTGGACTACACCAAAATTCACTCTAGAGCCATGCACAATTTTAAGCAATATTTTTGAACCCTAACAGCTGGCAAGAGTAACTAGATTTCATTTTTTGGCTTCTTTTAAAAATGACAGAAATTTTAAGTTAAAGTGCACTGCCTGCAAATTATCAATTTACTTTTCTCACGAGGATGGTTTTTAGGAGTACCCTCCTTGGTACTGTTGAGAGTTTCCTGTTTGCAAGGGGTTCTTTAATTCAGAGCAGATTGCAAACTTCAAGAGGAAAAAAAAATCCAACAACAGCTAAAACCCAACCACAACAAAAACCCAACAACAACAAAAACAATGAATGATCCCTGTGATGAAGATAAGGAAGAAGCAATAAAAAGAGCCAGAAAGGTGTAAAGTCAAGCACTGTAGGCGTTAGTGACGTTCCTATGAGAGAGAGGTTCTCCAGATGTTTGCACTGAAGGCAGAGCAGATATTTTAGATCTGTTTGGATGTGTTTTCTGCTCCTTCAAGAAGAGCAGTCCAGTGTTTTTGCTGTTTCCCAGGAGTGCTGCTCCAAGGGCAGAGCTCCCAGCTCAGGACACCCACGTCAGTGCCTGCAGCCCCTGGGGCTCCCTCCCTCCCTCGCCCCTTCAGCACCTCCAGCCCTTCCCTGACTCACCAAACATCCTGTCAAGCCTCATCAGTCTCACTGGGAGCCAACTCCTTCCTTCCTTCTCATCCAGCCTTCATTGCACCAGCTGGGTTTTTTTTTTTTATTTTATTTTATTTTATTTATTTTTTTTAAATTTCTTTAATGACCTGAATTTGGAGACACAGAAAGCCTCACTATTCTAACAAACTTTATTTTGTTAATACATCTCATAGGTAAGGTGTGATTAACAGCTGGAACAGTTCTACATGGAGCTGCTAAAAAATTGTAAATTGATATTAGTATTATAACCATGATATTCAGGACAAAAAAAGCCTCAAGGAATTTTTTTAGTTAATTGCCTCACAAAATGCCTTGGTTATTTTTTTTTTAAATGTTCTTATGCAGTAAAAGAAAAATATAAAGACTTATGCATCTAAATGTTTTTCACTATTAAAATCATAGAGAGTTATGTTTGTTTTATGAGTAGAATTGGAGAATGGGTTGGGAGGGACCTTAAAATTTCTCTCATTCCACCCCCTGCCATAGCAGGGATACCCTCCACTGTCCCAGGCTGCTCCAACCCATCCAGCCCGGCCTTGGGCATTTCCAGGGATCCAGGGGCAGCCACAGCTTCTCTGGGCACCCTGTGCCAGGGCCTCCCCACCCAGTGAAGTTTGACCCTTTCAAAGATTAGGAAATGCAGAAATTGTCATTAAATTTCTTTTTATCATCTTACAGCATGCAAATAAAGGGGATATTTACTACTTCCTTGTCCTGTCAAATATTCTGCACATCAAAAACAAAGAGAAGAAGGAAAACCTGGGTGGGGAGGGGGTCAGAGATCAGAGAGGAGACAACAGAACTTCCTGGTGAAGTCTGAGCTGGAAATCTTCATCTGGGCTGCTGCTGTGTAGAGTTTCTCCTGTGTGTCTGGAATACTTTACTCTTCCTTACTGTATTTTCTATCCATATATTCATTACAACTACTAAAGTCGCTGGGGCTGAAGTCTTGTGTCCCTTGCAGACACTGCAATCTATTGTATTCAATCTTTTGTAATGCTCAAAGTTGACTCATGAGACAAAGTCTTGATGTGAGCTGGTACACAACCCTGAAATGAAATCTATTTTCAGCTGCTTGTATTGATGAATTGAAATCCAGTTTACTGAAGTGCAGCTGGAGTTTGCTAGGCAAAATGATCCCAGATTTCTTTTTATTCATTCCTACATAACTTTCTTGATATTTCTAACCCACCTCAGCACTATTATTTCTTTTACCTTTAGCCCATAAGAATACAGTATAACAATAAAAAATACATTATTAAACTGGAGTAGGATCTACTTTGAACTTTTATTTAACCTTCTGCATTTCTTCTGCTTCTTCACTGTACAAATTTAAAAGTAAGCCAAAAGCTTAGTTTCAAAGTTGTTAGTCTCATAATTCTATATCACAGCACGACAGAAATCACACAAAGATAAGAAGAAAACCTCAAAAGAACTGATCTGAAGGAACAGAGGTTCCCAACCTGGCAGTATTTTACATGACAAGCCAGGACATCAATAATATGTCACAGGTGAAGTGCAGGTGGGGAATTCAGGGTGGAGGGTTAATAACAATTTCCACACCAGATCAGACAACCTCAGCCACCTTCAGCTGGGCTTGTGCAGCCAGGAGGGTTCTTACAAATAGTGAAACACCCTCAAACACTGCTCTCTCCTCTCTGCATGGGAAGTCACAACTCAAAGGGTGAAAGGAATTCTTCTGGATAACTGGGATCCTGGGAAAACACCAAGTTGTATCTAATATTTCCCCTTCTCCTTTCTCTCACACTTCTGAATGAAGGCCTTTGCATCTAAAGACATATTTCCTTGTACTATGAGTTATTAGGAAAAATCCGATTTTCCCTGTCCTTCATTTTTCAAGGGATCCAGAGAAAGTCTGACAACCTTTTGGAATGTCATTGTTGTAGAACAGGCCACAAAGGGGCTCCTTCCACACACAGAAACCGATTCCACCACAACGTGGGGGTGGGACACCTTGCTTTCTAACTGAGGGGGACAAGACTTTGAGAACTGGGTTTAGTTGTGGCATTCTTGTGTAGAATACAAACAAGATATTCTATATATCCGTGTCTAGAATTCCAGCTCTCTTCAGGGGCCACTCCTGAGCCTGGGGGTAAGGCAACCACACACCTTCCCCCTCCTGTGTAAACTCTGCCAAAAACCATCACCTGAATCCCCCTCTGGCTGTGCTGCAGCCCTCCCCCCTGGAGGTCAGGGACAACACTAATTTACCATATAAAATACCACATTACCAAATTACTACATCAAAATCTCAAAATCGAATAAAACTCATCTCATGGCTAACTTGTGCATTATTGTTTTTAGCCTGGTGGTTAAAGCCTGTGGGTTAAAGATGGATGTTCCATCTCCCTTCCCTGCAGTCAACATGGAGTTTCTAGCTCCTACTAATTTCCAGATATTTATACTGTATTTACAAAAATAAAAAATAAATAAATATATATCCCATGGAATAAGTGTCTGGGCTTCAGTGGACCACAGTCAAATTTCAAGCTTTATCAATCTCAGCACAATTTCTGCCTACATGAATTCAAAATTATTTGATTAGGTCACTGGAATTTCATTTACATCAACTATAAAATGCTTGGGGACAAAACTGGGGAAGAGCTGTAAAGACCTTCAGGCCAGGAGCTGGACTTGGATGATCCCTGTGGATCCCTTCCAGCTCAGGATATTCTAAGGAAGCAGCCACAGCAAGCCAGAATTTACACAGCCTCACTGCATTTTCACAAGAAAGAGTTGAAGTTCAATCATTTTATCATTCTTCTCTTTACTGCAGTAAAATAATGCGATGGATCATGTTAGGAATTGTTGGATAAAAAACCTTAAATTGAAAAAATCCCTATCCATCACCTTTATTCTAATATGGTGCATGGAGGATCAACACAATGTGGGATGCTGGATATAAAAATTGGGGCATATTTAAAACAGTTCTTCAATCAAAACAAGCGAGCTCTGTTGTTTTGCTGAACAACTCCAGCAGTCATGGTGGCTTTTCCTGTTATCTGATGCCATAGCAACAATCACCCATTTAAAAACTCTTAGTAAAGTAATATATTATCCTGACAGCTGTGTTAGACTGCCTCTCCCCTGTTCAGCTCTTGACTTTACACAACAACGTTAAGATGTTTTTTAACCAAGTTTTCAAGTTGAAAATAACATGGTGTCAAAATATTTTCTCCAAACCAATCAGCACTATTGAAAAACATCACTGAGCTTTGTATTTCCATGACAACTCGTCTCAAATGTTACAAAGCTGCACCAAATTTCCTTACAAAGAAGGGTTCTTACAAGAAAAAATTGATTCCTGTACCCTACCATACCTTACAAACCTACATATGTTTTGTACGTTCACGACAAAACTGTGTTGGGTGATGGTTGGATTTTCCAGATTTACATTTCTGGCAGGAACTTTTCATAAATGGCAGGAACAATTTCTCTGCTTTAACAAAATGTAGGTTCAGCTACAAATTGTTGATTACGAAGTGCATGCAAAAACTACAAACACAAGAATGTGAAAATGGAAAAATTATTTCCACTAAACAGAGCAGGGGCAATTTTGGCTTGAGCTGAAAGCTCTACAATGAAAATAACAAAACCCAACCAAACAAACCTTCTATAGTTTCCCCTCTATTTTTCCCCTGGGAGCCACCAGCAAGAGCTGAGAAGCACAAAATCCTTGCTTCTTCTAAAGATAGCTCATCTTGATTCCAATTATTTGTGTTTAAGGAAAATAATCCCCTTAATATACTGGCAGAGATGTCTTATCAAACACAGTCTGCTACGGGATTAACAATTTACAATCAAATCTAAAATCACTCAGATTAGTGACACAGTGTGATTAATGGAATAAACATCACAAAGCATTATAAACCTACAACTAAATTTCATTTGTAGTGGATTTTCAGATAACCAATTACAATTTACAATCCATTTATAATGGATTACTGTGGAATTTAAGGAGGTTTTTTATTAACAGTTGGATGGTTGGGGGGAAATATTGGCTTTCCAGTACTATTGCACCTACCCCATTAGTTGAAAACTCATAAAGCACAGAGTAAAATGATAATGACAATGCTGAAATTAGGTACACTTTGACAATTAACTCAAACTTCTAATAAAGCAGTATTACCCTTTTCCAGTAACTCTGCTGTCTACATGGTCAGGGGCTTTGGGAAGTGCAGGAGGAATCAGAAAAACCTCTATGGAATGAAGTGGAAAGTCAAGGGTTTAGAATGATGATTAACTTTTATATGATTATAGAATATTCTTCTACCTCACCTTTTCACAGATGTGACTTTCTTCTGATTAAAAAAAAAGGATTTTGATGTCGCTGACAAATGGGTTCAAAGTTGGACACAATCTCATTTTAACTGGTTGACATAACCCAAGCTGGTAGTTCATTACAATATGGGGATCAAATCAAAAAGAGATTTCAAAGAGTTGCTACATATTTGATTTTTTATTAATAAACTTTATTATATCTGTCATTTTTGTGACCTCCACTATAAACATTAAAGAAGAGTATTTTTCATTACTAAAATAGAATGAGAAAACCCTGAATTTGTGAGCTTTATCCAGAGGTTCATTTCATGAGTGGTATTGCTTTGAGTAGAGAAATCAATCTTTCAGAGAGTGCCCCTAGAAAGTGATGGTTATATTTCTCTCTGGCTAGGGAGGAAATTCTGGGAAAGATTGCTGAAAACCCTGCTAACCATCCCAAATGATTTCTGTGTAAATCATTAAATGAAGAGAGATTCCCAAACCCTCACATTTTCAAGTGATTTGTCTGCCTGGTTGACAAGCTCCAGCAAAAGACAATTCTGTGGCACAGAACAGGACTCCATGAAGCCTGCTGTGATCAATCTAAATAAAGTATGAAATGTAAAATCCTTCTCTGCATTGATTTCACTACATCTGGCAATAATCATTCCAGCCTCCTTGACTGGCTCTTAAAATTACAGCCCACATTTTCCAGAGTGAAACATCCATCCCATCACAGGAATTCTGGCACAAAGCACTTGTTATTTAGCATCTTTCACAAAGTGACATTAAACCCTCAGAAAAAATGACCAGAAAAGACATATTTGGGTTCTACACCTGGGTGATAAAAAATAGCAACAACCCCCACAGAGAATGAGGAACTCTGAGGAAATGACATTGTTTTCTAAGGATAAAAGGAGGAATGTGCTATTGTACCTTGGCCTGACAATAGCTTGACTGCTGAAGCAGCCTCCCTGACAGATGAGCACCAAGTACTCACTCTTGGCAAAATTCTTATGGACTTATTAAGAAATGGCATTTATTTCCTTCTAGTTATGACTTATGGTCCACAAACAGTTCAGTATTTAACAAGTAATTAACACCAAAGCAGTGAGTTAGCTCACCATAACCAGATGTGCTCCACAGATGAAGAAACAGCTAAAAGAAACTCCAGCCCAGCTTTTCACACAAAAGCAACATCCCAGAGTAGGGAAGCTCAATACTCCCAAAAAAGCTGAAAGGATTTCAGTGGCAACAAGTTGAAAATTTTGCCTTTTTTCCTGGCTCTTTCCCAAGCCCGACAAGGATGTTTTTTCACTGGTGAGATGGAAAAGCAACCACGGCCACTCCTACACGTGAGAAATCAGCCAAGTGTCAACAACAACCTGTCAGGAGGGTTTCCTGTGTCACTCCCATTATAGGACACAGTTTTCATTTTGGGGTTTGAGAGGATAGTCAATAGCTTCTAAGAAATGTTTTGAGAAATCAAAATTATTTGGGATTTAAAAAAACAAAACAAAATATCTCTGACACTGCACCAAGCTTTTGATTCAAAAAAATCCAGCACAAGTTAAAAAAAACCCCAAAAATTAATTTTCTGATACTTCCTAACATTTGAGATTCTTTTGGGACATTTTCTTTTCCTGAGAATTAAGCTAAAATTTTCCCAACACGTTTCAATCTGTTAAATTTGTTTTACCAGGTTAATGATTTCAACAACACAAATGTCATTCTCCTGAACCTCCTATGGCAACGTGGCACCCACTCCCTGCCCGTGCTGCCAAGAACAAATGTGTTGTTGGGTTTATTAATGTTACCTGAAGCAATCTGCTGGCCTCACTGCCTCCAGCAAGTGGGCATGCCAAATCCACAAGAGTAATAATTATTTTAATGTATTCTCTTGTTTGGATCTCCATCTCAGTAACGGCCTCCTCTCAAATCTAAGAGAATAATTTAACTCCCTTACTAGCTGAATATTATAAAGAGAAATAAAATTAATTAAAAGAAGGCCAATTCCTGCAGTTCTTTCTCAACCTTTGCAGATACAGAAGCAAACAGCAAACTATTAAACCTCTTTTAAATGCAGGTCATTAAACGACTCCATTCCTCAGATGACTTAGCCCCATCTGTACCCTTGCCAAGCCACTAAGACAAATTGAAGAGGGAGGTGCACTTTTTGAGGAGACACTTTAACATATTCTCATGTTTGCCCTACACAAGACTTTTACCACCTTCTCATAATTACTCTTTGGGAGAAACAAGGAGCAGAAGGAAGGGCTGGGATCTGGTTGTGGTTTTTTTCTTTTTCTTTTTTTTTTTTTCTTCCATAAACAGCACTGCAAACCTTTTTCATTAGTTCTGCCAGCCAGTCTGGTCTCTTACCACTACTATCTAGGATTGTATTTCTAACATAATAATTAATTACCAGATTTACAACCACACAGACATAAAATATGGAGCCAGATGCCCCCTTAAAAATTGTATCCAGTGTTGCTTTGGCTGCTGCCTGCTGTCTAGGTTTTTGCAAAGAGCTTGGAAGGAATATTCACCCCAGAGCCTGCCCAGTGCCATCACCTCAGAGCTGCCTCTGGAACTTTTGGAGCACAGATGGAATTCTGCAGAGACATGGGAGCACACATGGAATAAGCTGAAATGAGCTTAATGCAGAAACAAATGTTTGGCAGTGCAAGATAATGACTGTGTAGCTTTTTGTGCAAATTAAGCACTTCTCAGGGTTGATTAGGGCTGCATTTGTAGAGAATTCATAAAGACATTCATGAATAAAAATCACTTGCTGGACTTTGGTCTAGGCTAATCTCTGGCTCTCTGGAGAAACAAGCAGAGGCAGGAAAACTTCAGCAAGATCATATGTTAAGCATCTTCAACATGTTAAACTCCAAATATTCTTAATTCCACGTGCAGAATCAGACCCACTCTAAAGCCACTTTTTTCTGCCTTTGTCAGGCCTTCAAATACAGCCAAGAAATTGAGAGAAAACAGCTTCAATTAGAACAATTTTTATAGGTGAGTTATAAATCTCTGAAACCAGGAGTTCATAATCACAACACCAACACAAAAGTGACACAGCTCCCTGAAGATAAATCAGTCACATGTCCTGTTCTATAAATCAAAAATTTGGAATGTAGATCTCAGCACTTCTTCATAAATCAGCAAAGCTGATCAAAACCAGGAACAACATATTGGCAGTAAATCACATTTGGCAAAGACAATCCCCTGTGTTAATTTGCCCAAAGATTTTTTTAAGGTTTTATTTTGGGGTTTTTACCTGTGAGCCCCCCAAACCAGAGCACCTGATGGTTGTACAAACCCCAAATCCCAGGGGTCTCCCTGCAGTGGGGGGGAGCTCTGCCTGCCCAGGGAGGGTTGGAAGGATGGTTCTGGTACTGACATTGCTGCCATGGTTTGTATCCAAAATAAACATCTGAAAACTTGGTTACTACCCCAGGTTCCTGCACATTCTTCTCTACTCCAAAATCCAGGGCTCTGCTGAATAGACAGGCACAGGGTGTACAGGCATGTGCTGGAAAAGGTAATTCATGTAATGGGAAAAAACAATGAGGCTGAAAGATAGCAGCTTTCTGCTCCTGGGTTTGTCTCCTCAGTTACCCCCCAGCCTGCTGTAACCTCATCTCTTCATTAAAAACTACAATTTTCAAGTTCATGTCAATTTTTTGCTTTAAAGTGAAGGAAATAATATGAATGCAAGAAGAATTCTGGCTTATTTTATGGTCTCCCTGTGTAAATTTGCCAATGGTTTTCTTTAAAACAAACAAACGGAAAAAAATCCTTGAGAAATTGAATTTCTGACTTGTAAACCCTCTCCTAGTACAGTGAGAATGGCACTTTCTAGATAACATTTCTCCCTAGTACACACATTTAATGTGCTGCGTGTTTCTGACTGAAAGCTGTTTATCTCTTCAGTGCAATCAGTAAACAAACACATGCACATGTTCATTTAGAGCATTTTAATCATGGTCTGTGTTTACTGAACTCAGAAAGGGTCATCTGGGTTCAAGCTTAACTTCTCTTCCCTCCAGCCTTGAAAAATGAGGGAAAAGCTATTTGTTTTCTCTTAGTAAATGTTCAAGAAATTATTACTGAAAAGTACCTCTCAGCCTTAATAAACAGAAAATGGAGAATGAAATAAGTTCCTTTCCTCAGTGGAATTATTTATTGCCTCTGCTATAAACCAGGGTGATCACTGAGAGTGGGGTTCACTCTGCTCACCTTCCTGAATCACATCTGTATCTTCAGTTTCTCTGGGTGTGAGATGGGAGATTTCTCCTGTGTAAATGTGTCACTTCACAAAGACCTGATACCACTGGAGGAGGTGATGCAGCAGAAGAAATATTTTCTATTTTCACACCCCTATTGCTCCAGTGTAAAGGGACAGCACTCACAGGCTGAGGGGACAAGGGAACAAAGCCACAAACTCCTCTTCTCTCCATCTACCTGCAACCCTGGTGGCTAAAATGAAAAAAGGAACTAATGGCATTAAAAACAGCCCTCCAGCTCTCCCAGGAACCCTGTACCTGCAGGGTGAGATTCCAGGGATGACAAAATGCTTGTCCTTGGAAGTTCACACCCCAACCACTCCTGCCACTGCCTCTCCCAGGGCACTGCAGAGGGAGCAAAATGAGCAAATAAAGGGCAGGGAGGGTCTGTGGGGAACATTAATCTCAATAATGAGGGCTCCTGCACTCAACCCACAGCTGGGCAGGGCTGACAGATCCCTTTTGCTCCAATATCTTCTTCAGAGGCCCCTGTACGAGCATGTATTGGCCATAATATCTCCCCAAATTTATCAGAGATGAGGAATTTGGACAGAGGGTTGCAGCTCCCTGCCCCAAACCACTGCAGGTTCATGCTCTGGAAGGAAGGAAAATAATATTTCTGTAAGATCCTGGACTATGAGTTACAGGACTGATTTAACCAGAAAATTAATGCACAAAATAGATAAAGGTAAATTAAGTAGAATATCATATAGAGTCCTTGTGTAATTACAAGTTCAGATAACAAGAACTGATATGAAGTCCCCAGTTAAACAGTATTTTTATATTGGTTTTTCAATAGTGAGCTAACTTTAAAAAGTTAGGACTTCTGTTAAAAAAACGTCCTTTTTATATTTTCTTTTCCTGGTAATATTCAGAAGTGTGAATTCTAGTATTTGGGATGTGTTTGTAAGAACACTCTTACACAACACGAATCATATTTGAATGATTCTACCTTCATAAGTAACTGGAAAAAGGAGTAATAAATGGAGATATTAAGTAGATTTAGTGGAAAGCTCATAATACTTTCCTGAAGTAATTAAAGTTTGCCATCCCAGTAATCAACTTCTGTCACAAAGTTTGTGATCTAACAGGTGCCTAGTCTTTGTCAAGAAATATTTTTCACTTTGCTGGAATATCTTCCAGGTGTACATTACTTTATGCAGATGGAGAGATGTGGAAAAGAAGCAAACCCTATAGCAAACAAAACCTTAATAGGCCAGGTTAATACAAAATTTTATGGGAAGTTATATTCATGTCTTTAAAACACCGAAAGTTATTTTGAAATGTTATTAAAATCTCTGCCTAGAAATACACTTTAAAGATTTACACAGTCTGACAAACAGCAGAAAAGTATTGCTGAGAATAACCTTCAATTCCAAAGGGAATTTCTAACTGTGCAAAAGAAACCAAGTCTTAAATAGTTATTTGTCAATAATTAAGCCCAGACTTGTGAAAGACTTTAATGGCATGATTTAATGTAAACTATTTCTGCCACAGAGATATTTCCAAAGAATTTATCCAGTACTCTTGGCCAGTGTCTTGTAATTGAAAAGATTATAAAACTGCTTCTGAAGTACAACTGGAAACTGTTAAATATAACTGTGAACAGGCCAGATATTTTCTTTTCAAGCTCATTTCTCTAAGAAAGATAGGATTGCTCCAACGTGTGGTGCATTTTATACTCCAGAGATGAATTTTTAAATAAAGCATCAAAGTGAACCAAAGTTTCCATGTGTGTGAAGGACAGAGTAAGAGGATAATAGAAATGTAAACCCTCTGTCATCAAGGTGTTAACTTTACTTGAACTCACTTTTATTTTTATTTTTGCTGAGTTACTCCTCTGGTGGGTTAAAGAAATTAAATACAGTTTATGGAGGAAAGCAGAACAAAGCATAGAGCAACTAGAGCTTTCTGGAAATCAGATATTCACATTCCCCCCCTCCCCATGGCTTTGCTGTGCAGGGTACATAAGACTCTTGAAATCTAATCCACATAAACAGATAAGAATTGGTGAGTTCCATTCTCAAAGTTCAATGTTAAATTATAAATAAAACTCCGAGGCAGATGCAACTCATCTTCTCTGAATGTAAAGTGGAGTAGATAAACATTGGTAAATGTTATGTATTTCAAAACACACAAAGTTTAATCAAATTAAAGCTCTGTTTCACATTCTTTGGCTTTTCTTCCAAGGAAATGTTCCTATTCTAACTAGCTGTATATTTATTTTAATATACAACACTGCAAAATATCATCTTACTTGTGTTATTTGCCTGAAGGAAATCCATTTCAAATATGAAACTTTTACACAATATTTACTGTTCAAGTATTGCAGCTTTTATTAAATGGGGCCAGACAGGATGCCAAGGGATTTAAAGAGAGAATTAATAACAACCATTGCTAATTTAGGTTTATCCACTACTGTATTGCAAAAGCAAGAATGAGGGTAGGAAACCAGGGATAATCCAATTGATACTGAACATTTTGAACCTATTAACTGCATTTGAACAAAACATGTTTAAAAAGGAGGCTACATAGCTAAAATAAGACACATAATCTGCCAGAGATAGCAAATTAATCTTTTCCTTTGTAATTTGTGTAAATTTGCAATAGCAGTGTACAGACCTTCCTCACCTTCACATGATCTACTCTGATTTCAGTGAGATCACAAATGAAGGGAGAGCTGGGATCCACAGAGGCTCAAATCCCACATTCCAATCAACAAATCTCACAAAATCAGAACACTGAACCAAAACCAGGGCCATGGGAAAATCCAGGTTGAAGGAGACCTGAGGAAATCATCCAGTCCAACCCCGTGGTCAGATCCAGCTGCTCAGAGCTTTGTCCAGTCCTGGTTTGAAACCTCCAAGAAAGGAGATGGCAAAACCTCTCCTGGCAGCTGCTCCTGTTTGGCTTTACTCATCAGAGGAGGGTTTTCCTTAAATCCAGCCAGAGATACAAGGACTGTACCACAGAAATCCAGAATTTCTGAAATCCTGAATTTCAGAAAATCTAAATTTCTGAAATAAGATACAAATCATTGGTGCAATTAGGGTGAGGAATGAGTGTGGTTTCCTTCCCCAGTTTAATGCAGTCACCTGCTATTACAAGACCTCTGTACGGGAAAGGTGAAGAGAAACCCTAAATTATTGGAAATCCATCTCATTAAAGTCTTTCTTTCTCAGTAGACAGGGTGGATGCTCTTTAATTTAATGTACACATTCTGAGTTCAATGCAAACTCTGTTGACTTTATAAAATAACCATTTTGACTTAACTTATTCTTGTAGGGTTATCTGTAAGATCAGTGTAGTATCTGACTGGTTTACAATTAATTAATTTGTCTTCAGATCACCCCTCGGAATTACCTATCATATCATCCTCAAATATCTTAGACAAAAACCCCTAAAAGTAGTGATTCCTAGCTGATTATGGAAGCTAAGAAGAGTAGAGTAATTAAAATTTTTCCCCTTTTATTCTGTACAATGCTTTTCTTGTGATGAAAAAATGTTTAATTTCCTTCAAGAACTTAAACCCAACCCTCTACAGCAGAGCCACTTCTATCAAAAATCTAAATTTCTAAAGCCAGCAAAGATGGAAATCTTTCACAGAGTGTGTCAGGGAATCTTCACAGAAAATGGTGCTAAAGCTGCTTTAAAGCAGCACATATGCACTGCTTAATTAGTATTAATACTAATTATGCATCTGGTCTTTTCTATTTATTATAGCAAATATATAACATAATATAATGCAAAAATGCACAGAAGAAATGCAAATACCCTTGCATTAAATAATGATTACTGTCATCACAAGTGCATACAGTGTTGAAGACAGAATTAAGGTAACTTTGTGTTAAAATTGTTTATGGAAAAGATAAATCTTATGTGTTGCAAGCCAGAACTGTGAGTTTTATGAGAAAGCTGTATAAAACTAACTACAATAAATGACAATGAACTATATTAATTTTTAATGTTCAAATGACTGTTAGCTGGAATTATTTTTGAAGCACTAATGAAGACATAAAAGACCCCTCAAGCTAAAACAACCATGTTTAGAAAGTTTAGTATGAGCTGCTCTGAGAGTATTTTGCAAAAGTTTGCAAAGCACTACAACCTGTCATAGTCCTGCCACAAAATCTGTTATTTGAGGCCTCCAATCTGTAACATCTCAGCCCCTACACTGGTTCAAAGAATTTGTTTTTATTTTGTATAAGGCAGGTTGCTCCCATCTTGTGTAAAGCACCCCGTCCTTCCCATTCAGATTTAAAATACTTTAAAAGATCTCAAATTCTCCAATAAAAATTGGTGGATCTGCAATCAAAAGAACGACTTCAGCTTTTCTAAACGTGAGTTGTCACTGCTCCTCAAAGTTTCTCCAAACCTTTGGTTTCCATCACGGCTCTCCTTCACCCATTCCAGAGCCACAGCACAAACACAGTATTTTTACCACTCCATTCTTTCACCATTTGCAGAGCCCCACTGACTTTTTTTCCATGGCACTAAATACAAACTTATCTTCACTACAAGTGCTTCAGAATATGAATAATTCTCTAAGAGTAAGAAGCCCACTAAAATGGGGAATATTGAGGAGGATAAAATTATCCTCACCTCGCTGCTCCATGGAGAGGCCAAGTTACAGCAGAAATATCACTTTTTACACAGAGGGATCACTGACCTTTCAAAGATTTGCACATTCTCTCATTTTTTCTTCCTCTTGATTAAATGGCAGGAAGGTAATTTAATAAGAACAAAAAAAAAAAAAAGTCATATTAATGCATGAAAGCACATACAAATGCAGTGGAAGCAGGTAGTCCCCTGCTATAATGTAGGAAGAAAATCCAGACCCAAACCAAACAAAAAAATACCCAGAACCAAATAGATCAGGATTCACCCAGCAACTGATAGTTCCAAATACTGCAGAAAATTTTAAAAATAAAATAATAAAAAGTTAAGCAACGCTGTGATCACCACCATAGGGACTGCAGGGGCCCTTTCTGTAGAGCCATTTTGTGATCCTCAGACCAAGAATTTTTCCATGTGTAAATGTAATTCCCCCTGCTAAGAAATTCTGCACCATAATCAAAAATACCATCAATAAAATGACCAACAGCAATTATAAATCTCTTCTCTCACATGGTCATCCTCATTCCACTGCCTTACTTTGGATTTGTGGCTATTTTTTTTCCTAATTAGGCTGCAAACAATCCAGTTAAAACTGTTCTATTCTTCCAGCATCCCCATCACAAAGTTTGTGCTTCTGGTTTCTCAAGAAAAAATTCAAAACTAGGATGATCAGCCATTTTCCATTAAAAATGTAATTTTGCTCAGTGTTTAGTTTCCTTCAGAAAGTTTCAGTGACAAATTTCAAGCAAATTAAACTGAGAACACAAATGAAGACATTCAGTGAAGACTGGTAGTTTTTTTCCTTTAAAACTTTCTATAAATAACCTGTGTCAGTTTTGACCATATCAACACTAACAACCACACGAGAAATTTGTATTTCTACAAAGATACAAAATGCAAGTCTTTGGCTATTTCTGATTAAAATGCTTCGAGCAGCAGTCTTTATGAGCATAAACTTTCTTTGATGATCTTCCAGTCTGCCACCATGTGCAGATGGCAAGTGATAATGGGGGGGATCATCTACTAATTTGAGACATTTCCAGCTCAGATCATGAATCAAAGTGCTGGCACTCTATAATGAGAGATCGATAGAGTTTTTGTAGAAAGACCCTATAGAATTCTATAAATAATGAGTGTTTAGTGGGATGTGCAGGCAGCAGAGAACAAATTATGTTTTCTCCAGAGGGGTCTTTAAAACCACACCGCAAATGTGATAAATGTAGTGTGATGGAAAAGACTACAAATGTTAAAATGCTGTGCAGCATAATGTGCTCAGAAATTAGAAGCCAGTGCATTTACTGTCTTCTGTTTAATGCTTAAGCAATCCTTTCATCAAGACTTTTTCTCTTGTTACAGTAGCAGTGGGTCACAGCCAGCATTTCTCGTGGTTTTACAGATGGCAGCAAAACAAAATCATCTCTTTATTCCCAAAGGATCAGGATATTTTAGCATATTTGTAGTTTGCTGTAATGCACTGCACGTGAAACACAAATATCTTCACCAAGCCATTACACCTGACTCTAAAGGAATGAGGTAACAGTCTGCAGCTAAGGCACCATCTGGGAGCCCCAGAAATAGCTTTAATTACTGAGCTGGACTTCCTGCTCTCTGGCAGGAGGGAGGGCACAGCACGGGCTCTGGGCCAGCTGGAGGCTGCAGGAGGGTGCAGGGCAGTGCCTCCATCACCAGGGACACAGCCTGGACATCCTCCATCACCAGGGACACAGCCTGGACATCCTCCATCACCAGGGACACAGCCTGGACATCCCCAACACCAGGGACAGAGCCTGGACATCCTCCATCACCAGGGACAGAGCCTGGACATCTCCAACACCAGGGACAGAGCCTGGACATCCCCAACACCAGGGACAGAGCCTGGACATCCTCCTACACCAGGGACAGAGCCTGGACATCCTCCTACACCAGGGACAGAGCCTGGACATCCTCCATCACCAGGGACAGAGCCTGGACATCTCCATCACCAGGGACAGAGCCTGGACATCTCCAACACCAGGGACAGAGCCTGGACATCCTCCATCACCAGGGACAGAGCCTGGACATCCTCCAACACCAGGGACAGAGCCTGGACACCCCCAACACCAGGGACAGAGCCTGGACATCATCATCAGGTACAGAGCCTGGACACCCTCCTGTCTTCTAATCCATGTGTTTCTGCCACCCCTGCAGTAGGGAGTTGCTTGGGGTGACCACACACAAACTGCAAAAATTTCATCCTCCCTTCTGCCTCACAGACCTCACCTCCCTTTTCTTCACCAAAACAGCCAAGCCTTGACCTTGCTCTGGTCCCTTTCCCCACCTCTCATTGATAGAATATTCCAGCAAAGCAGAAGGGGACAGAAAGAAGAACAGAACTCAAAAGAAACAGAGGCAGAAGCAATAACTCAATTGTTTCCTCACAGAGAGAAGCCTCAAGCAGAAGTTATTCATTAGTCTTGGGATTATCCCTTAAATCATGAGCACTGTCAGAAGCCTGAGAGAGCACCCAGGTATTACCCCAGAATTAGAAAATAAAGTCTAAGCTTCCAACTGGGAAGCAATTCCTGGTTTAAGGATTTTTCTGTTTGTGTTTCCCATACAGACATCCCAACATACCAGTAAAACTCACTCATATCTCTTAGATCTTAGTCTTGATCCCAAAAAGTCATGTATTCAAGCAGGAAGGGAGCAAGTGAGAAATAAAAAAGCTTTTCTACGATTCTAGTGTTTGATTCAGAAACTGTCAGCTTTAAGTCTAAGGATTTCCTCTTATTCTGTTCTCTTCTCTCCCTTCCTCTGGAAATGGAAGTGTCTGTTAGAAGGGACAGGGCACGGGGCAGGCACTGCCTGAGATCTCTGTTTGCTGCTTTCCTGTGGGTTCTGTCTCTCCCTCTCTGGCTCTGAGTGACCCTCCTGCCCCTCATTAATCAGACTCGTTAGCTGTGCCCAAATTAACACCAGCTCACTGACCTGCAAGACAACCTTTACAAGCTCACGTTTTCAAATGGCATCCGGAAAGGACTGATCTTCTCTTGGAGCAGAATTTTACTGCAGAAAGCTTCAGTGGGTTCTGTGCAGGCTGACTGGAGTTCCTTTGCTGTCAGTCCAGGCTGCAGTGCCTCACAATTTTAAATACTCAAGGAGGTTCAGAGTAAATAATGGGTGCCTTTCTATGCCACTATAAATCATGGCAAATAATGAATAAAAATAATGTTCTGCTTCATAGAGGCAAAGTTCTTTATACTCTTCTAATCAGCTGTAACCCAGAAAAATATGAATGCAAAGACCAGCTCTGTGTCTAAAGCCTGCAGGAGATTTAAGTGGGGAAAAGAACAGTGGTAACCAATAAACAAGATTTACCTGCTTGCTGTGTGGCAATGTTATTTAATGCACATCTGTGTTCAGAAGCAGGGAGGAACATGACATCCTTTTCCTGGTGCTGTCAAGGTCATTGGAGCCATTCTGCTCAGACAGGAGTGGCCCAAAGTCGTGCAGTTGGTTTTAAGTTATTGCAAAGCATCGATGCTAATTCATCTAAACGAACACCTATTCATTTTGATTTATTTCTGGAAGGGACTTAGTCAACTTGGAGGCTACAGTAAGTCAATAAATTTCATCTGCAGTTATAATCTCTTGGCATGGAGTGAAAAGAAAAGAAAAGATGAAGTGACAAAGCAGAGTCAGTAATGTGAAGGTGGTACAAATCTGCCCATCCCTACCTGCCTCAGATAAAACAGGACACGTGCTCAGCTCAGCACTTAGGAATTTCGGTGTCTTTGCTTTGCTAGGCAGAGGAACTCATGGGACCTTCTCCTCTCCTTACATTTGCTGAAAACACAGCAAGCCAGATGCAAAATTCAGGCAGTTAATGAATTTTAAAATCAACTAACTCCAGAATCAGGGGTTTGTAGCTATAGCTCTCTATGTATATTTACACAGAAAGGTGGAAATACATGTAAGCACATACACTTAGTAATGAAAATATTGAAATGAATAGTATTAGTTTGCTCATATCAATTCCCAAGCTTTGTTTTTTTCTTATAGAATAAATTAAATTTTGCACAATAAAAAAAAATAAACATTTACTTTGAAGTTTCTGGCTACATGTTAGCAAATATAATTTTTTTTTATTTTTCCTTTTTTACTTTGTTTTAACAATTGCTGCTTGCTAGTCCCAGAACTTCCACTCTAGGGACAAAACTCTCTTATTGTGAGTGGCCATGAGCTGAACACTCTCATTACTTATCAAAATATTTTGCTCATCTTCAGAAAAAGTAGGAAACTATGTTTATTTAGTGGGAAAGGAGTAGTAAAGGCCATAAGAAAACAGTAGGGGAATGTCTTTATTAATGCTGCTATTACCAGAACAGTACTCAAAAGAATTTGGGGAATTTATCTCATTTTGTCCTGAATGATTTAGTTTAGAACATGCTCACAAGCACACATGCACAAAACAAACACTTTTGCATACTTTTTAACAGAAGCAATTATAAACTAAAGGATGCACAGGACATTCTTACCATTGTTATTACATCAATTTTGATATTTGGTATTTATTTTTTCATTCTGGAGAGCCTGCAGGAAAGAACAACATAGGAAAGGGCAGAGCAGAAATTAAACACTTCTGCTGATGGGCAATAAAATCTATGTGGGGGACTAAAATTCCATTATTCTGCAGAGCAAAACTGTTGTTTAACCTAAAAAACAACAACAGCCCTTGCATAACTCATCTCTTCAATATAATTCAGGTCTAAAAGACCTTCACATTCTGTCCTCACTGTAAGGGGCAGATCCTTTGACAGCTTAGAGTACTTGACATATAAAAATCACTTTAATCACTTTTAAATCATTTTATGTTACTAAGTACCTTTATATTTCTAACCAACAGCAACCAAATTAAGAAAAAGAATTGAAAACCAAATTACTGAGATTCCCAGTTTACTGTGTCTGTTCCACAGAACTAAGGTTGAGAAAGACACTTGCAAACAAATGAAGGTTCACAAATTTTGGTAAGGATCAGAAGCTGTTGTACTCAGCGATCTGGAATTACACCTCCACTCACCCCAGAGATATTTTATCAATTAAAGACATGAGACAAAAATGTAAAGGCATTTTAGTATGTGGAAGGAATAGATGTACAACATGCATGTGGCACCCAGAAGAGTTAATATACAGTAATTGTTATATTTAGACATTAAAAAATTATCTGTTTGGAACAGGTAACTAACCAAGTAATTATACATAAATATTTAGGTTGGACATTTAACTTTCAAGTTAATTACCAGCAAAAAAAAAAAAAAAAATTAACCTGGGGTGTCAGCAGGAAATTAAAAAAAAATATCTTGATGTGTTAGAAACACAAAGCAGAGCAGTCTCCTTCAAGGCTCAGATCAATTTAATTTTTTAATCACTGTCTCACACATTCATTGTATTATTCACCCTCCTAATGTATTCATCCCAAGATGCACCTGGAAAACTGCCAGATAGTGAAATATTGGTGTAGCTTTGGAAGAGGTGGGGTGTGTTCACTCAGGAAGGTTTGTGGTGAATAAATCACTGAGCAGTTTATCTGCCCTGGCTGGGGTGTGCTCAGCTCTCTGTGCCCTCACTGCTCGGGTTTAGCTGGTGTTTTACAGGTGTTTCACATTCCAGAAAGTTCCTTCTGCACTGCACCTGTTCCTGAACACACTCAAATTCGCTGAGCACCATCTCCAAAGCTCCTGAAATTGAAAGTTTTCATCTGGCTTTGAATCACTTCCTGCAAGCCATAGACATCCATTTTATCTGAGTGACACAGCCCCTCCACCCCTCTCACTCCAGGTCACTGTGGGACCCTTCCCTTCCTCCTGCTTGTTGGATACAGCATAACCTTGATAAATTCTAGGGACACGAACATCTCTACCCTGTAAAATTTGCCCCAATTCCTTTGTTTTCCTACCTATGTTTGGGAAAAGCCAGCTCAGATGTATCTCACAGCCCTTTCATTTTTCCAAATGCAGGAGGATTTCAAGACCACGACATCAGATGTGTCAATGAGGTAGAAAAGTTCATTAGAGCTTTAACCCAAACCAACCTGCTCAAAGTGACATTTCCTTTTAGCCCTGAAATCCTCATGCAGTTTATCTATGCAGCAATCACCTCCTCTCCTCTCCTCTCTCTCCCCTCATATTCAGAATTCTTCAAATCACAGACTGTAGTTTAGATTCTCAAAAAAGAGCCTTACAAAACTCATGCCAAGAAAAGGCTGAGTATTGAGAAAGGGCTTTTCCACAGTTTATCAAGAATAGATTTTTGATGCAGATTATGATTATGATCTTTTCTTTATTTGCCAAAGGAGTGGGAGATAAAAGACTTCTGCCTTGTACAAGCACTCGCCCCCTCATCCACTAAAAAAATAGTTAAAGCTTCTGTAACACCCTTTTTCTACAATTCTTTCTCTAAAATTTAATTTCTGAAGAAAAAACTATGAAATGTTTATGGTTTAAACAAAGCGCTTTTCATACAGATTGCAAACAAAGGCTTGACAATCATTTGTTTGGCTCAGTTCAGCAAATGGAGATCCAATAATGTGAATTAAAATTTCTAAGATTCTAATCTTGTTACAAAAAGTTTTGATCTCCCAAAGGGGACATAACCAAAAGCTTGGAGCAATTTGAAAATTAAGAGAGATAAATGTAGTTAATGAAGTCTGGGAAAAAAAAATTATTTTAATTACCACATCTTATGTTTTGTCATCCATTCATCGTGTCAACTAAGTGAACCAAATGACTTTTTTATTGGATATTAAAATACTTTTTTGTGCTTATGCAGGTCCACTGCACGTGGTTATTTAGTTTTGAAGAATTTAGTGAACAGCCAAGACCCAGACCACTGACAGTGATGAGAACAGCTTCAGTATTTCACCTTCAAAAAGCAACGAGGAGTCAACTTTCTCTGGAATCTGACTGCTACTCAGGGCTCTTGCAGAATAAGCTGCCAGAGTTTAAAACCTTTGATTTGTAACCCCTTTAGGTACTGCCATTAAGAAGCAGAAGTCATAGAAGTTTAAGAGGATTTTTGCATCAACTCCTGTTTTGTCCCTTTTACCCTTTGAAAGCCTTCCTGCACATACAGGTAACTGTTCCCTCCCAGCTCTGCAAATCCTCCTCTGGGGAAGGAGAATTCAGGAATTAAAGTGAGGTGTTTTTTCACTGACTAACAGCACTGGGAGGTTCTCCAGAGGAGAGTGAAGGCCAGAACATCAACTGCTGATGCAGAGTGGAGAACCCACCAGCCCCTTTCCCCATCCACAGCGCTCTCCAAACCAAAGATTAAAATACAAAAATGTGGCCAGAGGCTACTCAGCCATAATTCATCCTCCCAAGCCCTGTCACACCTTCCACTTAGAGCTCTTATCCTTAAAAATTCATCTCTCAACACATTTTTTATTGACACTACAGTGACAGATCTGGATCCTGCATCCCCCCTTCCACTGGTCCTGGCTCTGTTTGGGTTTTTTCAGGGAAGGTGGTACAATTTTAGATTACAATTCCATGGTACTGAAATATGTAACTCAGAAACTGGAGTTGGCACCCAAGTGCTACTGATGTGCAACTGCATTGAGAGCACTGAAAAGTGAGTGTGGAAAAAGTGCTACTGAACATGCAAAAATGGGATCTCCTGCATTGGAGTGCATGGAAATAGATCAGAATGACAGCTTGGGAGGCTGTCATAAAGAAATTTTAAATATAAGAAGAAAGGGGGGACATCCTTATCTACTATTATCCATCCTACATACTGAATTTCTTAAAAGTGAGGTGGGCATGAGCCCACTGATGCGTTGTTGCATGAATGCAGTACCATGCAATGACAACTGAACACAAAATGGAGCGTTACTGAGATCCTGAAATGCACATTAAAGGAAAAGTGCCCACGTGTTTAATTTATCTCAGGTGTTTATGACACTCTCACAGCCAAGGTCAAGGACAGTTCAAGAGACACAAGCAGTGCTTGTCCCACCTGCTCACTTTGGAGTGCTTTTTTTGTCATTCTCAGGATTCTTTTAATTCCATACCAGCAAACCTCTCCAAGAATCAAGGGGCTGAATCATTCCCTGCACAACTAAACCTGACACAGAGCAAATTCTTCTGCCCATAGAACAGAGGATAGCAATAGGTCATGTTGAGGTGAAGGCTCAATATTCCATGATAATAAAATAATGCCAATACTTAGTCTGGCCTTCCATCTCAGAGAGTTTTAGGAACAATTATTAATCTTCTTCTTTTACTATAAACCTGCTTGCACTAAGTGAATAAATTCAGTATTTCTACCTTTTTGAATTTCAATGTCTTAGAATTGACTTCAAAATGGTATTAGTCTGGTGGAGAAGCAGAGACTGTAAATTAATAACAGGTGTTATTTTTACAGATATTGTGGGTCTTGCAGGTTTTAAGACAACGTTATGGCAAGGCCAGAGAAATCCTAAGTTATAAATGGTGTCCTGTGTCATTTTTACTTGTCATGTAATTTTTTATATTAAATACTGAATTATAAGAAAATTACTTATGAAAATACTAGCATGGAAAATAGTTTAATAATGCTGTAAAGAAGGGAAATAAAACTCCTGTAAAACCAAGTTCTTATTGGTGGCTTTTAAAATGTATAGATATTAATATTACTTTTTATTATTCAAGAACTAGAAGAGAGGTAGGAATAATAAATAGCAACTGCTGTTCGTGTGAGATTTCAAAGATAATTCCACATTTTGAGAATAAATAACTGAATTTTCTCTAAATGATAGGGCAAGCAACAGTAGTTTAATTTCCCTGAAACAGACAGACACACAAACCCCAAGCATTATATTTCCAAGAACTTTAATTAAATCCATATAACAAAAAAGAAATGTTTCACATCTTAATTGAAAAATCACCAGCTAGAGAACTGAGCCAGTGAAACCGTCTGCTAAAGCCCTGAGATGTAATTGAAGAAAAGAATAAATGAGAATATTTCAAACGGTCTCACTCGTCAGCAACCAGCGTAAATACTGCAATTCAAATAACGGCATTGGAATGATTGAGAGAAGAACAAATTTCTATTTTACTGCTGCTTTGCTTTGAGAACTACACCTCATCCTTGAGAATCCCTGGGTGAACACGGAACTCCCTCCCATCCTCCAGGAGGCTCCTTGTTGGCACAGAGAGCTCCCCCAGGAGAGCAGCCCTCGCTCGGCTGAGTGGGGATTCAGCAGCATCCTGCAGCTTTGGTCTGCATTACAGAGCCCTCCACCTCCCCACGTGTCCTCTGATAAGGGATGGAAAAGCAGGGAGAAGGTTGGTGTTCGTGCAGGCACCCCCAGCAGCTGCTGCAGCACCAAGGGAAGGGCTGAGCTCCAGCCATGGCAGGGAAAGAAGGGGGTGAAGGTTGAAGATTCTGGCATGGGAAAGGTGCCAAGGCCAGATGGAAATCTCAGCTGTCACAACCAGAGGTCACCCCGACCTTCCCAGCACAAGGTGCTGTGAAAATCCTGTGTACTAATTATGCAAGCTTATCATACCTATCCTTCTTAATTTGGAACTAAAATAATTGTATTCTATATTATTTTCTCGTTATTCATTGTCTTGTCTTTCTTTAGTTCTACTTTTAATTATAGAAGTCCAGCAGAGATGCTCCTGAGGTAAGTGTTGATAATCTGGGACTCAGTTTCTAAGGAATTTGTTTAAGGGAAGTTTGGGTAAACCCTAAGGAATCTTTGATAAGGCTTTGCTCTAAAATTATTTTATCATAAGACAGCATTTCAGAAAGGACAACCCTTGCTGAATGGAGGAAAGGTTTGTGGATGAGGATTTTCTAGTGGAGTTTTAATGGAACTGCTTATAAAATATTTTTGCATGGTCTATTTAGCTCTCTGAAACTATCTATAAACAGCTCTGATTATCATATATGTTTAATGTGGATAATGTTGCCCACCAGTGAAGCAAACAAATATCTCTCATATAACTAAAAAAATGATAGTGTGGTTTATACTCTTCCTTTTTTTTGTACATTTCAAATTCTTCAAGTGCTGCTGAAGATATATGTAGGAAGAAAATTTTAAAGAATACCAGTGTAGCTCAAGAAATAGGGAATCTAAAGAACATCATAGAAATGTGACTAAAAACATTAGGAAAAATTACTTCTACTAGAAATAACAAAGTAATCGCTGAACCTGATTTAGATCTCCTGAACAGATGAGATATACAAGTGAAGTACCTCTAAACCCCACTGTCTGCATGCAGCTACACATGAAATTACAAGCTCATTCCTAGATTTGAGGGATTTCTCCACCCCCTTATTTTCCTCTTTAGACCCCAAGGGTTCCATTTTACAGCAAACCTCAGCTGCAGCTTGGCAGTCACAAAGTGCAGCCAGACCAGAGCTGGGAGTGACACCAGTTTAACAGTCCAGCCACAGAAATTCCATGTTCTATTCCATGTTCTATTCCATGTTCTATTCTATTCTAATTTCCAGACCCAAATCCCAAACCCAGACCAAGAACATAACCTTAGTTTATTTTAATTTGCTTGCCAAAGAGAGGTGTTTTGGAGGGTTCTGCTTTGCAAAGCCCCAATGTTGTCTGCAGGGCACCTTGGAGCCCCATTCCTCTGATGAGACACTTCCCAAAAAGCTGTCAAGGTGATTATGTTTTGTGGGAAGAGGGGTCTCTGCATGGAAATCAACTGGGAAAGGCAGGAAAGTGAGACTGGGAGCTTTCAGCATCAAGGGAGGACAGTGTGGAGGTGGTGGCAGCTGAGCTGGGCCCTGCAAATCGTTTGGAATTTGGAAGAGGACTGGCTGTTCCCTCCCCTTCAGTACAGAACTGAGAAGGCTTCAGGAGGTGGCAGCACCAGACCCAAAATATAATTAAAATGAGAGGAGAGGGGAATAGAACAGGAGCTTGTTCACATAAGACCTCTGGTGCTTCTGTGCTGAAGGATGCTGCAGCTCCACACACCTTCTAAAAGCCAAACTTTGCTTTTCATGAAGTAATTAAATACAGAAATTAACTGGAGTTCAAAGTTAGTGAGGTGGAATCAGCTGTAAGATGGTTGCTCTCGGGTGGATCCATCATGTGCCTACCCTACCTCCACTTTTCCCTGGAAATTTTCTCTCTTTCAGACACGGACACTGAGCTAGATGACCTGTGCTGACATTCCTTGCTCTCACGTTTACTTCAAATCTTTGTGCATAAATTACTCCTCTAACTTGAGGACTTTTGTTACTTCATTTTTAGCACATAAAATCTGCAATTAAACTCCAACTACTATACAGATCTATAGGAAACCCAAGCCCCAAAAACACCATACAGGGACCATTCCTAGAGCAGGCTCCAGCACTGGGATGACACACAGTTAAAACAAAGTAAAACCCACCCAAATACATAAGATGTTTCCTATGTTCTGCCACCAATGGTCATGTAATTTTTCTCAGTTTTTACTAAAATTGTTTTAAACCACACTAAAACTTCTTTGCAACTTATCACACATTTACTTAAAATTTTAGAAGTCACTGGGCATATAAAGAATGCTTTTAACAGTCAGATCCTTGGGTTCTGTCAAAAATATGAGGAAAGGAAAACTGATCTCAAACTCCATTACTTCAAACCTGAAAAGTTGTCATAATTCATTATAAATGACAGAAAATAAGTTTCCTGTTAAGAAATTCATTATTTGCTGGTCACTGGTGGCAGTGTATTTATCTGATGCCTGAACATCTGCATGTGGATTTGCAGTGTCTCCCCTTCCAGGTGTACAGAAACACAAATCAAAATTCTCCCCATGTCCTGCTGCCTCTCACAGATGAAAGTGAAGAGAATGGTTTTGAAAACCCACTGGGTCAAAGGAAAAAAAGACAATTTATCTACATTAACATACCCTGTGTGTCCTGCCACACAGCCAGCATGTACCAGCGTGGTACTAATTGAGAACCAGCTAAGTCTTCACATTGCTAGGAGAGGATGAAAAGGAAAAGCACTTTGGACAATTTTAAAAGCACAAAGCAGATATTCTGCTATTTTAAAGCATTTTTTCACCTTCCTGCTTCACAATCCTGTGTTTTCACCTCACCTGGTTAGGAAGCTGCATGCTTAAGTACTTGACCTGAAACCCTGCATTATTTTTCGTCCCAACAAATTTAATTTCTTTTTTCAAAGGTGTTTCAAGGTTTGAGGCAAAGTATCCTCCACCCCCTGACAAGAGGAGAGGGAAGTGACCTGAGTGCAAACCCCTCTATTAGCATCAAATTTACTGAAAAACTTTGCATCCTGAAACCCACCTAGTGTCTGTTTGAATGTGCCTGGTGCACATGGGGTGAGGAAAGAAAAATTCTGTCCATGACCAGAGCTATCAATCATAGTCACCATAAAGTATTGAACTGGAATCAGATTCAGTTGTGTTTAGTATATAGTTAATATTTAATCCAATATTAGTTTCACAGTTTCCTCTTTTTCCTTCTTATATGAAGAAAAACCTTTATTGGCATTTAAGCAACATAATGATATGTAACTTTATAGCATTTCTATGTTAAAAAATAAAGAGAAAAAAAAAAAAAAAAAAAAAAAAAAAAAAAAAAAAAAAAAAGGAAGTTGCAAACTAACAGAGTGTAACACTCTGCAGAGGGCACCCTCGGTACAGAACTGATCACCTTCTCCCACTGCATCCCTCCTCCATAACTTTAACTCCATAATATCACATTTACAACTGTCAGGAATACACAATAGCTGAAGGCTTTCCCTGATGGCAGCAGAACAATGTCTGATGTAGACCTGTGAAAGAGAACAAAGTATTCCTACACTGACTACAGGCACTTTGCTTTTCAAATCTCAGAAATGCTTTCTGGCTTAATAACTTATCATGAATTAATTTGCTGTCAAGAACTATATACTCATAATAAAGACAGTGTCTATCTGCTATTATTATTATTATTCCATTTTCTCCTGTATTGTTCCTTTGAAGGCTTCTACTTATTCAGAGATACAGAGAGAATTCTACATGAAGCAAAAGGAGGATTTGCAAGCAAACATGGTTATAGCAGCACATATCTGATATGGCATAATATTAAGACTTTTCACTGTTTTAATATTGAATTCTCATAAACAAGAGAGGAGATACTGTCTTCATTGGAGGTGTGAGAAAAGGCTCATTTAAATATTATGAAAAACACATTCTCTCTGCATTTTACTGCTCAAACAGTCCATAGCCCATGCTCTGGGCTTTCTGCTGACACAGCTGCTTCTTGTCCAACTCCACTGCTAACACGACCTTCTCTCTCTTTTCTTTTTTTCTCCCACCTCCTTCAGAAGCATTTCTGGGCAGTTTCACAAGAATTTTGATTGCTGTTGTAAAGTTTATGTCACTGCCATCTGACAGCTCTTTGCTGGCCTTGGTGAAATGAGTTGATGGTGTCAGTTAATTTCCTAACAGGCAGGTGTTCACAACTGAAAACATCACCTCTGCTGGCACAAGGACTCCCAGCCAACAAAAACACAACTACAGGCTCACCACTGGGTGAAATACATGCTTAAAGGCAAAGACATTTTGAAGTGCTTTTGGAAGGAAAGCCGAGCTTTGCAGATGGATTGAAAATTAACAGAAAATGAACCCTGGTAAATAGTCCTATAACAAAAGATCTGAATGATGCTGGTGGGGAACTCATGTTGGTATGGAGAAGGCAGAACCACAGAGCAGAAGTGGAGACCAAGCTGTGTTGATAGAGTTATTTCTATATTCTTGTCAATATTTTTATCCATATCCATAGAATGACACTGCTTGTGAGCTGGGGAGAGCAACACACACAGAAGAACCAGATCTTGAATACTCATTGTTGGGAACCCTTCCCTTGCTTACTACTCTAAAACAAAAAGCTCTTCACTGTAAATTAAAATATCTTCTATAACAAAGCAGTCCATTAGGCTGTTACAGTTCCCTTTCAGAAAACAAGGGATTTTTAGTTGAATTCCTGAAATTCCCAGTGATAGGGCATTTTACAGGTGGGCACATTACAATCATTAGAAAACTTTCTAACCAACAAACAACATGTGATGAGTATTAGATAAGCAATTTAAGAACATTGCAATATGAATCTTTGAATCCAATTAAAATCTGACCTCTCTTCCAGAAATGGTCAGGAGCAGAGTTGAAAACCCCAATAAAACTAGCAGGGTATGTGAATTTAGATGGCAGCAGAGCTTCCTCAGGAGATACAACCATTACCATTGGATCCCTGCCTCCATCTCACTGGAAAATGAAAGCAGCTTCCCACTGACTGCAGAGTATTCTTCTGAGAGTAACTACTGCTACTTCATTTTATTTCCAGTGTATTTTTTCTCAGACTCAAAGAAAATTGCTTGCTCTTTGTTGATTAAATCGTGTCAGTAAGTGTTTTAATTTATGTGTTTTAGATAGCAAAGCAGAACAATTTCCATTCTTGGGCAAGGATAATCATAATTAAAAACACATTAGCTGATTATACCAAACATCCTTCCTAAAANAAAAACCTCAACTATCCATGGCTTGGAGCAACCTGGTGTGGTGGAAGATGTCCCTGCCCATCTCAGGGGAGGTGAAAAAAAATGGGGTTTAATGTCCCTTCCAACCTAAATCATTCTGTGATTCTATAAAGCATATTTCAAATGGCAGCTTCTAAAATAAGCCTGAAAAATTCTGAAGCTGTAGCGATGCTTTGCCACCCAAGGATGGAGGAATTTCCTCTGAAGCAGACTTGGTATCTCCTATTTCTGTACAGTAAAAATATCTTACTGCTATAATGAGATTAATACTTCCTCACAGATCTGCTCATTTAATCTCATGTTCAGGTTTTTGACATCTTCCACAAGCAATTGTATCCCATACAGGATGTATTGCTTTAACAGGTATTCATTTTACTGAGCTCCACTATAATTTCTTAGTCTTACATGATGCCTCAAGATGTTTCACACATTCTGAAACGAAAACTAAAAGGGAATAATTTGCATATATTACTTAAGTTGTACATGCTGTAAATATTGATCTGCCAATAGAGAAGAAAAAGGTGTGGGTTTTTTTTTTTAATTATCACTTGTATTTCTATAGTTTTTAAGAATATTTTTCAGGTTAAGCTTGGTGAAGAGATGCCATCTCTGCTCCCCCCTGCAGCTGAAGGCTATTTGACACTCCAGCCCATGACATTCGGTGTCTATTATGGCAATTTCCAGATGATGGAAACTCTATACTTTTACTCTTTTGGAGTTATTTCCAATTCAGCACAAACTCTTCAAACCTGAACTGCTGCTGCCTGTGTTATGCAGAGAGTGAAGCTGCATTTCACAGCTTGGACCTATTATTTTAGCCAGCTCCCACAGACTCTCAAGGAGGATGCACAGATACTCCTGGGAAATGTTTTGAGTAACTTCCAAGCCTTTTCTCCCCTCAGAAGTGAGAAGCTGTAATTCATCTAACATGTGAGAACACCAAGAAATAAACAACTCTTCATCCCACCTTCACACCAACCCCCACCATCCATTTGGGAAAGGTTCTGGTAAAGAACTGCAAACCTCAGTAAAAAGGAGTAAGCATAAACAGAATCCAGCTAGAGAAGGGATGATCACAGGATATATTAGTTCAGACTAAAATGCTGATAATATAAAATTTCTGCTGTCAGATATGACAAATCCATGAGGTCTGAGAGCAGAGAGCACACGGAATAGTCCAGATCAGAGCACCGTTCTGGTTACCACTGGTATTTTTATCACCAGACAAAATGTACCAGGTGTTCCACACACTGCTCACACTCCATCAGGATCTTAAGCACAAAACATGGAATAAAGAGGTGAAAAAACACCTTTGGGACCAATACCTCCCCAATGGTAAATGGCTCCTCCTTATCAGCCCAGATTTTTGTCACCCTGGTGCCACACATTTTCCTTTCCATTCTCCTTTCCTTCTGTTCTTCCTACAGAATTTTCTTTCCTCACACTTTTCTATGCACAGTTTCCTCCTTAAATTGTTGCCTGTAATGAACATACCAACACCTTCACAGCTCCCCACAAACCCACATCTTGTTTGCTCATTCTCTCCCTCCTGGAAGGGGAAGCTGCACACATCCTCTACAGGAGAAATACCTCCTAGCTGCCACCAGAGGAAAGCCATTCCATTTTTAAATTAAAATTCTTAAAATAGCACTAAAATTCCAATCATAACCACCTTTGGGCGAGGCCAAACAAGCAACTAAATAACTCCAAGGAGAACTGGCTGCCATTTCAGAAAACAGAAAAAGGCCCCAGTGTCCTGAACCTAAGAGATGCTAAGGGTCCCAGAGAGAAACAAAGACACCAAACAGGAAATTCACTACGCAGATGGTCCTGGAGAGGACTCTCATCTTCCTGGCATCCCTGGTGCCTGAAGTAAGGGGAGATTCTGTGTCCCTCTTGCCTTTTAAGCACCTCAATTCCACTCCAGGGCTGGGCAGCAGTTGCTGGATTTGTTTTCAGTTTTGTTTAAAGTGCACTGTCTCTCTGCTGAAAATGCCCAACGTGCTATTTCACATTACAGAAGAACAAAACACTTTCCTCTACCAGGGGATACTGTGGGGCCCAACCTATCATTGCTTGGATTTCTATTTTTAAGGTTTTTCCAGCCAAGCAAATGCTTTTGCTCTGACAGCGTTTAATAACAAGTTTGACCTTGGAGTGTGTGAGTTTAAATGATTTCAGAGAACGCTGCAGCAGAAAATCAGAGGCCAGGGATTCTTTTCCTTATTTGAATTTTATTATTTTGGGAGAAGGGGGAATCCCTTGTTTCACAGAAGAAATTACTTTTGAGCCACAGTGTGAAGACTTTTTGCATGAGTGTGAGAAGAGCCACAACTTTTTTATTCTTCCTGCAGATGATACAGAACTGTCACCTCTGTCAGAGCAACTTTGCTGCTTCCCCCTGGGAAGATCCCTGAAAATACAGGAAAGAGAGCTGAGAGCTGCTTGAGTGTGTGCTGGGAAAGGAGTATTATCCTAGGAGTCAGGACACCTTGAGCATCATCCCTCCCTGGCACAGCTTTGTGAGGCTCCTGGATTTTTCCAGTGGGTTCATGTCCAACATTCCCATCCTCATTATCAAACACCATTCCCAAGAAAGACACA
The DNA here is from genome assembly GCA_013400775.1 of Chaetops frenatus. Classification (NCBI taxonomy): domain Eukaryota; kingdom Metazoa; phylum Chordata; class Aves; order Passeriformes; family Picathartidae; genus Chaetops; species Chaetops frenatus. Next base: position 1,388,675 of record VZTR01031395.1, read on the forward strand.
GCTTTTACAGAAGAACCAGCGCTGTCTGCAGTTTGCTGTACTTCATATGTGGATTGAACATATACAATTATTTGTATATAATATAAAATATTGTATGTTTTTATAAGTTTATATTTTATATATAAATAATTGTCTATAGAACAAATATGCAAGTATTTAATACCGATTATTAAACTCCCCAATATATGCAATCCTATTCACATATTTGGGGATTTTTTTCTCATTTCTCAATTTCCTATAAACACCCCACAAACTCTGAGGAACATTAAAGACACACACAGAGCAGCTACTTTCTTTTAATGCCAAGCAAGAATGAAAATTAACTTTTGTTGCTGAACACAAGAAAGGTCCTGCGGCGAACAAAAATACTGTTTGCCTGAGTTATTACATAATTCAAAGATTAAATTACCTTTGGCTAGAGCTGTATCAGTCTTTTTTTTCCCCTTAAAATAATAATATCCTGAGTACAACCATGTAGGTACAACAGTGGGACATGGCTCCTGACAGTCTAATCATTGGTTCATCTAACGATGTTCACGGGGAGTCAAAATGCTGCTGTTAAATCACTGCCCTGGCCCATTCTAAAAAGCCACCAGGTGAGCTGTTTCAGTGGTAATGGCAATGGAAAACTGCACAAAAAGGATTTATTGTCCACAGATCTGCTCAGAAAAGCCACGCTGCAGAAGCAACATTGATTGCTGCAGGGGAAAAAAAATAAAAATATTTCAGATGTACTCAGCGTTGCACAAACACTTTTATGCAGCCTGGAATGATGTCACGTTTCGTGGGCGTTGGTTCTCGTGATAAAATTCTCTCTAAATCTCTGTGTCATTAATTTTCTGTGCTGATCTACAACAATTAGAACCCATATAACATCTTCACTATAATAACTATTACACAAAGGACATTGATCTCCATAGAGGATCCCCTTTTTTTTTCACAAGTATACACAAATTCCACAGAAAATCCTTTTTCCATCACACAAACTCATAAAGAGGAGAAAAAAAAAATAGAGAAAAATGAAAACAAAACCAAAGACAAATCCACTAATTTGATATTTTTGTTTTCTCTCTTGGAAAATAAAGGTGATGGAAGAAATTATGACTCTTTCATTATTCATAAATCATCTCCTATTTGATGTGAGATTCCACATTCTGACCTCAAGAATTGCGATTTACACTCAGAGTTAAAGTTTAACTGCCATTTATGGGTGTCATGAATAAAAAAAAATTAAATTTATAGTGACAATCACCAGGGATTTCCATTTCTAACAAAAGTGTTTCTTAAAAAAAAAACAGAAGTTTGTGCATTAAAAAAAAATATTTGCATGATTACAAAGAAAAAGCCATAGATGAAACAAAAGGTATCAAAAGCATTGCATTTAAAAATATTTGGTAAATTCAGACACTTCTGGCAAAACCCATTAGAATCCACATCTAACAACGATCAGCTCCTTCTTTGAGCCTCAAAAGAAAAGTGCACGTGGGCAGTTTTAGCACGAATTTTCACATCCAGTCCTTTCTTAATGTTTTTGTGGAGTTTCTTGGATTTTTTCAGGGTTTAGCCTCTGTAACTCAGTTGTACCTTCCCTCCCAGGACATGCAGACCACACTGCAGTCTGACAGCAATGGCACTTCCTCTCATGAACAAGCCTTTCATCCAACAAGTATTACTTTCTGCCATGGAGATAATTTATTCTTTACGTATAATTGATTTGTGCCTGCACTTAAAAATGTCTTTTGAAATCCATATTATAACTAATGCTGTCATATAATAAAAAGCAACACTTTAAATTAAAAGTTAATTATTTTCCATTATTCAACATTAGTAGACAAGGCAAGAACTCTAGCTTAGTGCCAGAACATAAAAGAAGTTATTTTGAACTTTTAATACATGGGTTTAACAGCTTAATGTCAAAAAGCAATACTGTAAATTAAAAACTGAGTAAAAGGATTATGGTATCTCATATTTAGAAGTTTCACATTAGTACAGATAATTAAGGCAAGTGAAATATTTTTGCAGCATTGTCCTGAAATCTGCAATTATAGAGGAAGTATTTTTATAGCAATAGCACAATATTCTGTAATAACACTTAGACATCCCATCACTGTGGCATCTGAGGCTTTCTGCAATACACCACTCCATTTTTTCAAGGGGTTGTAGGAGGTATTTCTATTTCTTGCTTCCTTTTCTCATTACTACAAGACAGTTCACTTCACCCACCTTCCCTAAACCCCAGCTGGAATTGGGAAATCACATGAATGGCAGAAAAAGGGAGCCTCAAACTGCAGGGATGGTAAAGGTGCTACTTTTGAGGCCTCTTTTAAGTGACTCTTGCAGAAATAGCAGCCACATGTGGGCAACACAGGATTCCTTGCAGCCACTTCAAATTTGAAGAACAAAAACACTTGTTAAGCTGCGTGAAATAATGGCAGTGTTGACTTTCTGCAAGCATAAAAAGTTTTCAAAATGAACCAAACACCTGGAAATGAGCATTATCTCATTCTGAAGGTACCCATCCTCCAAAGGAAAATCATCCTCACAGTAGGCTATAAGACAACAAATGTATTGCTAAATTTGAGAGATGGAGGACTGTGAATCCCTTATGGAGATTTTGGAAGGGATTTAGAAGACAGTTTTTCAGTGTTTGTGTGCTCCTTATGCCTCAGATTATGGTTATTCAGAAGTTTCTGTCAAGAAAGTCTCCCTCAGGGAAGAGATCTCCCTGGAATGTTCCCATCAGAGAGCACAATCAGGACTCCACCATCTGCATTCTTGTGTGGATTTCGATGTACATTTACCATTTTTTCCTTATCAGCTTTTATAGCTGGTCTTTTTGAAATCCAAACCTCCTTAACATCCCTATCCCCTCCAAAAATTGTTCCATTCCCCCCTTCAACTCATTGTCCGGAACTCTCTTAATTGGAGAGGAAAACTCATTTCACTGACCTAATTATGTGAGTGTGTCCTTGTTGGACTGAGACTTATTCCCAGCTACAACCCCATGTCTCAGTGAGATGGATGAACTGCTCCAAGCTCATTTGTTCCCTTCTGGAACCTTCCACTGCACCTCAGGGTTCTCCCAGAACCCCACCATTAAATACATCCACGTGGGGCTTAATTATCCCCACAGCCCTCACTGCTGGCTCTGATCAGCTTTGGGTGCCTGACTGGAGAGCTCTCAGGGATATTTAAAGAAATCAACTCACATTTAACCACTGCCAGAGCATAATTGCTGCAAGTCCACGAGCCCCACCACATCAATCTCTACATTTGTGGCATATGGTGGTTTTTTTTTTTTTTTTTTTTTTTTTTTTTAAGACAGAATGTGTTGGGATTTTTCAGTCAATCGATTCTCCCTTCACAGATTGCAATCATTCCATACTCTCACATTCCACATCCCAGATACCATCCCCACCCATTAAACAGCCAGCTACAAAAGGCTTTAAATCTTATTTTAAGAGTATTCACACACACAGAGTGGAACAGACCACTGGCAACATGCTTAATGAACTTTCAATCACATTAATTAACACCAAATAAGCAGTGCAGCTCTATGCCCACAGAAGCCATGCCTACAGACAGATGAACCATCACATCCAAGTTCCTTCAGCAGGAACAGGAAGTTTTCAAAAGAATTGCCCTTTAGTCATTACAGGACTACTTTTATTTTAATAGATGCTGGTGGGTGAAGGACAACATAGAAGCAAATTTTATTTCTGAAATGTCTGCATCAATAAAGGTACCTAATTAAGGCATTCATTAAAATATTTAAAGTTAACTTAACGGGGGGAAAAAAAAATCTACAAAATATTATTACATTTCCCCATTAAACTAATTTAATTTGGTTATAACGCACATTCTAACAGGATGATGATATTAACTGGTTCAATTTCAAAATGTCTTCTTGTGTTTATTCTTATTATGTTACTAAGCAGAGTAGCAATTGACCTAATTTATTTTATTAAATAACATTTCTCAATCTCTTTAAAAAGGGGTAGTGGTCTACTACTGTCCATGGGCCCTAAGAGTGCTGTCATTTCAGAAATTACAGGAGAGTTTAAATGTGCACCAATTTCCCATGCCAGCATCCAAATTACGTATAATTTATTACTTAAAACAATATTTTCACCTGCAGTTATACAATTTGTGAGGTTGATATCTATAGGCACTTGTGAATAGGGAACAGGTCTTTATTTCATTTGGGCACCTGCTCAGTTGGAAATGTTTGATTATTCTTTACTTCCATCTCTTACAAATATAGACATTTCCATTAAGATTTAAAATAATTATTGATGAAAAACTACAAAGCTATGTTTAACAGCCTCCCAAAATGGAAAGAGAAGAACTTTCACAATAAATCAAAGTAATTTTTGACTTTCTGCCATGATGTTTTACTCAGACCATAGAAAATACAATAGATATGGTCCCAGTGGCAAATTCACAGCATCCTTGTCTACAGCTGGCCATAGCTGGCTAACATGAACCATTTATGGAAAGTTATGCACAATTTGCTAATTCTGGGCTGCACTTATCCCCAGCAGTCCCCAAACATTCCACGTGTGCCACCAGCAGAGCAGGACACACCATTCCAAAGAGGGACCCATGGAAACATCATTGTCTGTGTGGGGAGGAACAAAACATCTCCACAACCACTGCCAGCTGCATTGGCTGGGTTTTTAACCTGCTCTGAACACTCTGGGGCAGGAGTTCAACACTGGGAGCCCAAAAAGAACATGCAAACTCTGTTGTAATCCCTGCAAGCTGTACAAAATAACTGCTGAACATGGCTCTGTTCCTCTTCCTGTGTTAATTATCACCTCTGAGCCCTCCCTTCTCCCTCTGTTGGTGTTGGCATCTCCTCCCATCCCTTCACCTGCAGCTTTTTCCCTGCATCCCTCAGGCAGCCCTGAGTGGAGCAGCTCCCTGTTCTCTGTGCTGGCTCTCATCTGATCTGCTAAACTCAGATCTCTTTCACACAAGGGTGTGCATGAGAAAAATCAATGCTGACAAATTCTGCAGTCCAACCTATAGATGTGGTGAAAACCCCAGAATGTTAGCAAGGTTTATTCAGTGCCAAACTGGGATGTAACCCAGTGAAAAACCAAGTTATTTCTGTGAGTGATGCATGAACTTTTCTCCTCCCTAGACTTTAATCCAACAAACCATGTAAAGATTCTCTAATAGATAATATAAATATAACTTCTTGTTACATAAAGTAAAATGGATATTAAAAATATATTAAAACTATTAAAACTAAGTATTTGCATAAGCCAAGGTTGTCCACTATTCGTAGGTTTTTAGTTCAGTGCAGAAGATCTCAAAATGAAACATTTTGGTCACTGAGGTCATATCAGTTTAAAAGCTTCCATCTGCTCTGCCACATTGATTTTCTAATGCATATAACATGTTAAAATGGATATGGTCAATAGTTCAGCAGACCATACAAATCTGAGGCCAGAAATGCTGCAAAGATTATCTCGATGCTTCACCAGTCACAAGTATGGCCTAATGTCAGGAGAGTAAAGGGATTTAATCCAATGGCAAAGGATTAAGTTTTATACTTCACTACAAGTAAAGTTAAATACTCCATAGGAAATTACATGAAGTGGAATATGCCAGGAAATAGATACAACTATTAATTCTGAAGAAAATGGTATTTCAATTGGTAGGTGGGTATCAGCAATTAATATTTTAAGCAAACTACTTGGACTTTCCCCTTATGTGGCAGAGAG